>VZRR01000325.1:645771-912668 GCA_013398015.1 Oreocharis arfaki
GGCGGCGGTGTTCGGGCTCTGCTTCCCGGGACAGGACAAGAGGAAATGGCCTCAAGTTGCACCAAGGAAGGCTCAGCTTGGATATTAGGAAAAATTTCTTTACAGGAGGGATGATTAAACATTGGAACACACTGCTCTGGTTGGTGGTGGAGTCACCACCGTCTCTGCAGGTGTTTAAGAAAAGACTGGACGTGGCATTCAGTGCTCTGGTTGAGAAGGTCGTGATCGGTCACAGGTTGGACTCGATGATCTCAGAGGTCTTTCCCATCCTAAATGGTTCTGTGATCCTGGGAACCCACACAGGCTGTGTGCCCCTGTGTCCTTCAACTATGTGGTCACGTCTCTTCCTTCACCAGAGCATTGTGAGGGTCAAGTTAAAGTGTTGTTTTATCAATAACAAAAAATCAGTTTTATTCTCATACATTCTTAAATCTGCGTTTCGTTTCACAAGAGGTATTTGAGTGTTTGTGGTAATTTGGCTTGTAATCTGAAGGAAAGTGTAAGGGTTGGTTATCATTATATAGGAAATAACCCCAAAGAACTTTCTGTTGACTCAGAAAGTGTTTCTGTTTATATTTGTGTTGTCATCTCAACACAAATATTTTGAACCAACAAACTCTGTTGCGTTCTTTTTATTCTGAACATTTCATCTTTGTGCTGGAATGGATTTGAAAGTGAAATTAATAAATGGCAAATGCAATGGCTTTTGTTCTCTAGTTAAAAATGCAAAATCTAGACAACGATATAATAAAAGATAGAAAAAAAATGGTTAATAATTGTTGTAGTCTCAGGAATACCTTGAGGATACAGACATCTTCCTATTCATAACGGATGTTTTTTTAAATTGTGAAATTGCCAAAAAATGCTTAACTAAGCTATCCATACAGGCTAATATTGACAGATACAAGAAAAGATATTTTCTACCTTTGTCTTGATTTATACTAGAAGAGGCCAAACACAATGTGTTTAAGGCTAGAGTGTTTTAAATAGGTCCCAAACATGAGATTCATGAGAGAAGTAGAAGATTGATCAATACTTAGAAGTTTAACAGTGTCTTGAAGATCCTTTTTTCCCAAGATCACCTTTGCTAACTTAATTCTGCCAGCTCAAGCATAATTCTCAATCATATTCCACAATGGGACTATCCAAATTACATTAAAGAGAATTCTGCACCAAAGCGTTAAGGGTTTTTTGGTTTTTTTTTACATCTTCATTTTGTTATTAACATTTTCTTTCTCAACAGGGTTACAATTTGAGCCTGATTTTCTGTCTTATTAAATTCTGCCACTTGCAGTGGAGTCTTTCTGAGGCTGTTGACAGCGAGTAAACTTGCTTTTTCCCCTCGTGACCAGCTGAGGAGGGCACTCACAGCACTGCGGTGTCCGGCCCTGCAGGCGCAGTGCAGGGCAGTGTCCCTGCTGCTGTCCGAGGCGTTGATGGCAGCCCCGTGGCTCAGGAGGAGATTTATCAACTCTCCGTGTCCATACTCCGCTGCAATGTGCAGGGCTGTCTTCCTCCAAATGTTCCTGTCATCGATATTTTTATTTTTTCCCGAGACCAGGAGGATTTTTACGATGTCTGTGTTTCCTTTCATGGTGGCGTAGTGCAGCGGGGTGCATCCATCCATGTCCTTAGCTCCAGCTCTCCCTTTGTTGGCCAACAGCACTTCCACCATGCTGAGGTGTCCTCTCACAGCTGCAGCATGCAGGGGAGTCTTCTTCTCCTTGTCCTGTGCGTTGGGATCAGCTCTGGCCTTCAGGAGCATCTCTGCCATTGTTTTGTCTCCCTGCTCAGCAGCCAAATGTAAAGGGGTCTTTGCCTGCTTGTCCCGAGCGTTAACATGAGCTTTGTGGTGCAGCAGCTGTCGGGCAACATCGGCATGACCCCTCTGACTTGCGATGTGCAGGGGAGTAACAAAGTCTTTAGTGACAGCGTTAATTTTGGCCCCAGCATTGACTAAAAGGCCAACCAATGCTCCCTTATTCTGGAGCGCAGCAGTGTGGAGCGGGGTCTCCTCGGCTTGGTTCCTGACGTTCGTGTCCATCCCCTTGCGCAGGAGCAGATCTGCGATGGAAGCAGCCCCAGCCCGAGCTGCCAAGTGCAAAGCTGTGTCTGCAGCAGGAGTCCTTACTCCCAAGTTTGCTCCTTTTTCCATTAGAACTTGTGCTGACTCTGCTTTGCCCATTTCGCAGGCCAGCAGCAAAGGAGTGTAATGCATTTCGTTGTGGGCGTTGATATCTGCGCCTCTGTCAACTAAAGCTGCTACAACACCATGCAGATTCTTCTGTACAGCTCTAAAAAGAGCTGACTGCTTTATGTCAGAGGACAGATCTTTAGAATATTCCAGTAGTATTCTGAAGATAGATGGGTGTTTGCTGTTGAAGGCTCTTTCAACCGTGTTAGAATCAACAGTGGCTCCAGCTTCTAGAAGTACTTTTGCAGTGTTTTCAGATCCCCGGGAAACAGCATAACTGAGAGCAGTCTGTCCTCTCTCATCCTTTCCTTCAGTGGAGGCACCAGCCTCTAGAAGCATTTTGGCCAGGCTGCTCTCATCTCCAAGAGCTGCCATGTGCAAAAAGTTGTGCTGGTTCCTGCAGCTCCTTGCCTCTTCTTTCAGGAGCATCTTCATTATGTGGCTGTGGTTATTCCCTGCAGCCCGGTGAAGTGGTGTCTTGCCTTCCCTGTCCAGAGTGTGCATGGAAGCACCACCTTGGAGAAGCACCTTGACTGCACCTCCATGGCCTTTCTCAGCAGCCCTGTGCAGGGCTGTTCTGCCTTTCCTGTCCTTCACACCTGTCCTTGCACCTTTGCTGAGCAAATATTCCACGATGGATAGATGGCCATGAGCAGCTGCAACATGCAGAAGTGTTTCTCTGGAAGAGTTTAAGACGTGGAGATCATTATCCTTCAGTGTTTTCTCTAACTCAGGAAGGGAGCCTTTAGCAACTGCAGCAAAGATGTTGACAGCAGCATCGTATTTTCTAGGCTTTGTTGCCCTTGAAAGTGGAGTTACTTTTCCTTTCTTCTTAATAGCCCCTTTGTGCTTTTTTCCCACAGGTCTGTCTTTTTTCCTCTGATGCTGTTCACTGCTATTTTCGACCCAAACCTTATCTTTTTCAAGTAAATACCCAACCAATTGTCTTCTGGCATCTCCAATGCTTTCATTTACTTCACCGACGTATTTTCTTATCTTGCTGTAAAGTTTTGGCTCCACTTGCTTTAAACATGGATAAAAAAAGAGCCTGCAGGCTCGTTCACCTTGGGAAATGAGTATGTCTAACACCCGAGAGTTCTTTTCTGTTTGTGTCCTGTAGAAACTCAGGACCAGCTTTTTTTCTGGGGTAAAAATACCATTTTCTATCAGCCAGTGCAGGAGCTGGTCTGGGTCATTTATGCCTTGTAGGAGCTCTTCTTTTTTAGTCCTTAGGACTTCAATTGCATATGGATTTGTGAACAGGCTGCTTGAGTGCATGTTCATGTTGCTAATCAAAAAGTAAATTGAGGTATTGTTTGAAGGTAAATAGGAAATAGCAAAGCAGGCTCATATAATTTCATTCTTTTCATAGAACTATGAACCAACAACGGTTGTAGATCAGTGATAAATCTTGAAAGAAATCAAAACTCCCTCACCTTTGAGTTTCCAGTTTGTAGAAGTCCTTTGATCTTCTCTGTTCTTCCTTAGCAACGAGTGCAGCTTAATAACAAAACAAAAGTCTGTGATATGTAAAGGTATTTCACTTGGAAGGCTTCTTCCAGATTTTTAACGCATAATTATGGATTAAAAAAGCGCTTTTGTGTATCCGATATTTGAATAGAAGACAGTTGTTAGTCGAGTTTCTCTGTTCCTCTGGCCAAGCTGGTTCCTAAATGACCAGTCAATTAAACATGACAAAAGAAAATTCACAGCGTAGTTACTGTTGCCATGATCACACACCTTGTATGATCTGAAATGAAAGAGTGCACACTGCCGGCTATGCAGGTGAAAACCCTATAATGCAATGAAATAAAAGCATAAAGACCTAGATAAAAATAAACTGTATAAGCAGCTGGTTATGAAAAGTGATCCAGCCTTTCTAATATGAGCTACATCTCCAGTCAGGGGTATATTTAAGGCCATTTAGCTTGTCATTCCTGCTTTGACCCAGAGTCTGTCTGGAAGTTAATTCTTTTACATGAGGTGGATCAAGGTGTGTGATTCAGTGTGCAATATTTAAAGTATAATTAAAGCTTCGAATCTGGATAGTCTTCCATATGGATATAGGACCTTGGGATCTAGCTGTAATTAATTTAACTTATTGGTGTTTAAATTCCCTATGGAAGAGAAGGAAATAAAATAGTAATTATCCACACATTTTGAAACCAATTGAGAGAGAAATTGAGATTACAGAGTTTGGGAAAGCTGGAGGTAAAATGAGCTGAAAAAGCTGAAAGCTTGACCTTATTTAAGCAAGTGGGAAATTTTGCCATCAGTTTCTTAGTTCAGTGCCCTTTTTGCTGGGTCCTGCTCCCTTTGCATGTATTTTCTTTAATAGTATGTACAAGGTGACTGATATGATTTTTAATTTTTTGCTGTTGACTTTAACTTTATAAGTAAGATCGCAAAATTTATTCTATTAAAAAACCCAAAGTTTTATTGAAGAAATAGCTGGGAAAGGCAAGACTTTTAATATATATTTTGACAGCCAGCCAGTTACCAAGTCAGCGAATTTGACAGCCAATTTAAGAGCCCAGTAATTCCTCTGAAATGCAAAGAAGGGCACTACACCAAGAATAGCAAAACCTTTGTCATTTAGTTAATGATTGTTAACTCATAGCATGGAAAACCGTGGTTTAATGTAGGGAGCCTTGATCTACCTTCCCAAATCTGCCACTGACTCAGTCTGTGAGCTGCAAATTATTTAGTCTTCAGATCTGACTTAACAAAGTCCTGATAGATCTATCTGTGCCTTGAGTAAATCAGTTCTTACTTTGTTTGAGGAAATGGGATCTCTATGTTGTCGTTATTATTCTTCCCATGCAAAACAGAGATGACAATCCTTGGTCACCTTCACAGGAAAGCTGTCAGTTCTGGCAGTGGAAAATGTTACATGGGTGCTGAGCAGAGTTGTTATTATAGATGGCACAGGAATTTTTAGAACTCAAGAAAAAATTAAAAAAAGAAATGGTGATATTCTGTAGGATTCTATTAGTATGGCAGTAATTGCCCAGTGTTCTGAATACAGGAATTTCCCTAGTAAGCAGGTCCTAGTAGATATGGAAGGGTGCAGTTCTCCTCCCTGGCCTTGAGGAGGAACATTTGAACAATATTTGCAGGCAGCATCTCTTTCAGAGCCACTTCACTTTGTTTTGGAAAGTAATAAGCAGCAAATGACGTGTTACGAGATGCAAATCAGTCATCAAAATATAGTTACGCATTTTTAAAAAAAAGTTTCTCATTAATAATATGTGACTTATGAGGAAATTCTGTCTTAGAACAAGAATCACATTTGGCACGAAAATTTTGGAAGCTTGTTGTATAGATTTGTTTTTAGAAATTATTTTTTAAAAGCCCTTATTTTTTAATTATTGTTTTAACTACTTTTAGAATTAAGCCTTTGTTCCAACAATGACTTCACAAAGAGATTCAGAATTGGCTATTTGAAGTGTGCTTTTCTGTTTAAATATTTTTCGCTTATTAACTCACTTTATTTGACATGTAAATGTTTTAGAGAAGGGAAAAATATTAAGGCTCAACACCTCTTTGCTTAATTAAGTGCATGAGACCACAAATGTGTTGGATCAGCAGGAAACTTCATTAAAAATAAAAATGGCAGTATTTAATATTACTGGAGATCTGAGAAAATAAGTTGGAGAGAAGAAGAGGCAAATCTTTGGGCTTCTTTGTTATCTTTTGTATTTATTTGTTGTCAGAGGGGCACAAGGTACTTCACAGACCACTTCTATTTCTGCTGGCTTCTTTAGCTCCACGTGTCCAGGGACTGGGTTATTAGGTTATTTTAAAGGCTATTTATTAAGTTATTTTAAAAAGAAAATTTGGGGCTTTACTAAATTTGTAGATTTGAAGGGCAAGTGATGCCCTTGATAGGAAAGATATCAATTTTGGCCTCTGCTGGATGAGTGTCTGTGCAGGGAACTGTTTAAGTCTGGCTGTAGCTGGGACACTTGAGTCAGTTATTTCTGACTTGCAATCTCAGTTTTGCTCCTAACTCATGTCCTTGGGCAAATCCCTTAATCCCTGTTCCCTGTTTACACAAGCATTAAAAAAGGAAATTTTTTTTTTCTACCTCACAGACACGTCCTAAGTGTTTATTACTGTTGGTGCAGTGCTTTGAAGTTATAGAGTGCTTTGAAGTTTTTGTCCTTTGAAGTATTGTTTTCTGACTTCTCAGCGATGAACGTTTATTTCTTAAATTAACGCATGCCCGTGTTCTCTAGCTGATTTTATGTTGCCATGTCATCATCAAATATACGTTTAATTTTCTCTGTTTTAATTTCTCGAAGATGAAAGCAACCCAAAGTACACCTTGAGTGTGGTGAAAGGAGCGTGTGAGGGGATGTGATGTGGCTGCGGGAGTGAGGCACCTGCAGAGGTCACCATTCCTCCACCGAGGCTCTTGCCGAGCTGGTGATTGGGAACTTATCTCGCTCAGGAATAACCAGTCTGTATGAGACAATACAGCCAACATCATTACCTAAACATCGTGAGGGATGCAGAAATATCTCTGGGTAATCAAGGCATTTTCCTTAATAAACATGGCTCAGGAATAGAGCTTTGTTTTGGATAACCAGAAATCAAAGTGTGGCCGAGCTGGTTGAGGTGGAACTAAATTTAGGTAGAGCTGGATTGGGAAACAGCAGTGCTAGAAGTGTTCATGGTGATGATCACAGTGAGCTTCACTTGTTGTAACACTGGGAGAGCTGAGCAGTCAGGACGTGTGCAAGAGGCAAAGTGCAGTGCTTGGTTTTGCCGAAAGATGAACTGCAGGAAATGAGGCAAGTCCAAAGGGGAGCTTTGGTGCTGAGTGATGAGTTTGTGTCAGTCATATTTCTGTGGAGGGCAGGCTTGGGGCCTTCCTGGCTGGTATTTAGATGGGAGGTGTTCCCTAGGGAAGTGCCATCCCCAGTGGCACAGGCAGAACAGGGATCCGGGCCTGAGCGGGGCCCGCTGAGGGAGGGGAAAGCTGATCTGGGCAGTCTTGTGTTCTGTGCCTGACTCGCAGCTGGGATCCCATCCCATCCCATCCCATCCCATCCCATCCCATCCCATCCCATCCCATCCCATCCCATCCCATCCCAATGCTGCCATTGTTGGCAGCACAGAGGCACCCCTGCGGAGGCTGTGACAGGCACAGTTCTTGAAAGAGGGACCTGCAGAAGGCACAGCTTCCCAGATTTACCCACAGTTCATGGATGCTTTCAAAATACCAATAATGCAAGAGCTGGGATAATACCCCAGGTATTTTATTCTATTTCCAAAACAAGCCACAGCCTTATCTGAGCCCTGTAGGGCCGTTTCCGCAGGCGTAAACAAATGAAGGTCAGTTAAGCACTGCACCCATGCAATGCAAACTGCTCTTTCCCCCGAAGATTAACGAGTACTTTTGAGAAGTTCCCAGGCCGGGGTAGCTGTGAGTGGACAGTGCACATCTGCAGAGTGCCACTGAGGGCTGTAAATGCAGACAGAGCAGGCTGGCTGCATCCAACTGCGGGAATGAGGCTTAACATCAATAACTCAGCCAAAGTGAGGATTGTTTTCCAGTTTATCATGCATTTATAAGTGAGTTTAAGCAGAGTGGTCAGACTACTTAGGAACCTTTTTTGGGTTTTTTTTGCCATTCAGGTTTTGAATAATTAGATTTAAATATTCTTCCGAAGTTCTTCATGGCACTACTTGCCAGGTTGTTTTCTGAAAAGCTACATGGTGGAGGTTGAAGGGAAAAAAAATTGCTAGCTTAGCTTTACAGAGGTAAAGAAATGTTCTTGTGTCAGAACATAAATAAAATAAAAATAAAAGTTTAAAAAAAAAGTTGGTTTGAAAGAAACAGAAAAAATATTCTGATATGATTAATGATATATTTAGTTACTGCAATTTTCATAATGCAAAGTTAAAAAAGAGAAATGTTACCGTTTTTGTGTCTAAGTGATGAGTATTACTGGTTATTTGTTTCTATTATTCTATTTATTCTGCAGACATATTTACTATCACAAGCTTAATTAAATTTAAGAACTAATTTGCTTGTCAATCTATTGACTAAACCTGGGCACTAATCCTGATTGTATTAATGAGGAGTTACCACTTCCCAATTCATTGTCTGAAAGCTGTATCAGTGTCATAATTGTATCTCACAGTTTTAGAGCTTTAAATGTGTCCTTTTGGACCAAGGCTAACAGAAAACAGCTATGGCAAAACACAAGCCCTCCTGTCATTAGGATAAAACATAAATGATGTAGAAGTATTGAGTTACTAAATGCTGAGGCAGCTTCAAGGATCAGCAAAACCAAATGGAGAGAGGGACGGGGTTTTTCTCCAAAATGGGAGGATTTTTTTGCAGTGTAAACCAAACAAGCCCTTGTGGTTTTGAGTCAGGAACACACACTTTGTCAGTGAAATCTTACAGAAGAAAATATTTTATAGAAGTTCTGTAACTGTTGAAGACAGTGAGGATCGCCCTCGTACCCCCTGTACCCAGCATTGCTCCCAGAAGGGTGTGATGCTGTCACTGCATCTCCCTCAGAAGCCTTTTGGCCAAATTTGCTTTGTAGAGGTAGAGTGCTTGGTGAAAACTATTCTGAATTTATACCAGTACCCAGGAGAATTTTGTTCTTAGTGATTATAAAAATCTATCACTAGTACATCTTCACTGTTCTGTCTTAATCTCTTTATCTATAGCACTTGCCCAGTCTTTAGACAATTCAAATTACTCAAGGGGCTTGCTTGTAACCACATTTAAAAAAAAAAATTGGTATTCTTCTACTTCCTTCGTCTGAAAAAATATATGGAAGCAATTGCTTGTTTATTTATTTATTCCATTTGTCTTTATTATCATTTAGTGGTACTCCAACCTGATCAGCTGGTTAAAATCATCTTGGATTTTTAGTTGCATTCAGGTTATGTTTGTTATACTTTAAAATGAAGTTTAACTTTCCTGCTGTAGCAGAAAATCACAGACATGTAATTGTTTCTTTGTTATAAGTTTTAGTCTGTTCTCAGTTCTGTAACTTGGTACCTTTTGCTCAGTCTCACAGTACTTCTCATTCAGAGGGTTTCCTGAGGCACCTAGAGTTGATTCTTTCATGTTATCTCCTTTTCCCAGTTCTGGCAGCTTTCCCTGTCTTCCGTTTGAATCCTCTGCCTTTAACTGACTATTTTGGGTCCCCCAGAAAGTGTCTTCTTGTATGTCAGGGTCTGGATTCCTGCACCTCACCTCAGCTCCAGTTCAGCAAAGGATATGGTTACACATCCAGCTCCAGAGAGGTGCCTCAGAGGAGTGCAAGTTTGACTACCAGAAACATCAGTAGGACCTTAGCAACTCCTATCTTTTTCTGAATTCTGAATAAAATTCTAGCATTGAAGACCTGATTAATTGGAGCACTGGCTCAGGACCTTGGCCATCCTCCTGTCTGTTTGAGTCTGTGAGAAACACCCTTGGTGATTTGGAGAGCTCCCTAAATCACACAGTCCTGACAACTCCTCCAGATTCATGGTGTTTGCTTTCCTTGGCATGTCCCAAAACACCCTTCTGTGTTGGGCTGCACCTGTGATATTCCAGCAGCTCCCTTTGTTCCCAAGCCATTATGTCTTCCTACTCAAATTTCCATTCAAAGAGTGATTCATGCAGCAGGGGAAAGGCATGACCTGGCTGCCCCCTCAGTTTCCATCGCTGTGCAGATCATGTGCAGTCCCATCTGAACTGCAGCTTTCATTTCAGACGTCTCTATTCCCATGCCTGGAACTAAGTCTTTTATTCCTTGCTCCTCTATTCTGCACTGGGAGCAGGGACTAATTTGCTGCGTAAAGAAGCTTTTTGGAAAAAAAAAAGAGGATAGTTTTGGTTACAGGAGTAATGCAAACACAGCAGCATGGATTTTCTTTTCCCTAGGAATGCCTTTTCTCACAGCACACAGGGTTGGTACCTATGCCACAGCTGCTCTGTGGACAAAGCACAAGTTTGACTCATTATTTCAGCATCCTTTTTATTTAATAAATAATAGCTTCCATAGCTTGAATGTTTGGTTCTGATGTCCACCTGGAGAGAACTGCACATCTCCCCCAACAGCCTTACAAGAGCTCCACCTCTTCAGGCATCCTTCCTAATGCTTTTGATGTCTTCCATTGTCTCTGCACTACTTTCCTCTTCATCCTTTGGGTGTTGCTACCTTATGCCTTTTTGAGTCTCTTCCGCACTGTCCCTCTAACCTCAACCCAGACATTTGTAAATTCAGTTTCCTTTACTGTGCAGTTGAAGCATTCCCTGTTTGAGAAAGTTTTAAAAGTTTTTTTGGTTTGTGCTTTTTTTTTTCCTTTTCTTTTTCGGTTGATTTTTTTCTCCCTCTCCTTTCCTAAATAGGAGTTCTGGGTTTACAAGACTTTGAGGTTTAAACTGAATTCTCTGAGACTTGTGGGACTCCTGTCAGGTGACGTAGATGCTGAACAGGCATCTAGACCCATTGTAATTTACCTGTAAATGTCTTTTTATATCATATGGCTCCCAGTGAGGCAAAATGCTTGGCTCAATAACAGAACAGTAATATGTCCACAGGGGGTTTTGGAAGACCCAGATTAAGGAAAGAATAGTGATTTTTAATAGCTGGAATCAACCTTCTTTTTCCCTTGTGTCACAAGGCATAGGGAAATCTCAGTTTCAATTAAAAGTTAATATTACATCATGAAAATGGGATAAACGTGACATTAAGAAGTGAATAGAAGGGATATTGTAATGACAGCTCAAGTGCTATTAGTGACTTCATGTTTAATTCAATAAATAATCTCTATTTAAACATTATCTGAAGCAGCCAGAGCTTGCAATAGAATTCAGATCACACCTACTGGAGAGGGTACATGGCCATGGCAGGTTTGCTAGAAGTGTCAGCAAATTTAACTTAATTGTAACAGATTCCATCTCAAATTTGCATTTTCCAGTTTGGTTTGGTTTCTATATGACTTTGGTTTTGAATCTTTTAGTTCAAAAACTTCTTTTGTGCTCCCGAGGTTTGTTTTTGTTAGTTTATTGTACAACAGGTTGCATCAATGGCATCTAGATGTGACTTCCAGTTTTGCTTGAATTGACACCAAAACCACCAGGATGGTGGTTTGTTCCCCCTTCCCCTCTTTTACTCACTGGCATAATTTCCATCCAGCAAAGCTTTTGAAAAATAAGGAAGGAAAAGGCCTTCCTGTACAAGCTTCCTGTGAATCCCATCCAAATATAAAAGACTTGTGTAAAAGCTTGGCAGGCAATCCCAGCATATGCCACTTAGTGACTTCCTTATTTTATGCTATCATTCCACGTTCAGCAAATGAATCTGAAAATTGGAGTAATTTCCATTCATTTTCGAATAAGAAATTGTAAATGGTAAATTTCCTATCCGTGTGTAACGCCCACATTTTAAATCAAAAGTTTTGAATGCTGACAGCATTAGTCATAGGAAATCCTGTATGAACATCCAGCACTTGAGCTGGACCTTCCCCTGGATCACACCATAGAAGGAGTTTGCAGGAAAACGTTCTGGTACTCTCAAATCCTGCATTGCTTTTAACCCTTCACCTGCCATTGCCTCTGCCATGACAGTGCTTTTTTTTCTAGGGGCCACTTGCCATTTTCTTGTGATCAAAATTATGTTGAAAAACAATATATTTCAGTGCTAAAATTGTCTGTATTTTAATAATGCACCAGTAGCATTTTATAGTACAGATGTGCACTTATACACCCTCCCTCATGAGCACACAAATAGTCTTCAGTGTATGCTGTTCAGAAGAAAATTAATTTGAATAAAAAATACAGATTTAGAATATAATATTGTTATAGTAATATAATGATATTATATTATTATATTAATATCAACGTATTAATTATCAGCATGAAACAAAGTGCACAGGTCAGGAAAAATGGAAAGCTAAAAAAGCCAATATAACTTTGTACATTAACCCACAACATGGCCAAGGCAATGCCAGTAACAAACCCAGCTGTGTTTGGATCATTTTCACATTACAAGGCTGAACCAACTGTGACAATTTCTTTGCCTTTATTTAAATAAATTTATTAAAATAAATCTCTCAATGGGCATAATATATCTTTAAAAATAATTTTAAAAAATCCTACTTATGTGCTCAATCTAGTGGGAAAATCCCACACATGTTGAGTTACTGTGGAACAGCTGGCTTAACTTAAGGCTTCAGACTTAAGGAAGGGATCTTAGAGCAAAAAGTATCAAATAATAGCTAAATTCCAGATTAGGATGAGGCTTGTAATGTTAGGCATTGCAAGCTTGTATTAGGCAAATGGACTTGAAGAATCTTAGGTTTTTTGTAATGTGGTGAATCTTAATACTCCAGTTTTAGATCTAGAACCAGTGATGTTTAAACATAGTTTAATCTAGTTTGATAAATGGATCAAAATACATTTTAATATATCATTGTTCATATGGGACAGGCTTTGGGCTATGAAAATACTGATGGATGTCCACAAAAGAAATAGAAAGCCATTAAAAATTCTCAGTAATTGAGAGCTCTGCTTTTATTCTGGCTCTTCTCATGAGTTTGAAGAGACTTTAATAGATTTTTGGAGCATCATCGTTTAATGATAATTTTTAGTTGTAAGGCAAAAGTGATAATTTTTACTACATGGAGAGTTTCTGTTGGTTTTCAACCTTTACTTATAAAACTTTTCTTTTTGAAGTCATAGACTCATGGAGTAATTTAAATCAGAGAGTAGATCTCTGTGAAGTCAGTATCATTTTGAAGATCCAAAGCAGAAGGAGGATTTAGACCAAGACATAGTTGTTTGGTTTGGGGCTTTTCAGCTTTGTTTTTTAAGCCAAGACCTGGACTGCCTGGAAAAAGGAGAATTAAGCTCGGTATTTCTCCACTGCGGATCTCAATCAGCAGTTATGGAAAACAGCATGTGGGGCTATGAAGGAGCTCCTCATGTACAGCTGTAGCTGGAATTAGAACTCAAATTCATTAGTGATTGTGCTCTTGGCTGGTGTGGTATCAGTTGGACCCCAGAAACACGGAGGAATCTGGGTTTATTTTTGTATGTTAATGGCGAGGTCTTGCTTGTTCTTGTTTCTGTACAGTTGTAAAGACAAGGGGTTCTATTTCTTCTTCATTTCCTTAGATCACGACTGCCGGCAGAGAAGTGAGACCCTCCTGGAGAGGCAGGAAGGGCTGAGATGGTTGGCAGTGCTTTCCTGGATTGATGGGGCTGCGCTCCTGCGCTGGGATGGGCAGTGTGTTAAAAAGGGGATAATGGGAGCTTTTCTTTCTTAGACTGGGCTATGCAAGTGTCAAAACACGTAGAACTAAATTCGAGGAGGGAGCACCATTTGAAAGGCTCCGGAAAATCAGGTGGCACTGAGCTGCTGTTGTTCCGTAATTTGCAACAGGTTTGAGAATTGGACTGTTTGTAACAGAAAAAAGGAGTAACTTCACAAGATCTTTCCTTTCCTGACCTCATTACTTTGTTACCTTTGTTCCTGTGTTGTCATTGTTACCTTTTAAAGTTTGATTGGAACTGTAACTGGCTTTGCCAGTAGCAAATAGGTGTTGTAGATCCTAAATGTGAGAGCTTTTCATGGTTGCCACATTCAAGCCACAGCAACAACCATTAACATTTAGTTAAAATCCAAGCCTTTCTCGTGTTGCCAGCCTGGCGTTTCCTGTGCAGTGAAAAACACAGAAGCAGTTTCTGCACCTAAGGATGATAATGCCGCAAACAGAGGGGGCCAAGGAAATAGCTTGAAATTAATTGTGGGTGTGGTGGTGTACTTTGTAAGTAAATTCAAAACAGACATGGAAGCCAATATCAGGAACATGTGCAAGAAATTCCATTTATAAGACTTGGAATAATAACCTCACTGCCCTCTTAAATAATTTTAAACCATATATGCATAAAGTTAGTCATCTAACAAAAACAGTTTCATAAGCAGGTATAGTAATGTCTCACAGTTCTCATTCGAGTTAATGGCTGCATGAAAAATGTTCCCTGGGAAAGTCAAACCATGTTTTATAGGTTTGTCCATATGGGAAACTGAGCTTGTTTAACCAAAAGTGTGAATTCAAATTAAGTTAGTAAAACTGGTGCAAAATCTGTCTGGGCATTTTTGAACTGTAAGTTCCATTGGGAAGAATGAATTTAGGAGTTCTAGCTCGATCTGTGGCAATCTGGATGTTGCTGTGAGCATTTCTTTCAGGAGATGCCACATCCTCACTGCCTGTACCTGCATTTATGCTCCACCTCCCGTGATGCTCGCTGTCATTTCAGGGGGTTGTAGAGCTCTGTGGGTAACAGAATAAGGGGAGCAATGCAGATTAAAATATTCCCGAAAGCACTACGAGCACAAAGGAGGGAGTGGAAAAGAAAAGGAGAAGGGAGAAGAAGGTGGCTGCTCAGGCTGACGCCGAGGTAGAAAAAATGCTTATACACATCAAAGCTGATCTCTCTAAGGGCAGGAGGGGCATCTGACGGGGTTTGCCTGCAGCAGTAGTGTCCAAGTGCTTTGCTACTGCAGTCCACAAACTGGCACTGGAACCTGAACTGCTTCCTTGGTACCTTCGTAGAACACCAGCTAAAGCTACCTCAGGTTGTTCAGTGAGGCCCCAGGTTGCACAAAAAGACAGATGTGCACACTTGGACCAGTTTGAGACCATCCCTTTGAAACAGCTGGAGCTGTGTAACTTTCTTACAAAAATAAAAGTTTAGTCTGAGATTAAGAGAAGAAAGAACCCAACTCCTGGTACAGAGTGTTTTGCCCGTGCTCATTTTCCTTCCTCCCTTCCTCCTTTCCTCCTTCCCTCCCTTCCTCCCTCCCTCCTTTCCTCCTTCCCTCCCTTCCTCCCTCCCTCCTTTCCTCCTTCCCTCCCTTCCTCCCTCCCTCCAACATCCCTATTTCCCGACATAAAAAAATACTACGATTTCAAGTCATGTTTTCTTTCCAATATTTATCAGTGGCCCAATTTCCTAAACTGGGATATTCAGCATCTTCAGGACCCATCCTACTTTTTTGATAAGTCTCAGTGTTTTGAGAAACAGCCAAATTGGTCAACTTTATTGTTACTTCTCCAAAATTGCATGGAGCCTAAACTGTCAGTAGCTGTGAAGTGTAGTGAGGGGCACTTCCCTAAATATACTAAGCTGAGGTGGTTTTTGGAGTGCAGAAGTGGGAAATAAAATCCGGAAGTCTTTAACCACACTGATGTATTAAAAGCACAGATACATCTGCCTAGAGAAAAGCTGCCTGCTTTTCCATAGGTCGTGCTCCTGAAAACTGGAAATTGTGCTGTGCCATAAAGATACTGGTTAGAAATCTCTGCTTCAAGGAGAAGGAGCCTGGGCAATGAACACTAAATTCTGCTCACAATTAATCATTTAGAGAAGGAAATTTGATGTTAACTTTCCAGGGGTTAGCTTTGGTCAGTAACCTTTTTGGAGACTAATTGCAAACTCCTGTAGTGCCAGTTCTGAAGTCAGCTGTACTTACTGTATATTTTTACATAGTTTTTATGTAATTTTGTATATTAAAGCACTTTCTTAACTAGTTAAAATACATGTACTTTTAAATACTTTATCTTATTCAGCCAGGAAGCAGGGAGAACAGACAATCTGTATTATTGAGAGCAGAGCCAAACAAGAAAATAGGGGATGGATTTTGCCTGGAGAATTGAGGTTCTTTTTTTCCCCTTCAGGTATTTGGGTCAGACGCTTGGTGATTATTAACATGATAAAGATCATATCTAGACTGGGGCCCTGAGACACCACTGGAGGGTTCATTGTAAGTGTTGTTTTTAATTACTTCTTGCAAGGAGTTTTGCACAGTTAATATTTGAGGATAATATTTGGATAGGGAAAAAAAAGGTGTACATTATGTATGGGCTGCAGCAGAGTGAAGCTTTGCATATGGAAATTTGTTCATCACTAACACGTGGTGGATGTTTGCAGAAATGTTCTGTGTAGTGAATGTCTCCTGATTCTAATCAGGTAATTGTTGCTCCCTGGTTTCGTCCTATCTGACTGGAGGCTCCTAAGTTAAAAAAACCTGATTGCTGAGGCACAGGCAATTTAGTTTATCCAGATCACTTCAACCAGCAACTTGGTCTATCCAGATTACCCTCTGAAGGGGCCTGTGCTTTTCTGACACCCATAAGGTGCCTCTTAGCCCAGCTTTGTTAGGTGTCACGAGTTAAACTGAATAAATCCTGAGCTATATCTCCAGAGTGTTGTTGATTTTTGTGTTTGATTTCTCAAAGTGAAAATAAAAACAACCACCAGCGCTTGCAAGGTGTGTGCAGAAGCTCACAGTTTTTGCTGCTGTTAGAAGTTCTAAAACTGCTTTTGGACACAAATGAAAATGAACTTTTCATAGTGGCCAAGGTGCTTTGATTTGCAGTCACAGAGAGTCAGCAACTTTGAGAATCACATCACTTGAAATAGGTAGGCCCCAGTTTTGGTAGTGCTTGGCCGTGCTTTTAAACCTACCAGTGATCCATTCAGTGGAGATTCAAAACCTCTTCAGTTTTCTGTTTTTAATACAGTGTTGTGTGAGAGAGAGGCTTTGTGAGTTTGGATAGCAACGTGTATTGGATGGTCCTTGTGTCGTGTGTGTTTTCACGACTTGTTATCCGAGACAGAAAGGTGTGGTAACAGCAGCCATCCAAAAGCCATGCCAGCTAAATCATCACTGGGGAGGAGAATTCAGAAAAACAGCCATGGACACTCAGTTTGAACTCTTAGTGTCCTCTGAAATAACTGTGGTTATTCTATGACTAGAATCATGCAGGATCTCCCTCTTCATTGCAGGGATTATTTTAAGAATTCAGGAAAGCTCTTTAAATTATTCTGGTTTTAGTACACTTGTCTGATAACAGGTTTCATGTGAAGTCTTTTTTGGCTACTACACCATCTAAGCAGAGGCTCCTGTTCCAGGCATCTGTGCAGCTGGTTCCAGGACTGTTTGCTTTTGAGCTCCATCTGCTGGAATTCTATCCTGTTTCCCACATCTCTGGTGTTATTATGCTGCCAGAGTGCACAGGAATTGTTTTTAATTAAAGAGAGAATAAAGAATGAAATTCACAGTTCAGAGGAATTTTCAGCAAGTTGCTCGTCCTTTTGTTTAAGGACTCAACTTAAAAATTGCTTGGAGAATACACGACTCAAAACCAGAAAATAATTGTGACACTGAGGAAAACATATACAAAACGTTACTCTGCCTTTGTTTACAGTTTCTAGGTATTTTAGAGAGATTTGGATTAATCAGGTCAGTCATGACCTATCAAGTTCTGTATGAGATTTCAAAAACAGATTACTTGCTCATTTTTCTGAATTAGGTTTTTGTTGGTTTTCCCCTGATGTCTATTGTTACTCTATAACTAAGAAAATTAACAGTGTTTTCAATATTTAATTAACTTTTTAAAAAGCCGTTCTTCCCCATTGTAACTGTGCTTCTAGTGTTTCAGATGTTTAAGGACAGAAACGACCATGATGAAAATCTAATTTGATTTTTGTAGTTCCATTGTTTCTTAACAAAAAAGTACTGCAAAGAATAATGTGCAGAATTGGAAAAGAGAGCCCTGCTGTGCAAAACCACTCTAAAAGTGTTTCAGTAGTCAGAGGCTTTCACGGTAAATTATATGATGACTTTCTACAAGTTTCCTTTGTAAGGAGCACATTCTCTGTTCAGAGGATACATTGTCCCGTTCATGTCAACAATAACGGATCTGTGTAGAATTAGGATGGCCACCAGCCCTTGGGTGCAGGCTCTGGTGCTGGCAGTGCATGTAATTCCAAGGAACAAGCACTTCCCTGGAAGAGCTACCTTCCCAAAAAGCAAACCATCTGCATTTTGAAGTTTCCTTTTCTTTCCTTGTAAGGCTAATACATCCTCCCCCTGTCCCTCAGCTATTGCCAGATGTTCCTAAGGTATATTCTGTTTCATAATGGGTTTGTGTATATGGTAATTTCAAATCTTTCCTTGCTGTCCATCTGCCTGTTAGCAATAGTCGGTGTTCACTCATGATGTTTGCAACTTTTATTTTTTATACAGCCAACTTCGCCTGAACTGGTTTTAGTTCTTGATGTGGGTAACTCCACGTTGTTACACGGGAGTCTTGGGAATAAGGGCAGGGAAGAAGAGCTGGAGAACAGAGAAAGTGCTAGGCTTGATTTTAGAGATAAGTGGATTTTTTTCAGTTCTGCCTTGTGCTTCTCCTGGACATGGCACAGCCCACGCCATGGTGCTCTCCAGCGGTGCCTGAGCTTGTTCCAGCCTGAGCTGCTTTTCAGAAAGTAATTATTGTAATGGATTTCTTAGACTTCTGCATGGGACAGAACTGTCAGCCATTTTTCACATAGATTGGAGGGATATTGTCTGGATTTCCTGGCAGCTTCCTATAAAATAAAGATTGCTAAGGAATCTCTGGTCATTAGACTTCATTGTTAAATGGGTATGTGCTGCCTTAGGCTGCTATTTAAAGTCCTCTGTTTTGAGGTTGGTGTTTTTTAGACCTACACATACATGGGGATCTGTACAAACTTCCACTGTGTTCTGAGGTTGAGTGGCTGGTAACTCTAACTCTGTGCCACTGGAGAATAAGTTAAATTGTTACTGTTCTTCCTATAATGAAAAGTACTTTGGATTTAAGATTATTCAGTGAGTAAGGATGGTCAAACCCCTCTTTGTAGCTCACTTCTGTTCATGGGATAGGAGTGTGAGGCTTCTATTGGTTTCAATAGAGACCCAAATTCTAATTAATATTCCTGTGTCCCAAACATGTTGTTCTGATTAGAGGCTCTTTGCCCAGGCATTTCTGTGTAGCCTGCCCTGTTTGAAACCCTGCCTTTTTCTGACTTCACTTCCTGAATCCGTTGACAACACTTACAGCCAAACAAAATACATGTTCACAATGCTGTTATTTGCAAAATATTCCCTTGTGAGTACAGCTGGGGCAACAAAAAGAGTTTCTCTCTGAATCTCAGAGAGAACTGACTATTCCTTGTAGAAGTAAGGCCCATAGTGCATTAGGCAATTTTAGTCTTGGCAGTTAAGTAAGTGTTAAAACTTTGCATTTCACCACATATAAGTGCACGCACGTCTTTCATTACCCTTGTGTGTATTGATCACACAGTGATCTACTAAGAAATGTACTGAGAGTGCTGAATTTTAATCTAGGCTGAGGTGGACCAGATAGCAACAGGCTCCCGGCCCACCACACTGTTTACAAAACAGAGGTGGAAAGAATATAAATTTACTTTGCCCTCTTCTAGGCCTAATCCTCAAACGTGATGAGGGACCAATGAAAATGTTCATCTTAAAGTGCTCCTCAGCCCCTTGTGAGGCTGCCTAACTGGCACTAAAGCCCACCTTGCTTGGCAGATTCTGTGACTGGGCATCAGTGAAATATTGGTGTGACAGGAACAACCCATCACATGGTGCCCACTGACCCGGCAGTGCCATTGCTCAGGAACTCTTTCACCTATGCCACAGAATGTCACCCTGGGAGAAAACACACAACTGCACTGCTGAATGTCTGTGTGTGCACATGAGGCTAGGGTGGAGCAGACTGTCACTCAGCTGTGTTTAATTAACATAGTATTTTATATAATGTATTTATTTTTTACGTAATTAGGTGATTAAGCAAAATGCTTGCTAGTACCATCTCTTCCATAACCCAGCGCTGCTGAGAGTTAAACATGCACCTTTGCAGGTAATTAATCTCCTTGCCCTGCTTATTTTGCTAGTTGGCACTTGCTAAATCCCTGTAAAACCACACCCAGCAGTGCTGTGTATTATCCCTCTGCTGTCTATTCCTACATATGGTCAAAATCAACTTACCTTCCGGGTTGCTGACATCAGCAAAATGTACTCTTGGCAAACTTGGGAATCCTCCTAGTAACCCTTTGTTTGGCTGGTGTTGTTACAGCTGTATTCCTCTGACAGCAGCAGACACCCTCCAAACCGTGCCTACCTTGACCCGTGCCTGGCATGTGGAAGGACACTACCAAATCAGCGTCTTTTCAACATTAAAACAGCCCCTTGTGTGATAAAATGTGTATAATGGGAGGGGGAAAAGTTAGAGGAAGATACTTCCCTGCTTCCTGTAAGGAACTGACCCACAGTAGTTGCAAGCTTTAGAGTATAATTTTGATAACAGTAAAGGTGTGTATATAAAAATATATATATATAAAAACCGATCTAGTCATTTTGTGAAGTGACCTTAACCAACACTGTCACTTCAATTAAAATTAGGCTTATTCCAATTTAAGGAAAAAAGACTTTTTAAAAACTGCCTGCTTGAGAATAATGATTTTCTAATATTTTCTGGCAGTCTTCTGATATCATCTATTTTCTCTTAGCTGTTTGGCTCCAAACAGCTAACAGGAAAACATCTGGTCTCCTTCAAATAGGTTTATTAAACAAAATTAATTTGGTGCAGTGTTTAAAATCCTGGTAATAAAGCTGTTTCCCACCCTCACCCCCCCAGTAAAGTAGCACGTTTTTGAGATAGACCTGTATATTGTCATTGTACTAAAAATCAGGATTATTTTATAATCAGGATTTTTTATATAAAGAAATACCTGGGAAGTGCCTGAGAAGTTGCTATTTTCAGCAAATTGCTGGAAACAAGCAACAGGAGTTGCTGTTTTTCAACAAGTTGCTATTTTCATTTCCCACTAGGTTCAGTTTTCCCAGCTTTTCTATTGCCAAGAAAGTTAGAACCCAGAGCAACACCCAAAAGGGAAAAGATTTAGAGACAGGGAAAGGGTTATAAACTTATTTTACTGTTGACAGCAGCATTGTCATAAATATTAGCAGACAAGAATCACCTCCTACCTGTGAAAACATAGGGATAAAGGTGAATATTTTTATTTTTGAAGCCTACAGCATATTTTTTTTAATACAACCACCTGCCTTATCTTCTTGAAGGCATTAATTTAATAAAAAGCATGTCAGATCAAGTAGCCAGTTGCTCCAGTTATGGAACTATTTCATTCCCTGCGTTTCCACCCCTCCACAACCCTGCCTGAAGTCAGATGTCTAAACCGGGCCCCAAGAATGTGGCAGGCAAGGCAGGCAAGCTGCAGCTGGGAAATACAACTTCAGGACAACCTCAAAAGTTGTATGAGTTTAGTGAGAATGATCTGCCTCCTCCCTCCCCTCCTCACACCTTCTCCAGGACATATCTGGAGTTACAGAGTGAGTTCAGCATAATCCTTACCCTTCAGAGTGCAGCTCAAAGGGCATTTTCCCAACTCAGGTACTAGCCAAAAAAAAAAAAAGTGTGAGGGGAAAATACATTTTAATTATTTTATTTTTCTTAAATATAATAGAACCTTCTAGAATTTTTTTCCAGAAACAGAAACATTAAAAAATTATACTTTATTACAAATGGTAAACTCAGAGTGCTAAAAAAAAGCCTCTTATTTACAAACAATACTGGGCAGTGCCCAAATAAACAACATAAAAATAACTTACAAAGTCATGAAGTAGTTTATTGACATTAATCAACTTTCATAAAATAAAATAAAAAAAGATATGTACATACACGATTTACTTGAAGGCAGGCAGAACAGTTCTTTTTTTGTTTATCAGCCTCCCACAAACCTCCCTCCCACCTTTTTTTTTTTTCTTAAGGAATACTACATAAAGCAATCTACAGTTTCTATTGCAGTTTAACCTTTAATACTGAATGATCATCGAATGTTAGGTCCATGCAGGTCTTGGTCAATGTTAAACGAAGATCTGACATCTCATCCGAGCAGGAACAGCACTTCCCGGAGCAGCGCTGGCCGCTGCACTCCCGGCTCCAGCTGAAGGCTTTGCCAGTCTTTCCACACATGCGCTTTGCGGAGCACAGGCAGGACAGCCTCTCAGCTTTTGCCATTAGCTTTACGCCTCTGCCACTTTGGATTTTTCCTGTTTTAGTTGTACCACAACACACAGTTCTCGCTGAAGAGTCTCTTCAAAACGTCTGCAACTGCTGTGTGAGCATGAGCTGGCACCCGCTGTTGACGTGGTTCATGACCTTCTGCTTAAGCTGTGCAACCTGTTCTCTGAGCATGTTGGCAGTGGATGCCAGCTCTGAGTTCTGGGCTTTCAAAGTTTTCACTTTTTCTTCCAACCGGGCAATCCTTTCCAACTTCCTTTTCCGGCATTTGGACGCCGCGATTCTGTTCCTCATGCGCTTTCTCTCGGCTTTGATTCTCTCCTGTGACTCCATGTCAATGGGGGACAGGGGAGGAGTTTCCCCCGGCATTTCAGGTACAGTCTGCGGCTCCTCTTTCAGAGCCTGGAGCCGGGGATGCTGCACGGGCATCTGGGGGTTTATGTGATGCTGGGGCGCGTATCCCATGCTGTTGGTGTTGTAGTTGGGCGCGGAGCTGAGCGCGTTGGGGTTGAAGTTGCTGAGGTTGGCGTACACCGGGGGCTCGCTGTGCAAACTGGTGTTGAAGCTGGTGCTGCCGGCCATGGAGGACACAGGTGCCATCCCGCTGGTGACAGGCTGGGCGGCCGAGGTGACGCTGGGCAGCGTGTTCTGGTTGTGCAGCTCCGCCAAAGCTCTCACGAAGCCCTCCGCGAACCCCTCCTGCTCGTCGGTGACATTCTTGGGGCACAGGAACTGCGTCGGGGTCGGCGTGGTGGTGATCAGCCCGTTGCTGGACTGGATGATGAGCCGCTCCAGCTCGGGCGAGGCCAGTTTGAGGAGCCCTACGTCGGGCGAGGTGAGGATGTCGGCGTTCTTGTTCCTCAGGTGCGGCTTCAGGTTGCTGGAGGGGTCGGACAGGTTCAGCGTCATGTTCTGCTTCAGCACCTTGGCGTTATTGTATCCGTACCCGCCGCTCTCCGGCGGCGCGAAGCCGGCGCTCAGCGCATCCTCGTAGAAAGTAGGCTCCATCTTTGCACTCATAGAACACAGTCCGGGGAAGGGAAGCTGCCCGGCCGCCGCTCAGCTCCCCGCGGGCACCCCGACCCTCCCGGGGAAGGGGAACGCGGAGCCGAGGAAGGAGAAACGCGGAGCCTTACTGGATCGCTGCTGCTGCCGCCGCGCTGAGAGCCCGCCCGGCCTGGCGGGGCGCCTCGCCGCCCTCCTCCTCCTTCTGCCGGTGGTGCCGGGACGCCGCTCCGCCGCCACAAGTACTTTCCCTGCCCGGCTCCGCGCTATTCCCGCGCCACCGTCCCAGCGCCCGCACTCAGTCGCGCTCGTTCGCTCCCGCCCGCCCCGCGCTCTGCGCCCGCTCCCGCCGTGCAGCCCTTCACTTATCAGCGGCCGGGAGCCCGCTAAAAATAGCGCATGATGTCATCCCACGCTCTCCCCATTGGCTGCCGCCGCCCCGTCCTCGGGGGGGCGGGGCCAGGGCCGGGCGCGCGGACCCGGCCCGGGTCGCCATGGCCACCCTCCCCCCAGAAGCTTCTTGAGCGCGCGGGGCCTTGTGGGATGACGTAATGCCGGGGGGGCGCGCGCGGGGCAGTGTGGGCTGACGTCTTTGTTTTTGAAATATCTGGTTACCGCGTCCCGCGCGCGCGGGGTTGGCTGGCGGGGCCGCCCGGGCGCCTCCTCAGCGGGCGCCGAACCAACCGCGGGGGGCCCGCGCTCGGCCCCGGCCCGCCGCCCGCCGCCGCTCCCGGTGTGTTTGTGCCTTTGCTTATTTGTTTGTTCCTGTGTTTGTTTGCTTGCTTGGCGGCCGGCGCCTCCGCCGGGTTTCGGGCTGCGGTGTTTCCCCCCTTCCCCTTCGGCGCTCCTCCCTCCCCCGGCGGTGGTTCGGCCCTTCAGGTGGCGCTCCCGGGGAGCCCCACGTGGTTTCCCCGTCCCGCCGCCCCCGCGGCTTCCAGGCAGCGCCGGGGGCGGCACCGGGGGCACCCCGCGCTCCCCGCCCCGGGCTGAGCCCCCGCGGGGCCTGTGGAGTCCCCGCTCGCCCGCCCAGCCCTGCGGGAGCCGCGGGTTTCGCCTACGCCCCCGCACCTCCGCCCCCCGGCACGGCTTTGCCTTTACAGAGACCCGGGACGTCAGTTCCCGGCCTCAGGAATAACCAAGAGGATACAGAGGGGAAATAAAACCCGACAGGAAAAAGCCGGGCTGCTGATGGGTTTCTCTGAAGTCGTCCTCCAAAGGGAGGGGACAGCAACGGCCTAATTTTAGACAGTACCCTAGTATTGCTGTGAAAGTGCAGGTTAGTCGGGAGGGAAAACAAGGGCTGGAGCCGAAGGATCGTGGCGGAGGAGAAAAGTCTGTGCTGGCATGTTCCCCTCGGAGCAACAGATGGGAGCTGTCTGGTTCGCTGGAGCTGCTCTGTGCGAGCGGCGTTCCAGGGCAGAGCGCTGATGAAAGGGATTCGTTTTTCTTACCTTGCCCCGCACACACCCTTCTCTCGGGGTGGTGGGGATTTGGGAATGCTGACAGGCAGCTACCTCTGAAATAAAGTGCAGCAGGTATTTGAGGACAGACGGTGACAATACGGGGTGGCACAGGGACTGCAGGGCTATGCTGCTGTGTTTGATTGCCAGCAGTGCAACAAGTGCTCCGTATGCTTCCAACAGGGAGCTGTTACCTGCTGTTCAGCTTTTTGTCAGTGCAGAACTTGGTCTGTCAGGTTGAATCCCTTCTCACGATATGTGAAGCTGACAAACTTAGATACCCAGTTTTGAAAACACACTTTCAAATTCTCCAGTGCTATTTTTTCCTGGATATAATGACATAATTACCAGTTACCGTATAGGAAGGAGCAATGAAGCAAACAGAAAACATCAGCAGCTGTGAAAGAAAAGTGAAGGTCCAAGTCCCCTCTTTGAAGTTGTTGGGGTTTTTTTCTTCTGCGTTTCCCTCGTTGTTCCCACCTGACTTCGTTTGGCCACACGGTGGGCACTAGTGTTAACTGGAATGATGGAAACGGTACATGCAGTGTTTGTGTTAACAGTTTGTGGCACAAAATACAAAGTTTGGGTTGGACGTGGGGGCTCGCTGTGTGCTGCTGGTATCCGCAGTCCGCACAGCCTTCACAGAGGCAGCGTCTCTCTGGGTTGCAGGTAACTCAAACTTCAGCTGCATAAACAGTTCAGCCAAACAGCACCAAGTTACTGCACACGCATAAGATCTCTGAAATTCATTAGTGCAGTGAGCGCTCAAAGCAGTTCTTTCATTACTTTTTAATCTTTACATACAAGATAAATAGAGACCAGTGAATGACTCTGCTGGCATCAGAGCCAAGGGGCATCAAATGAAACTGGCAGGTTCGGAATAAACCGGAGAAATGTCTTCGCAGAACTGTAGTTCAGCGCTGGAACTCCCTGGCAAGGGTGGACTGAGGGATTTTACCGTGATTGGATGAATTCACAGAAGAGAAATCACTCAAGGTCTGTGAATCACAGAACATCTACACTGGCTCTGGAAATCCCAGAGCTGCAAATGACTTGTGCCTGGGGGGGGCATCCCTGGTTTCGTGTGCCTCCCTAGGGATCCACTCCTGGCTCTTGTCAGAGATGGGTATCTCGTCGGGCCTGATGTGGCGGTCCTTGATGTGTTACAACTCCCGGAGATAGCCCATAAATGATCTCTGTGTCACTCCACAGTTTTTCTGTTTATAAAGGGCAAGGAAGAAATCCTGGAGAAATGCAAGACTTGAATTTTAAGTCGTTTATTGTGTGGAGGTTTTTATTTTGAAATAAAATATTTTAAATATTTCCAAATAAAGCTAAAAATGGGGGGTGGTTTGTGGTCCATAGGAAGCCATGCAATTAATTTGCTGTATAGACAAATACTACTAATAAAATTTATTCTGATAAACTTTATGTATTTAATTGATTAAGAGTTTTGTTATTTTGTTTTATCTTTCGGGGTTTTCTTCTGCATGTTTTTTTTGTCCTAGAAAGCAAGGTTCAGACTACGAGGAACATGCTCAGTGTACTTTAAACCACTCTATTACAGATTTGTATAACCTGAAAAACTGCCTTTAGAGCACTCTGATATCAATGCAAGGTTTTGATTAAGTTCAGTGAGGGTTAGATCAGGCTGGAGGGATTAATTTAATTTAATTTTTTTTCCCCTCCACCCATTTCAGTTCTGTACTTCCTTCCTCCTGCAGAGGTGGAGTTTCAGGAGTAGACATTCCAGTTTGCTGGAGACGTGTTAGAGCTGAGGCCCTGTAGCTGTGGGGGACACTCATTACGTTAATTGCTGCTCACTGGGGGTTATTAGGTCCGGGCTACAATAGAGTCAAGGTGCTCGTGAAGGTTGCGGGGAGCAGGAGAGCTCTGAAATCAAAGACAAGAGCTCTTGGCTGTTCTCAGGGGATTTTCTGCCTAATATGGGACCTTGGGGAGGGCTTGGCTGAGATTTCAGTCCCAAGTTCAGCACCTGAGACCTTCAGAGTGGAGCAGATCCAGAAGTGGGACCCATGGGTAGTGATCCTTCGTGGCCATTAGCCAAGGAGCTGGGAATTCTGGTGGCTATGCCCTGATTTATTAAACACCTATTAATTCAGGGCTTTTATTCCCCCTTTCCTGACGTCCTTAAGAAAATATTCCTTTAGTAGGATGAAGGAACACTTCCTGACCCAGGTACAAACCATAGCCATTTACATGGCTCAATAAACAAACTTGTGGGTAGCAATTGCCAATCCCTGCCCTGTATTTCTGAGGCCGATGCGTTGGGCAGCAGTAATGCAGATTTTGATTTATAAACTTCTCTAATCAATCAATAGAAGCCTGAGTGAGGCAATCAGGTAATCTGAATAATTAAATGGCTTTTCAGGGACAAATTAAAATTTCTTACACACACCACATCCGTCTAAATTATATTTGGTGTCCAGGAATAAATGGATTTGTTCTTTTTGTTTCCCTCCTGTATCTCAAATGCTTTTGGCTTATTTCAAAATCATTTGGGGGAAAAAAAGGGAAAGAAAAAAGGATAGATATCAGTTTCTGAATTTTTTATATTGGAAACAGTGCTCACAGAAAAAAAAATTCTTTTTTCCATGTAGTTTTTCTTATATTAGAGATATATATATTACCTGTATATTAAATATTTAACCATAGAATTTTCATTAGATATGTTAGACTATTTTGCTTTTTCTCTTCCTCAGAGAAGTTTCCATAACATTTTTATTGTATAGAAAATTATTCTATAGATTTTTTTCCTTTTTTTTTTTTTTAAAAAAAGCACTTCATGCTTTCAAAATGTGATCTCCTTCTTTACCTCTTAAAGTGAATAAAACTGGTGATTACTGGATCTTCTCACACTGCTTTCTGCTTGCCTAAGGAATTACTGTAGAACAGATTTCTCCAACTGGGGGAGACAAGAGTTTGAAGAGTCAGAAGGAACAAGTATTTTTCTCTTATTTACTCCATCAAAGCGCAGTAAAAGAAGGTGGGAGTGAGAAGGGTGCAAGGAACAGAGTTTCCTTAGGCCAAGTGGAAGTAAAATAATTCCTGGGTTCTGCTGGTCCCCGCTCCTTCCCGGTTCCTCAGGGTGTGTTTGCGTCGTCGGTTCAAGTGGGTCCAAGTCTGCAGCACAGCACAGGCGTGGCAGAGCAGCCACCTCATCCACCCCCGGCTTCCGTGGCCTCTCCTCCTGCTCTTTGCTCCCAGTAGGACTCCTGTGGCCAGGTGGAGATCCAGGAACTGAGTCTGGAATAAAAATAAATCACTACATTTGGGGACACAAGGGAAAGGTGGGAATGCATAGGCTGGGGGAAGAGTGGGACTCACGACTTGACGTGGAGGACTTTGGAACCAAAACTCTAAAAAAGCCCAGCCAGTCTTGAGCGAGTCTTCATTTTGCACATGAAAAATGCTCCTCAGAACCACAGGCACTTGTAAATGAATATCGTGTCCATCTCCTCCACCCTCCATTAGTCATCGCATAACCAAGCCATACGCACTTAGTCCTTTTCATCTTTCTTCTTGTCAAGCCCTTTAGCCTGTCCCCCTCACCTACTCATCCCACCAATCATTTTAATTAATCTCTGAATTTCTTTGAAACTAATAGTTTGTGGAAGGGGGGAAAATGAGTAGGTTAGAGAGACAAGATTGTGAATGATGGAGGTGGGGCAAAGTTAGGAGGCTTTGCAAGACCTGTTGGGTTACCTCTGGGGCAGGACAGCAGTGCTGTAAACACACAGAAAGGCTGCAGAAGTGAGGGAGGAACCACTAAAAACGTTTTCCATTTTCCTAAGAATGCTGCCCGAGCAATTCAAATCCTGGATGTTTATGTGCAGCAACATCTGAATGAAAGATGTGATATGATTGTCTCTAAAGTGGATGGGATGACCTCTTCACTCAATAGTTATACTAAATTTCTCACTATTGTGCTTCCTATTCCCAGCTGGTTTTATAGAGGATTTCAGTGCTCACTGCAAGTTCTGAGAAATATATTTTCAAATAAGTAATAAACTTTATAATTTGTTATTCAGACACTTGTATGTATTTTAACATTTTTGATCAAAACCCTGAGCAAGTAGAAGTTAACTACATTGTCTAGAGATGAGTTTGAAAAGAACCCCGGGGCCTTGCTTCCCGTGCTTTTTAGAATCCTGGAATGGCTGGGGTTGGAAGGGAACTTAAAGATCATCTTGTCCCAGCCTCCTTGCCCTGGGCAGGGACACCTTGGTCTAGGAGGATGTTTGGGATGTTACAAATCTAAATGTCACACCAATAATGTCTCTGTGCTCATTATTTCTATACCACAGCTTAGCTGGTGCTCCGGGAAATAGAGAATTGGGCAGAGTTCCCATCCTATGGAGCTTGCAGTCAGAAAAATCCTCTACACACCAAGAAGGCTGGCAGAGTAGCAGTTGATCCACAGTGGGAGCCCAGAGAGGGAAGGTAAGCAGGAGAGGAGGCACTGGAGGACGTGTGGCATATGGGAAGCAGACGGCTCTGCTTGGCATTAGGAGCTGGCAGCAGGAAAAATGTACCATACAAATAGAAGCATATTGATGCTGAGTGCTGGGGAGGCAGGTGAACGCCTTTGAAAAGATATTTATTGTGTTCAGGAGGAAAGATCCTGCTGGAAGCGTGCATTTGTTCCCATATTACTGAGGTGGGGTTTCACTGTGGAAAACTGAAGTTAGTTTTGTGGTGTTTGGGTATTTCAATAAATAGAAAGTAGTGTCAACAAAATGGATTTATTTATGGTTGCCAGTTGTGACTGAAAGCCTCAGAATAATTGGATTTAACCATTCAGAGCCCTTGGTAAAATAGCTCAGTTTTGATTAGGGTCTCAGGACAGAAACAGAGTGCTTAAATTTTTAATTAATAAACAATCTGGCATCCTGTCAAAGTTGACACCTTGCTCTGTCTTAGCAGCTGTTGGCACAGTAGGCTCCTGGCAACGTGGGATAAAGCAGTACTTGCAACAGGAGAAGGGAAGGAAGCGAGTCTGCATGAGACCAAAACTGCCCAGTGAAAAGCAGCACAGAGCTCAGGGATTTCCAGGGAGCAGTCAAGCTTTCCTGCTCTGTGCCATGGGCTCGGGCTTAGACACGGGCAGCCAGTTCCTGTTCCTGAATGTCAGCAGTGGCTGGTGGGTGACAGATGTAAGGGCACCTGTCTGAATTCAAGTAATGGCCCTGACAGGAGCAGCAACAAACAGAGAAAGCATTCAGCAGTGAAAGTAGGTCCTGCAGGTTGCTCCTTCCCAGGGATTAGTGTGGTGGAGCCTGTGGGGAAGTTTACAGAGTGCCTGCTCACGTAAGTCAAATGGAAACATTCACTGTGGATGACAGTCATTTGTGTTGGAGTCATGGTGTGGGAGCAGTTAGGGTTGCCAAAGAGCCAAGGAAGGCAATGGAGGGAGGAAAGGGCATGGCCTGGGAAGGACGGTGCCTGGAAGCACAAGCAGAGTTCAAGGCTTCTGTTTTAGAGAAGGTGCTACTGAACTGCTTCTCTTCCTCTGTCCCACCTGATTAATAAACAACGACCTGATCTCTGATCCCAGCTGAGCTATCACACAGTGACGTAGCTGCTCCTCCCTGTCTGGGCAGCCCTGTCTCCTCACGGGCTGGGAATGTCCCAGGCTTAGCCACAGCAGACCCTCAGGACTTCACAGGAGAAGAACCAGGATACTCAACCCCTCAAAATTGCTGTTCTTTCCTCTCTTCTGTGGTAAAAGTTGTGTGCAGCTGCCAACAATACAGCATCTATATGTTCCCTTGTTTCAGAAGGAAAAGGAGATGGAAAATTTAGCCCAGAATCATAAGGATCACTACCTGAAATCTTGTGTTTTTACAGTGGGCTCAGGAGCACTGTTCCCGTGTGTGCTAGAGCAGGCCCATGAGCAGCTGGCAGTGCCTTTGGCAGATGTGTTGCTCAGCTCACAGGACAGTTTACAGTCTGTTGAGAACATATGAAACATATAAAAAGCCATAACATTTAAATATGTTAAAAGCAAGTTCATAAGATCAAGGAGAATTTTCAGAATAAAAGGACGACACTGAAGCAAAGACCTAAAGGCTGTGATGGCTGCGAATTGAAATTCAGATTAAATGTTACTTTTTTTTTTTTTTTTTAAATAGAGAACAACTAGAAAGCCATTCCAGAAGTGGCTGTGTGGTATTTAGAGAGCTGGGTACCAGTTGCAGCATGCACAGATTTCCAGAGGTTTCTGTTCAGTGAGGAGAGGGCTGTGAGCTCCGGTAAGTCATGTGAGGGAGGTGAAGCACATGTGTTGTAAGAGTTAATGGTACAACGTAGCCTTGCTCTACATAAGCACGTTTTGTGCTGATGTTTTCCAGTTCCTGCGTTCCTTGCAGCCGGTGTAGGAAAAGGTGTGTGGCTGGCAGAGCTGCAAGCCCAGACAAAGCACTTCTGGGTGTGGATGCTCCCAGCCCATTGCCAGGTGCTTCAAATAGGCATTTATGTCAGAGATCTGAGGTCAGTTCAATGATAGCCAATTTCGGCCCTGGATTATTACATAAATATTAATAAGAGGGGTATATTTCACATTTATGTTATTGGTCAGCAGAGTATTTACCTAACTCTTAAGCAGTACTGGTGGGGAATATATTTCCCTTCAAGAAAACTTAGAAAACTTTTAAAGTTTGGCAAAAAAATTTGTTCACGTCTTCAATATAACCTTGTGAGTTTAATGAGAAGTAATCATATTTTCTGTATACTTAGAGAGGAAAAACAGGAGAACAGAGTCAACTCAAATGGGAACTGCACTCTTCCCTGCTTTTGCCTCCCTGCTGAATGACCCTTAATCACCTTTAGCATCTTAGTAGCTTGATTTCCCTGCTTGTAAAATGGACATAATGAGACTGAAGTCCTAGTAAAGCAGGCAGATCTGAGGGGAATAAATGCTGGACAAGTCGTATGAACTATTTTTATTTTTAAAAATGCATTAAGGAATAGGTACGGAGAAGCAATTGATTTTCATCTCGAAGAAGATCTAGGATTAACTTGTTGGTATAAAATATTTGTTACTGCCCCCATTTGCTTTTAGGATATCAATCATTGACATTTTTATTGGTTCATGAGCCTTGTAATGCATTTTGAATCTGACCCAGGACCGTGTGGAGCATATACTGGCACTTAGATTTATGCCAGTTTAACTCTCTGGTCACTCTTTGACATTTTGGACCAAATATCTTCCAGTTGCTATGGGCTTGCTTTTTGGGACGGTTGTTATGTTTTCTTTACATTAAGAGCCTCTGCTTTGAGGGGATCTGGAGTTGTTCATGTAGGAGGAATTACCACATGGCAACTTCTCAGAAGGGGGATGCTGAGGCACAGCCACCAGCACCTCTCCAGCTTCCCACTGGTCGTTTTTTAAAGAATAAGCCCTGTTTCTCAGTCCAAACCTTTGGCAAGAAGATGACCACGTGAAACACGGGAATTCTCCTGCGTTATACCCCCCTCAGGGAAGAGGGTGGGTACCACAGCCGCTGCCCCACGCAGGAGTGGGGAGGTGAAGCTCACGGCCCCTTTGGCCACTTCCACCCCATGAATCTGCCCCTGAGCTTCCGTGCCTCGTTTTACACCTATGTTACGCTGTAAACTGCTTTCCATATAGCAACGCTTTTTAAGGAAAACCGAGGAGCGCTCCTGAGCAGATGTAAATCAGCAGCAGGAATGACGTCGGGTGCGCCGTGTGCTCGGCCGGCCCTGCTGACACAAGAGCCAGTCCTGCCTTCTTCCGGCTCCCACGCTGTCCCCTCCCTGGCGCTGACACAGCCCTGAGGTGAAGGGTGTTGGGAAATACATCCCAGCTCCAGCCCAAGCAAAAACCTGAATGGCTGGGCAGAGAGGAATTTGCTTCTTTTCAGGGTGTCACCACATATCCCGGATTAAAGTCCTCGCGGAACCACCGTGTGAGTGCCAGCCGCTGCTCTCTGTGAAGCTTCCCCAGTTTGTCCCAACAGCTCCTGGCTAAAAGGGAATTCTGCTGCAGCTGGAAACTCGATCAAGCGAGTCTCAAAGCATTTCATTCATCCTCAGTTGATGCTTAATACACCTTTACTCCGGCGGGTAGTGCTTCCTAAGCTTTGTCAACATTGCAGCCGAACAAAGGCTCGTCTCAGGAGTGGTGTTGTGTAAATAAATCCTGTGCCTTGCAGGGTGTCACGGAGTTAATGGGAAGCCTGGAGAGGGGAGGGCGTGGGAGCAGCATGCCAGTGCTAACGTTCTGTTTTCTGCACAGGATTGCAACAGGATTGCAACAGCCCGGCCTATCTGAGCTGCTGCACGTCCCGACAGCGCGTCTCTGCTCTTGAATTTGATAGGGGTACTGATAGAACAATGCACCTTTCTGGGAAATGGTAATGCACAGCAGGACTTCGGTTTAAGGAAATTCCGAATAAACCATAGCAGCTTTCTTCTCAGAGTGCTGATGATTTTCAGGTGGCCCACCAGGCAGCCAAACAAAAATTATATATGGCAGTGCTCACTCAAAGGTTAAAGTTTTCGGGTAAGGAGGAGGAATGTTCAAAATCCCATGAACTTCAGTAATTGTACTTATTTCTTTGTGGTAGCTCGACTCCTTCACTTGCTTCTCACAGATCAGTAATCAGGGGACAATTTACAGGAATAACCCCCCAGGTAAAAATATACGACTGCCTCTGAAACAAACAGCATTTCATATGCAAAGCTGTGTGATAAAGGGCATGCTCAGGGTGCTTTTTCAGGTCCCATGGGAAGTTTTACAGAGAGCAAAGTACCTTTTAGCAAGTCCTTTTCTGTTAGTTTCAAAGTCCTCTCTTGCTTTTCTCTAGAATGATTTTCCCACAAAAGGTGATAGAAACCATAAGAAAAGTCCTAGCAGACCTCACTGCTCCCCTACCCCCTTCTTTCCCTCCCTCCTCCCCCAAACACTGGGAGCTCTCAAAAAATATTTTAGTATCCTGGAGATTAAAAACAATGTCCTTAATTTGTGTTTGTCTTGTAATAGCTCTGACTTTCACCGCCTTGTCCTCCCCTTTATTGGGAGTACGTGTGTGAACACTCCCTCTAATGTTGTTTATACGCCTGCTGTCAGGTTCAATAAGCAGTTTCTTAGCAGGGCACCTTCCCACGTGAAGGAAATGTTTCCAGTTCTTGTCCCAGCTTCTGCTTCCTCCATGGGCAGCGTCCTGACGTGGAACAACAGAAATGAGTATCAGTGATATCAGTAATTCTTAGCTGATAAATGGAAATTAACTTTGGAACCTCATTAATCTGCTGGCAGCTTAGATGGGGGGCAGCTGTTTACAGGACATTTTATAGGTATTCCATTTATGCGAGTTTTACATTGTTCCTGTTATAAATTGAGCCATTTTGTTAATAGTGGATCAGGAAAATTTTAGAACTATGGGACACCAGAGCACTTCTTAGGTGAAACTGAAAAGAATGTAGTAATCCATTGAAGGATTCCCTATGTAAATAGGAATGTTGCTGAAGAGAATCGAGGTAAAATGTAAATGTGAATAATTGCTCCTAAGACAAAGAAATACTGGCAAGCAGCCACATGGAAATTGGAAATTTAATTAGTTTTATGCCAGTAAATCATACTGGCAGTCTCAGGGCTAGTCAAGTGAATGGCAAACCCACAGGTAACTTGCAGCACCAAGGATTTCCCCTTCATGAATGGGTGTAGATAAGTAAAATTTCCCAGAGCAGAAAAACACTTTGTAGAAGCGGCCAGATTTTCACCTTTGAAGTAGAAGAGATACTTTCATTTTCAGTATCTCCATTAGAGCTTCTTTTTGCAAGACCAGGAGTGTGAACTCTTGTGTCTGAGCCAAAATTCCAACCTAAGCAGAATGTACTCATCTAAATTTCCCTTTTGGTTTCATTTGGCCAAGGTATTCCTTGGTGTAGAGTTGCTGTGTACTGTTACAGCAGTTGCTGTGTTGGGTGCTTGGGAAGGCGCCCGCCTGGAAGAGGTTACATAAAACCTAAACCATAATAAGCTCAGAGAAACCCCTGAGTGCGATGATTAAAAAGAGAAAACGATTAGGGAAAACACATCAAAGAGGCTCAGTGAGAGTCCTAAAAGGAAAAATACTGATTATATTTGTTTTGCTTTTGTCTTACATGAGGTAAAAGGCGTGTGGTGTGTCCTGGGTCGCCACCCTAAGGGGTATGTACTTAAAGACAACAGAAGCAGACTCCAAGGCTTCCATGGGGTTTATTTTGGTTGCAGGGCTGGGGAGATAAGATATAATTGTACCATATACATAGTGGTGCTATCAATCTGATGGATTACCCTTCCCATACACCCTGAGCACCTTGCCTACCCTCTGCCTGCTAATCTGTGTCCAGCAGGAGAACTTGCTTTCTGACCTTTCGAGAAACTTTCAAGTGTGATTTTTAAAACAATCACAGAAATGTTTTTCTTTCTCCAAACGTGCAGTTCCTCTCTCTGGGGAAAGCATTCAGAGGCATCAGATGGGTGCCATTGATTGCTAAAGGTGGTGTGCAAGTTCAGTTCAATAAATTGTGACTCTTAGGGGTTAAAAATTGCTTAGAATTCCACTCTGGGTCTGGGAATAAGAGTATTTATTGATAGTCTTGTTGTTCACACTCCACTGGATTCTGTTATTTTACAACAATGTTAAATTCACTTTTTAAAGTTCTTTTAGACTTGGTCTGACCTGGGAACCAGGTTAGAAAAGGTTTGAACGAATAAAATATGCAAAATGTGGTTTTAAGCCTCTCCTTTAATGTGGAAAGAGGAAGAAAGGTTTTAGTCAGTTATAGCAAATCCAGTAAGGGAACTGTTTACTTAACTCTCACAGTTATTTATTTTAATTTAACTTCTCAGAAGTTTTCAGCTGGGTTTTGTTCTTGTGGGCTGACATATTAAAGAATGGTTTTTACTGATATGTGTTTTTCAGTTGTTTACTCTGACTTCAGTAGTTACAGCCATTTTCTTTTGGACATTCTGATGCAGTAGATCCCAAAAGCAAAAGGAAAATAACCGAAGAGGACTTTGGAAATGGGGAAATATAAAATATAATCCTTATAGACCTAGAATTTAGGTAGGATGGTCGCATTTGAGTTTATTTTCCCGTGAATATAGCAAGCATATATAAATTTCTGAGGCAGAAGTGCATATTATTTTCATATATCAGGAAAAATAATTGTAAAAATTGAAAGAAATAGGAGCACACTGTATTGCTGCCAGTTGGGTGATGCACAGACTTTGCTGGTTTATGCATATCTGGCTTTGGCCTTGTTCGAGCCTTCCTAAATTTGGGTCCAAGCTGCTGGACAAATTGTCTTGTACTTTATGCTTTTGTATATAAAAAAGAGGCTGCTTGGAATGAAACATTCCAGGTCAAAGATCCTTGCATTGTTGTTATATCCTGCCATCTTGGTTTGCTGGCACACTGGAAAATCCACCTGTTCTCCTGGCTCGTTTGGGACTCTGGAGAGCAGGAGGTGAAGGAGCCAAAGGGAGAAGGGGTATTGGGGCAACACTTCCCCTCACACCTTACAGGCCCAGAGAACTTTCCTCTGTCTGAGATGTCCTGTCCTGGTGCTTTGGGTACACTGACTTTTTGTTCAGCCCAGGAGTCTAACCTTTTTTCCCTTCTTGAAAGAACTAGTAGAAAATCACTCTGTTTGTATTACCAGTGGACCTGGATTCATTTAGTCTTGATCTGATCCTCACAAAACATCAGAGCTGTTTGCAAAGCTAATAGCAGCGTAATGACAAAAGCAGCAATGCCAAATATCTTTGGTTTTGCCCTTTTTCTTCTCCTTAATATCAAAGCTAAAAACATGGTCTTGATTTATATGCAGGATTACTGATGTTAAAGCTATATAATAATACATCTAAAGCCTAGCAAAGTTTATAAATACACAAAACATGTAACTTAATAGTTGTTTGTGCTGGATGTTTTATTTTCCTGCATACCCTGTCCTACCTTTCTTACTGAGGGCACTAATGCTGCATTAATGTAAGCAGAAACAGCTGCATTTATCTTCATTTTATTCTCCCAAGTCACAGCAACGTGCTGGAACGAGAGCCATTGTCTGGAGCAAACTTTCTGAAAGTCTTTTAAGGGCATCCATCTGGGCAGACTTTGTGGTTATAGAAGGGCTGATGCTGTAAGTATTCATCCCACTAATGGTCTCATTGATTTTTATTTACGCTCTTTGTAGGTTGCCCAGAGTCTCAGTCTGAGTAAGAACTGCAGAAGATGTACTGAACTCAAGAACTGCAGGCGTGTGTTCAACTAAATCCAGGTTTCTGTATCTGTTTTTAGGGTGCTTGGTCGAAGTGGTGCCTCCAAATCAGCCTGTTCTGCCTGCAGAGAAGCAGTGCATTTGGTGAGCAGTGTTAAAAACCAGGTGCATGAGTTTGAAAATGTTGATCCAAATGACATTATTATAAGTAGTAGGGAAATGTCATGACTTACTGAGATTAAACAAAGACCTGCTTAGAATCTTGTGACTTCAGCTCATAAATGGATTTCGTCACTCATTACAGCTGCATAAACAAATGCATGTTGTACATATGCATGTTTTGTTTTGGGAAGTTGTTTTTAAAATCCCCTCAGAATTTTTTTTTTAATTGCTCCTAATGAGCCAACTCCCCAGTTCTGGAGCAATGCCTTGGGTACCTGAGCAGCACAGCCCACTCATTGCTTTTAAAAGGGAATAAAGTTTCCCAGCCTCTCTGCCCTTCTGGCAGCTGAACTGCTTTGGCAAGCAGGTTATTTTAAAGGAGAAATTTACAGTATGAAACCTGGTGTCAAAACTTTTATTCCTTTTATGAAAGTAGCCTTGTCCTGGTGCTCCTTTGGAGCTATGGAAATGTAATCCCAGCCCTGTCAACAATTGGACAAAGTCCTATACATGTCTGAACACAGACTAAGTTTGTCACATATTTAATGTATTTAATTAATGTAATTTTTCCTGTTGTCCGTGACCTCGTTTCTGCAGATGGGCCTCTCACAAGGAATCCTAGAAATGGATGCCTTGTGATTACCCAGGGAATCACAGGAATTACTACTTCCCCAATGTTTTCTTGCCAATATGTGGCAAGTGGGATGTGGCAAGAGGAATCCAAGTTTTGGTCGTCCTGCTGTGTGATTGTTACCTGAAGGCACTAATGGTGCAGTAGTTTGGGATGCAGAGCAGACACTTGTCTGTGGATTTAAAAGTACAGATCAAAACTGTCGAGCCATTCTCATATCTTTAAAGTAGCTGCTTTCACCTAAACCCACACTTTTCAGCATCTCCAGGCAGGCAGTCATCAAAGTTTAACTTCAAAAAACTTAAGATGGTAAAATATCTTGGTAATTCTTTGAATTTCAATGTGCCATTTCATACTCACAACTGAGAAGCTGGATTAATCCTGGGTGGGTAGTGTCTCATTTTAACTTTATACTGCAAGTTGTTTTTGTAACCATATCTAAAGGGAAATTACTTTTTTTTATTTCCCCAAAGAAAAATACTCAAGGATACTCCATTTTCGTGGCCATTTTTCTGACTAAGACTCAAAAATCAAATTTAAAAGTGGATATTGCTGAGGGGAAAGTGGTACTTATTCTGTTTCAGTCACAGCCTCCTCTTTTTACTTATAAAAATCAGAGTCAGGAAAGTAGAAAGAGCAACAACATGGGAGAGTTCATGGTCAGGGCTGCTTACACCTATATCCTATATAGGTGGATTTGTCCTGAAGTGCTTTAGTTTGTTTTGCCTCCTAGACAAATAGACCAGGTAATAACAAGAAATCTCACTTGAACTGAGTGAAACCAAAACCTATTGGCTTTTCTGTCAAGCAGCCTTAACTTTTAGGCAACTGGGGAGGAGTCTTAATTGTGTGTGTTCCTAAAGATTGCTTAAACAAATTGCTGAGTGTCTGAGGCTTTGGGTGTCCTGCCCCTTCTATTAAAGCTCTTGGAAAATCCAGTTGCTCCTCACCTCTGGAAACCTTCCCTCTTACGTAGGTAGCTAAAAAGATGCCTGACATTAGAGACTTGCGCTCCAAAATGTTGCTGTGAATGCCTTAAAATGTCACATTAATATCAAGAACGGTTCACCCACAAACCATCTGGCTTTGCAGATCTCAAAACGATCTTTCAATTAGTTAATTAAGCTTCCCTGTTTCCTAATAAGGCCTATTTGAAATGCTCTGAGGCTGGGTACAGCGGGGTCGTAGGTCTGCACCGAGCAGGCGTGGCAGTGGCCAAGGGTCTCCTCGGGCACTGGGAGATCCTGGGAAGTCCTGCCTGGCCTTACCTGGATGTGCTGGCCGGGAAAATACCTGGCTTTGTCCTTATAAGGCCAAGGAACTGCTGCCGGAGCCCTGTTCCTGCCCCAGCTCTTCCCGGCCCCGCTCAGCCACAGTCCTAAAAAGGCAGTTCCTTGCTCCCGCTTCCCACAGCTGAGCTCCCCGGGGAGAGCGGCTCTGCCGAGCCAGGCATTGCACTCCCGGGGAGAGCCGTCCTTATGGACGTGCTGCTGCTTCTCAAGGAAGAGGTCGTGTTTAGGGGCACTGCTGGGCTTCTCCTTCCTCTTGTTTAATGAAAATATAATAGCGAGCGGTGTCCCACGCGCCGGCGCATTTCGGGAGCGGGATGGAGCCCTGTAGGATCCGCGCAGGGAAGGGGACGCGCGGTGGGAAGCAGCTCAGAGCCGGAGTCTTGAAAGCGTATTAGGTTATGGTTTTATAATAGAAAGTGCTCGGCAGCAATATGAGCTCAAAGCAATCCGTGTCCTTTTTCCTCTCTCCCCTGGCTGCCAGTCCTGCTCTTTGCTTGTGCTCGCTCAGTCCTTTGTGGGGCCATGCTGGGCTCTTGGTTTCATTCGTGCTGAAAGCCAGGAAAGGGTTTTCTGCTCAGATTCACAGTGTGGCATCACAAAACATTGTGCTCGTGTAACTGAGCGAGTGGTGAGTAGGAAAGAGGGGGGAAAAAGTTATTAATGCCCCCTGCTCTTCATAATGTGAAACCTTTAGGTGCTGTACTCTCCTTCTGAATAAAAACTCTTCAAATGCTGGGTGTTTTATGAGGCAGTTTTACAGGTTTAATTGAAAATTTCTGAAGGATCTGATTATTGGCTTATTTATTTCACATGCCAAGTGACAAGCTTAGTTACAGTCTGATAGATTTTTAAGGACAAGTTCATTACTGGAGCCAGATTTTGGGCAGGCTTGAATATGCTAATTCAGAAGGGGTCTTACGCAGGATTTTTTTCTTTTATTAAATCGCCAAATCATCCTACGTTAATTTGAAATAATAAAGAGGAGTGGGGTTTTTTTTCAGTTTAGGATCTGTGAAATTCTGGCGCTGAACAGTCACATGCTCGTTTCAGAAAGGGGCTTAAAATAATTCTTTTTCAAGGGGGCTGTTTGGGAAGAGTCCCTGGGTAGTGCGTGCTCTGTGGAGCGTGGGAGGCGTTGGGGTGCAGCTCCAGCCTCTGAACACGCTGTACTCGGGAGCAGCAGTTTGTCTGCTCAGAGCCACATGCTTCCTTCCTTTATCAGGCTGCTCCTGGCAATCCTGCTCAACCTTTGGACTTTATGGCCTCTCTCAGGATGTAGCATTGGTTCCCTAATATCTCTTCTCTCGTCTTTTGCCAAGTTTCCAGCAGGCAATGAGGCCACGACAAGCGGGGTCACAGGTGTTGAAGGAAGTCAGCAGCACAAACAATTATTATTATTATAAAACTGGGTTCTGCAGTTGCGGGGATGAAATGCTGCTCTTTACAAATCTGGCATACCATCCCCATCTTTTTTTTTCTGAGTTTATAACATGTTTTCTGTCTCCTTTTGTACTACTGCTAGGTGTGTGCTGTGGATTTAGTAGGTGGGGTTAAGAGTACTGATGGTATAGATTAAAAAAAAGAAAAGAAAAAGGAGATTGCTGTGTGCTCATTTAATGCAGGTTGTTAGCTGAGAGCTGGTCTGTGTTTCTAATATTGTTTTTTTACTGCTGTTTTCTGAAATATCTGTCACGTAAAACGTTAAAACAAGTTATTCCCACGTGTGAATGGTAGTAAAGGAAATATTTAGACAATAAGGAAGAGGGTGATTAGAGGGGATCCTTGATCAGGCAATAAGGAAGAGGGTGATAGACACTCGGTACCACGAGGCAGGAGGTGACACACACCTATGGAATTCGATAATTTAGGAGGACCATTTACAGCTGTAGGCTTTGGACACTGAACATAGCAAAGAAAAGTTTAAGAAAACCCTGGCAAAGGGGTGCTCCTGCCTCTGCCAAACAAGGTGGGGGGTAGCCAGAAAAGGTTGTGTTGGAATTTAGGGAATACCCCTCAATAAAGTTCTTCCCCTTGGCATTTCTGGGTGTCTGTTGGTTGTGGTCCTGGCATACACCTTGTGTCATGTTTTGTGACCCAGAGCTTTATGAGATGTGTGTTTTTGGGAAGACAAACACATGAAATGACAGTGGGAGGACTGCCAGAAGCACAGTATCTATTCTGAATTCAGAAAGTGCCCACATGAAGCTTTTAAAGTGAGAAACGTTGCCTGTCTTCCATACTCTGTCATTAAAGCAGAGCACCTTTAGTGATGTTGGTATTTTTTATAGACTTTCCATCTGCAATCTTTTGTCTGAATGCAGTTACAGTGAAATCAAGGACAGTCTCCTTCCAGTATATGAATTAAGTTCAACTGTAGAATTCAGAAAATATAAGCTTACCTCAAAAGGTTTCACTGCTTTAACCACACTGATAAAACAGTGAAAGGTTGTGATTTGAAGGCAAAATTTAGAAAACCTGGGGCCCTTTCCACCACAGAGGTGGTCTGAAATCCCACAGTGTAATGGTAACTCTATGTTAGTCCTATGTGCAGGCTCAGCCCTTTGTCCGTTGTCTGATCATCAATCTTCAGTTAATTCAGTGAGACTCGTGGTGGAAAAAGGTGAGTAAAGGTATCTGAATTTGCCCTTTTGCCATAGGAGGAACTCAGCTACTGTTCTGATAACCCAGGGTAAAGCACACTTTAGAACAAGCCAGTGCTTTAAACCCGTGCGTAGGAACTGTAATCTGTTTATAAATGGGACCATTATCAGGAAACGTCACTAGGAATCTAAGGAATCTTTAACCGATAGCTTATTGCTTCCAGGGATGGGCTCTGCAGGCAGTTTATAGAAAGCCAGCATTTTACTGTTAATGTGTTTGGCCAGGGAGCAAATACACTTTGCTGGTAAGGGTGTTTCTATGTAAACTGTACAAACCCACGTGCTCAAGGCTGGCAATGGCATTGCCACTTGTGGAGAGCAAACTTACAGGATTTAGAGAATCAACCACTAGAGCTCAGTTTGTTCATTGCTTTTGCAGAGTGGGTTGGAAATCAGAACAGAGGAATTAGTACTGGGGAGTCTGTTGCTGTTAATTCACTCCTGATAGTCTGTGGATCATATTCATTGATATTTCGAAGGCTGTTAACATTTCTTTTTCACTAAGTGCAAATTCTTTTGTTTTAATGCAAACCCCAAACTCATCAATGGTTGCAACAGGCATCCTAAAGGCAAATGGACCAGTTAGAGCCCTGAGTGACCTGGTCTGACCTTGTAGCTGACTCTGCTTTGAGCAGGAAGCTGAACTATATGTCCTTCTGGGGTTTCTTTAAACATGAACTATATTATGATCTGGTGATTTGTAAAAAATGGTGACTGTATCTCCTAATTGTATCTCCTTTTGGGGTATCATACTTTGAACCTTTTTTGTGATGGTTGCTTTCCAAAAAAGACTTCAGCACTGAGCACTGTCACCTGCCTAACTCCAGTCACACAGTCAGTCCCACTGCAGTGAAATGCTGTGTTTTCCTTTAAACATGGTTACTCAGCCCCTTTGTAGAGAACACAGTGCCAGCCACAGGTCCCAGTGCTCAGTGTGTCACAGAAGCTAGACCATGGCTGCGTTATCCACTTGTAAAATGGGGGCTTAATACAACTCACAGGACCTGAGTTTTTTACATGAGTCCCAAAAGCAAAGTATGGTGATCCTGAAGGAGTTTGCCAGAAGGAAGGTGGCATTTCCCAGGGCTCTCCTCACAAGTAGATGCATCCCAGCTTTAAAGGTACCAACCAGAAACACCTTGAATGGCTGGGCTCTAAACTACAGCGGCCAAGCCGCTGTTGTGCAAGCTGTGTGATGCTTGTGGTGAGGATGGGAACCTTAAAAATTGGGTAGGTAAAGAGCAGGAAATGGGAGCCATTACCTCTGTCCCAAGGGAAGTGGTTCCCCCTGTGAATCACAGCCCTTGTTTCGCTGTGCTGCGTGGGAGTGGCGTCCTGTCCCAGGCGGATATTCCCAGCTCCTGGGGCCTGCCAGGTCTGACTGCTGCAGGGGAAAGGAGCAGGACACTCCTGGTCCCACCAGCATCACTCCCGTGCAGCCTTCCCCCATCATTTGGGGAAAGAGGAGGATGAGGATGTGTCAAGCACTGTATGCTGCATGAATTGGTGTGGTCCTTTGCTGTTAGGAAGGTGGCCAGAGAGGGACAAGGACTGCAGTCCTGTACTCCAGACTTTGGCCATGTGCCACACAGTCCTTGGGTTATCCCGTGGAGAACAAAACCTGCTGCTGTGTGAGACAGCTCAGGTTGCCAAGTCTTGCCTTCCCCCTCTCCCCGCCATGAGTCACCCAGCTCTGGCAGAGGCTGGAGCCCAGCTCACAGTGGCACAGGAACCTCCTGCCCTGGCTCACACTCCAGCCTGTCCTGGAGGAAACCCTCCATCGGCTCCCGCGCCCGTCTGCCTGTGCCAAAGAGCTGCCACACCCCAGTTCTTGAGGCCTTCTTACTCATAACGGAGACAGACACCGAAACCAAGCAGTGCCTCCTCTGCTCCCTGTGCTCTGTGGCTCCCAGGGCCTTTTCCAGTGCCCCTTCCTTTTGTTCTGTCTAGTCCAAAGCCTCTGCACAGGGGCTGTTTCCATCCATTCTTGAGAAGGCAGAAATGAGACAGATCCTGGCTGTTGAGTGAGTATTTATCCTTCCTCAGCCCAGTAATGAGATAAATCCCCAAACCTCTGTTCATCCAAGGCTGTGTGTGTTTCCTGGAGCAGTAGAATTAATGACACAAGCCATGAGTGTGCACAGTGTGAAGGGACAGAGCTGTGTCTTCCTTTTCCATATCTTTCTTCTCTGATTCAGTGCACCTCCTTCCACCTCGGGTGCTGAGGTGCACAGAGCTGCCCCACAGCTCACTCACGATGAGCAGATCATTTCGAGGTTTCTTTTGTTTGTAAATCATGGTGGAGAGAAAGCGACCCCGAATCTTCTGGAAACATTGTGGCTCACCAAAGATCTTTCATCTCAGCCCTCATTTCTTACTAAGAACTTACCTTCATTATAGAGCTAGAGGTGCAGCAGAACCAATAATTTTGGGAATTTAGGTCTTTGATATAATTTAAGTTAATTCTATGATATTAGCAAGCTGATGCAATGGAATTTTTGTGTCGTGAGATGTCTTTGCAGCAGCAAAGTCTGTCATTAAATCTTAATGGCAATCCACAAAAGTGCTTGCAGTTTTGGACAAAAGGTGGCACTTATCTAGTAAAGTTAACAGGGGAGTGAAAGCCTCTAGACCCGATAAGAGTGACCCAGGGCAGGTCTGTTGGTTGTTTGTGGATGGACTTCAGCTTTATCTGCTCATATGCCAAGATAGCCAAGTGTAAACTATTTCTATTAGAGAAGTTAAGTGTTCCTGGTAAAGTAGCTTGTGGCCTGAAACAAGAACCCTTGCTAAGGGCCTGGATTTATTAAGCCAGTAATTAGCTTATTAGGCACATAGCTGTGCCTGTGTAGGTGTCTGAAGTTCATGTTCCATCAGGCTTACATCCAGTGAGGTCAGGTAATTTGGAAAAGATAGTCCATGTGTGCAGTGAGGAGCTGTAGAAAAGATTTATAGAAGAAACAAAGGGGGAAACCACACACAGAAAGTCTCAGGCTATGTGGGAGGAGAGAAGAAGTATCTTTTCCACAGAAGTCAGGTTTAGCCAAAGGGCCAGTCATGAGGGTCAACAAAAGGCCCCTGGATGAAACAATTTCACTCTTATTCTCAGGAAGGAGCACTGGAAAGAGGATCCACATGTGTGCTGAGAAAAGCCAAACGAGGTTATGCTCGGACTCACACACTGTAACATGTGGGTTCGGAAGTCGATTACACGTTCAGATAGGGAAGGATGGTTGGATCTGTTGTCAGAGCCAGTGACCATCTCTGGTTTCACTGGCACCTCAAGAAAGGTGCTGGCAGGTGAATTCCCCTCCTGCCTGTAAGCTTAGGTAAGAAAAAACAAGCACATAGCAAGGTCATAATGGTAGAAAGGTTCTTACCTTTTCTGGGGAGCTGGAAAGCACGGAAGGGATTGCAGGGGTGGGAGTGCAATACTTTCTGAAAGGCAGAAAAATACTTGTAAATATTGTATCTGTTCAGATGGAAACAAGTTCTTTTAGGAACATCTGATAATAATTTTTACAGTCAAGTGTCATTTTTACTTTAAAAGTGTGAAGAGATACTTCTGCTTTAGATAGACTGAAAACAGCCTGAATTCAGCCCCCTGATACCCTTCAGAAAATGCCATTGCCTTAGGTAACTGTAGCATCTTGGAAGTTTGGAAGTTTGTTCTTTGTGATGAAAGGGGGACACCTTTTATTTCTGTGTAATAAAAATCTCCCCAAATTGTGGTAAGGTTGTACAGTAAGTTGAAACAAGCTGTGTACTGAGCACAAACCCCACCAATCTTACAAGGTATTTTGTATTTGTTATTTTATGGTTTTGATAAAAACAAAATAGTCAGTTAAGTCAGGAGGGGAAGTGAAATTGCTGGCTACCAAGTTTTAGTTGTTATTTTTAATGTAACAGTACCCCATTCCTGGGTGGGGAATAGGCATGAGGTGACAGGTGGATGCAGATGGAACACCAGGAAACTGGGAGGTCAGGTCAGGCCACCGACACCAGGAATTGAACAAGAGTTGGGTTGAGATTCCCAGTAAACCTACAATTAGATATTCAAGTTGATGAAGGAGAGGCTTAGCCTTAAGGACATCCTCTTCCTGGTGGTTTCTTGTACTCCTGGCTTGTGGTGTTGTGAGCACACATCTGCAACAGTGACTTTAATGAAAGTACAGCTCTATCCATCCAGTGTCACTGCAGCTTTAGAGGCTGAATTAGCAATTCTGATCAGCCTCTGCTTTTTGTGCAAATATTCCCAGGTGTTAATCCTTGTCTTAGTGTAATGAGGTGGAAAAGCTTTTGGTTTAAATCCAAGCAGCATCTTAAAAAACAGCTCATGTTTTTGTCATTGTTTTGACCGGTACTGGTCTGATTATTTTTCAAGTAAGAAATAAGCTCAGACTGACAGCTTGTACCTTGTGTTTTATCTTCCAGAAGGATTTTTACAGTCTCTAGTTATCAGCTTTAAAACCAGTACAGGTTTATAGCTGAAAGACTGGCAGATGTTTAGCTGTTGTGGGGAAGTTTAAATACAGCTGTTAATTTTACATGCTGGTATCATGTGAAGCAGTGCCCAAGACTGTTGGTTTTTAGGGATCCTGGTACCCTAAGAAATGATTTCTATCTCTTTTGCCTGTTCTTTGTACCTCTTTGTAACGCTTCCAGTGACTACAATCCTATACTTAGATAGAAGAGCTGATCTACTGGAGCCTTACCCTGGGAATGAACTCCACTAATCAACTGCTCATGACTCCAACAGATGTTTCTGCTTATCAGACAATTGGAACCTCATGTTCTACTGTATTTTTTAAAATTTTTTTTCCTTCTTTTGATACTGGCAGCAAATGCCCCATTACACATGTGAGCTTCAAAAACTTGTCACATGATAGCAGGAACAAATTGCTAAGCCAGTCAGCAAAGTTCAGGTTTGAAGTGGTGGTCCACTGAAGGCAACTGGGTCTTAGAAGCCGAAGGAGTCATTTATGGAATTACCATGCTGTGGTTTTGTTGTAAATGCCAATATTTTATTTCAGCCTCTTGTATGGAATTTGGAAATGTAACAAGAACTCGGATCACAACTCTTTTTTTCAAAGACTGAATCACTTTAGGATGTGGAGATAAAGTTAAGTGATTCTTTTGAGGATATGAGTATTATCCTCTTGCAACCACAGAAAGGGGATGTGAATGGTTTATATGATTTTGTTATATACAGACTTATCTCCCACGGCAGGTCAAAATCTGAATTTTCAGACATGGTGGAAATACAGATGTGAAGAATTTACTTTTTGCTTCAGTTTGTTTAGTCTATTGCTTTTAACTTTCCATTTCTAATTGACAAGTGACTGATGGATTCTTGATCAGTCAATATCTTTGTATGATTTGGGCAAAAGGGAAAATAATGTGTGTAGAAAGGGTGATAGACTGTCACTCCACAAAGATGCAGCTTATTCCACTGCCAACAAACCCTGAGCTGCTTCGTGGAAGTGAAACACCTGTTACAGGAGCACAATGGGACCATACAAATTGTGGGCACTGGAGACACTTCTTGGGGATTAAAGCAACTCATTTGCAAACCATTTTTCTGTTAGCAGTGAGCAGTTAATCATGAACCTTCCCCTAGCCACAGCTCACCCACGCTGCGCTGATTCAGGAGCCGTGGCAGGGCATGGCTAAAAGGCACAGCCCAGAGCTTTATCAGTATTCACACTTCGCTAGCCAAGCAGGAGCCTCACCACGTGTGGGATACCAGAACCAGAACTTGTTCCTTTCACCCGTTCCCATAGTAAATATCTTAACTTGCTGCTGTTGCTGGGCTGGGTTGAGATGATAAACACGAGTACAAAGAGCAGTGGGAGCTGGAAGCCCTTCTGTTAATGGGAAAGGTGAGAGTGAGGGTAGAGAGGGTCAGTGGCTGTCTCTGCATCCCCTCTCATGATACTCAGTGCCTCTGAAAATTTCTCAGCTGATAAATACCTAATCAGTTAAGAACATGGCCAGTCATACCCACTGGGCATGTTGGCAGTTGTTTTCAAGCTGGTGACACACTTTCTCCTTTAAACATCACATTTCTTCCTGTTGTTTTAAAGCCAAATCCAACAATTGCCATTTGCATGTATTTGGTGGAACCTGAACTTGGGTTGAAGGTCTGGAGTGCAGAAGGATTTGTGTCTGCATAGAGACAATGTAGTTTTTTCATGGCTGTGGACAAGATTTCTTCTTTGCTTCTTGTGCTTTCTGTATGGAGTAGGAAACTGAGGAGCCCACAAAATATGGGGAATAGAAAAGTGGTGGATGATCCTCATCAGAACGTGTGCAGACGTGGTGGGAGTGGGAGAAGAGGAATCATTAGGGGAAAGAATCATCTAAGCCAAGGTATGACAGGACTTCCAGAAGAGCTTAATTAGTAGTGCTGAAGTTGGCTGACAAGCCATGGAGAGAAAAAACTGGGTATTGATTTGAAACTTTGCTAAATGCCATTGGAAACTGAGAGAAGAATGATGCTGGTGGAATGACCTTTCAAAGGATCCAGAGGAGACAGATTGATTCCATGTAACCTTAAGAACAGACCTGGGATGTGTAGAGAGATCAGAAATCTGATGGCCAGTGAGATTAATTTCAAGTGGTCCATCAGACTCAGGAGAGCTTGGTTCAAATAGTTCCCAGACATACAGGGATGAGAGTGAAGATACCTGGTCGGCCCAGTAGAAGCATTTCCCCTCCCCATTCTGGGGTAAGAGGAGTCAATAAACCAAAGCCAGCTTTGCCTGTATCCCCAAGGAACTCCTGCAGATTTTTGGAGGGGTGTAAGAAAGCTTTGTTACCCTCTGTCCAGCCTCCAGCTTTGTGGCCAGGGAGATGGAGACATTCCTCCTTCCAGGAAGGATTTCCAGCGGTCTGAAATCTGCTGTAGGGCTGACTCTGAATCCCGTGTGTGAGTCCGAAGCACATGACCGGGATGAACGGGTGCCCTGGGAGGACGATGATGGGAGATGTGCTCTGGGCAGAGCGGGGGTCCCGTGGGTTAACGGGGAGAGTTCAGCCCCGGGGGGTCCGGGCTGGCTCTTCTCCCTGCGGTTCATGTGCTCGCTCACACACACGGATCCAGCGATGAGCTGTCATGTGCCGGCTGCACGCCCACAGCAGGAAGGAAACGGCTGGTCCCTCAAAGTCAGGAGTAGTAAAAAAAAAAAAATGAAAAGAGGAGGAGAAAAAAAAAAAAAAGGCAGCAAACAGCAGGCAGGCTGTGTATTGTCCCGATTCCTCCCGGACTGAAGGAATCCTTTGCCCCGTGATTCATGCTGAGCTGTCTGCTCCATCCGGCAGGCACGGAGCATCCGGCAGCCGTGTCAGGCAGCCTCCCACTGGAACTGGGTGCTGCTGGCACCGCAGCCTGCAGCGTTTCAGGATTCTTTTGTTAGTCAGGGCACTGGCACTTCCTTTGGCATTTGGCTCCAGGAAGGCTTGCGTGTGAGGAGGGGCGCTTTTTTTTTGCCTTTTTTTTTTTTTTTTGGTCCCTTTTAAATTTTATTTACTTTTTAAATATTTCTTTTGGTATTTTGTTCCGTTTCACATTTGGAACGTGAAGTTTTGGTCCAGACGTCTCCCTTGCTCCCGGCTCTCTGTAGGTCGAAGTCTCTGTTTTCTGATGATTAGCCAATACCAGCTGTTCTGGCAATGAAGATGTCTCAAATCAATCCTTTCCTGTCTGGCTTTCCAGGAAGAGCCAGCCCTCCCCAGCCCCTGTCATCCAGGATTGAAATTTATCAGAGCTGCTGCGAGAAGGAAATTAGCTCCTTTACAACTTGTTCTCCACTGCTTCTTATTCATTTTATTGTTTTAACATTTTCCAGAAAATAAGGCAGAAAACAAACCTGCTTCCTCTTTAGCAGAGTTATGCTGTTAACCTGTGAAATGCTTATTTCCTTGGCAGGCTACAGCTTATCTTTATAGCAGAACCACAAGATTAAAATCAGTTAAAGTTGGACTCAGATAATGAATAAAACACTGGAAAACATTTAGTCATCCTTTAGGATCCTGAAGATCAGGATTTCTACATATAGGCATCAAAGCTGTGATGAACACCAAGAGAGGGATGGGCTCAGGAAGAATGGAGTGAAGGGTGCTGCCCATAGACTCAGGAATGTGCCTGTGAGGAACTTATTTGGGGGCCTGGGTCTTCAACACCTATGTTAAAATGACTTGACTTTCGTGAAGAGCTGAGCACCTGCCACATCCATGTATGCAAAACTCATCTTAAAATTGCATTCAGGTAAAGGAAAAGTGTTTTTCACTTACTTTATATCTGACTTCAGATGCAGATATATGAATATTGTAATGTTTTCTCTGTGTCTTTTCAACAGCCACATTGGAAGATTATTTTTCTTTGAGATTTTCAGAAGGAAGACACTCTCTTAATTACTATCAGATGGTCTTGGTGTTGTTCAGCATTAAAAATAAATCTCTGCCTTTGCCAGAAGTAAATTTGGCAATTGTGTGCTCCCTGCTGCAGGAAAACAATGTCTCTCTTTAGAGTTCCGAACCAAGCTTTGGCAATGAAATGGGGCCCAATGTCCATTGATCTCAATGGAAAACCTATTATTAGAAGGATCACTGTGACCACATCCTGCCATCATTTTGTACCCAGAACCACCACTGAGGTCAGCAGGATTTTTGTGCAAATATTTATGGCAGGATACGGCCCACTGCAGGGCATCCTGAGGGCTGACGAGCCCTCAGCTGAATTGTTCCTTCTTCCAGTGTTGATCCTATCAGGCTGCTAAAATCTGAGCCATGGACAAGTCAAAAACCCCACCATCCAAGGTGGTGTTGACTGAAACCCAGAAATGCAGTTTGGGCAATTTGAACTCAGACATGAGGCAAGACTCTGGCATTGCACAATGTCCTGGTGGATTATGCCATGCCTTGGACATGGATGGGTTGTATCCTTCTAATTCCTCAAGAAAGCAGCAAGGAACCACTTTGATAGGTCTGTGGCTTGGGCAAGTGAAAACTGTTGATAATTGAGTAATTTAAGATTTTCGTTTTCAGCAAATGCTTTGCATGTGTGACTAGTGCAGCGAATTTCCTGCTTGCCAAATTCACTTCTATCAACACTTATTGGAACCACGAGCTGGGCCAGAGGGAATGCTCTCTCCTTTGTCCTCTTGATATGGGGAATACATGAATTCTTTTCAGCTTACTGTACATCTGTGTTTTCACTGGACAGCAGAAAACTGTGTCACTGACTCACTGCTAGATCTTGGGTAAATCATCTAATCCTGTCTATCCCAGTACCCTCGTGTGCATAAATAATGTAATGACTCTCATCTGTCTTTACAAGCTGTACGAATAACTTGGTTTATGTAGTTTTAGCTTTACTTTAGTCTTTTCCCCAATGTTTTATTGGTGAAAGAAGGAGGTTCTCTTACCCAAGTCAAAGTCAAAAAATTTCTTATCCCTGCTGGGTGCTCAAATATTCACTATTCACAGGTTTAGAAAATTTGCATAAATGACAGCATTTTAGCTGAAGTGTTTTTCATACCTGTAGGGCCAGACTTGAAGTTGATAAGGATTTGACACTGCAGAAACTTCTCTGCTAAAATGACAAGCTGGCATTTTCAGCAGCAGCTGCTGCAGCCCAGCTGGGGGGCTGGAAGGGAACATCCTTCCAAACTCTGTTCATGGATTCCTGGTAAAAGAGGCACAGCAACAAATAAATGTTCACCAGGAAGTGGAGTTATCCCTTGGTTCATATGAAGTGTGTAGTTTAGGTTGAAGCCTTAAAACTTAGAAAACAAATTCAAAGCTTAATCATTTTCCTATGTATCAACATCTATAAAGAGAAACAAAAAAACAAACCAAACCCAACAAAACCCCAAACATGACTTGAAAACACAAATGGGCCATTCCACAATTCCAAGCCTGCAGGACATTTTCAACTATGGACTGCAGAAGATGATTCTTTGCATTATAATCTGCATTTTGAGACCCAGGACTAACATGGTCTATGGCCTCTTTCTCCTGCATTTTATGACTAAAGAAAATGTTACTGTCTGGGAAAGGATGACTTGCTAATAACAGAACTTTAGGTAGAAATGTAGTAGTTTCAAAGGAACTGGTCTGTTGGAAACCTTCTTCACTCAGAGGTAAAACTTGTGGAGGGAAGAGACTGCAGGGTGTGAAGATCTGAGAATACAGGGGATGGGTGATATTCTCACTAAGAGCACTTCTAAGGGACAGGAGGGAAAAAGGTTTTTGTCTCTGATGAAAAAAAAAGGTCTACTGTTCTATTAGCTCAGTGCAGGAATAAAACTAAATGCAAAACCTCAAAAACAGTTGCAAAACGTAATGCTTGTTTTCCAGCCAGTTCTGGGCCAGAACGATTCTGGAGGGAGAAGTTTCCTCTGAAACAGGAAAGGTGTGATCCTGCTCCTGCCCCTTAGTCAGAGGTGTCTGGCTCCCCAGTGGAGCTCCAGTGGAGCAGTTTCCATCTGATCCCACTCAGCATCCCAAACTCAGGCAGTTGGTGCCTCATGGACACAGCTGTGGTTAAAGTGCTGAATCAGGACTCAGACTGGCTTCAGTTCTGGCTTGCCCTGACATTTCTTGCTTAATCTTGAGCAATGCACTTAAAGTCCGTGCTTCAGTTTCCTATCCATGAGGGTTTGCCTGCATGAGGCATCAGGGACCTGCTTTAAGGACAGATATTTTCATTTAGTACAACCTGTGACCATTTTAAGGTTAGTTTAAACTTTTTTGGATACATTTAATCTAAATGGAAGTAGTAAATTTCAACTCAAAATCCATGTTTTGCAGAGGTGCATCTAAAAATCTGATTTAATGAAGGTAGTGAAGCTTAAAAGTCCATTAAAAAAATTTTAGGCAATCCTGGAATCCTGGAGGTGTGAGTCTACCAACACCTGGATTAGTTGGGGTCCCATGGGCTTCCCCACCTGAAATGGCCCTATATTCATATAGGTTTTGGAGGGAGAATGAGATACTGAAATTTCAGGAAGGGCACAAAACCTTAAGATTGAAGTTTCTTACAGGAGTCTAATAAAAAATTAAATCTTTACATTGGTCTCAACTACTGCAGAGGCTAAAACAGTAGGAAACGCCAAATTCAGTTATTTTATGGCTGCAATTTGAATTAAAATGTGCAGGTTTAGGCTACATGGAGAAGTTGCATCACTGAAACAAAAGGGAATCTTTTAACTGCTTCCTTCTATTGTCTTCTCTTACTATCTGCTTTGCCACCCATGTTCTTTTTCTCTTGGAATTAACGCCATGGTTTTTCTGTTTCCCAGGAATAATAATAGCAATAATAGAAAATTACTGCTTTGCAAATAACTGTGGAAAGTACACACGGAAATCTTTAGGAGTGAAAATAGCTGCAATGAATGACAGTTGCTACTAGCAATGGAAATGTTTGGCTTAAGATATAAAATAAAAAGGCATGAAAAAGCATGTCAGAGCTGCTGAAATCTCACGTGGAGGACTAAGTGCATGATCTTCTCAGGCACAGGAAGAATAGAGTGGAGATTGTGAATACCCCAAAGTCCTGACCCGCCTTTGTAAAGTTCTCCTTACCACAGGCACTAAGTGTTCTTTAATGCAAGTCAAGCACTGCAAATGAGGAAAGAGAGAGAAATTAGTCTGAACAGGAAGCTTCAAATATTCTAAGACTAATTGAGTTTAGATAATTAAGGGGTTTTAGAGCAGTAATTCAGAGGAGAATGGGAGGGGAGGACAGTTTAATTGAGATTGCCTGTCCATCTGTGAATTCTCCATGCATCCTTCTGTGGCACGTCCCCCTTGTCATTCCCTCTGACCTAAAGGGGCTGATGCCGTTTGTACTGACCTTATTAGCACTGCAGGCTTCCCCTTGTGTTTCCGAGCTGCTTGTGCCCTGCCTCTGGTGCAGGGCACGTGTGACAGCTGCCTGTGCTGTCCTGCACTTGGAAATGCCCTGCCCTGGTGCCTTTTGGGGGTTGCTGGGGTCACGCTGGGAGCTGGGGGATGAGGAGCAGGGTTTAAAGCTGCTCTGTACTTCAGTAGAGGCCGTTCCCATGTGTGTTGGAGCTAAGTCTGCATCTCTGCTGCAGCAAGGCAGCCAAAATTGGAGTCAAGACCCAAACCTTTGCTGCTAGGAGCTGGTTGACGGTGGTGATGAGCCTGGCTGGTTCAGGGAGAAGGTTCCCAACAGCTTTGCACTGACTACTACTAAGAAAGCAGCTTTTTAAAAGTTGTTTTGCACCTTGGGAGTGCCTGTGCTATGCCAGCTGCATATGCACCATGGATCCCTCCAGCTCTGCAACTCCCTGTGTGGGTATCTCGCAGACCCACTGCCTTTAAATGCAGAGACAGATCCATGTGGCACTGTGGACTCAAGGGATTTGGACACAGCGAGCAGGAAACAGGTGAGTGAGACTGACCTGTGGTGCAGGAGTTTCCCTGGTTGTTGAGGACGGTGCCAAGGACTCCCAGCCATTGACTCAACCCCTCTCTGACAGCGTGGGCAAGCCTGGAGAGCTGCAAGCGTGGTGGTGACATCTCAATTTTGATTTAGTGTCGAATAAATGAGAAACACGATGCTAACGTGAAGACACGAAACACGAGAGCTGTGCCCTGCTCCACCCTCCCTCTCTGAGGCCGTGGCCACCCCGCAGGCGAGTGGCTTGAATTCTGATTTTACACCGACTGGTGCCCATAGAAACTCCAGGGATTTAAAGAAGGCTGGCCCAGCACCATGCCAAATGTAATCGAGATCAAAATGCTGTTAAGGCTGCAGCAGGACACGTTTCTTAATTTAGAAAGCTGCTAGCAGATAGTGAGAGGAAAGGCCTTGGAGCCTCTACGAGCCCTGAGAAACTGTAAGGCACTTCTTGGGCTGTGGTTGTTACAAGCAACTCGACTCAGTGCTACAAGAACCTCTAAGAAAATGATAAAGGCACCTGGAAATGGATTGTCTGTGGTTTTAGTCTTGTCTCCTGCTCTGTTACAAGTGTTGCAGTGGAGGAGTTGCAGCAAAGCATGAGGGGCCCTTTCCTGACAGACCATCCTGCCTGCACCAGCAATCTGCTCGTCAAAAACGAGGAAACAAACTCCAGGATGTTTTCATGGGGAGAGCCAGGCAAATGCTCTGTACCAACCTGCCATCAGCAGGTGTTTTCCTAGTGATTGTCACTGTTACTGCCCCTCTGGGGCCATTCGGATATGGAAAGTAGAATAAATAATCAAAGAGGATGTTCCTAGCTGCTAATTTTCAGTCAGATTTGATTCTGGTCCAAGATTTAACACTTCCTTTCTCTGCCAGCCACATACTAAAAATAACATATTTTCAGGATATTGGAGACCACTGGAAACCTGTAGTATTTGGCACTTGAATGTTGCCTTTCCTCTAGAGATCTCGAAGCAAAAAGTTGGAGCCTCCTGGCCTCTCCCTGGAATTGAGAGAATTTGAGACATTTTGGAAGCTACTTGAGATGCATGTAAACAGGAGACAAATCTCAGAACGGCTCAAAAGATCTGAATTTCCTTTTTTAGTGACATCTCTTTAAAAAATGAAGAAGCACATTTACTTTGGCTTGTCTCATGGGTCTTCTGGCTGCACCCCAGAGCAGGGTTTGCCCTTGCTGGGGCCGGGGGAGATGCCCTTGGTGGATGTAATGGGGAGATGCTAACTGGGAGGATGGTTCCCTGTGCACAGATTACTGCCCTCAATAAAGTATGGAGAGTAGTTAATTCATATGTTCTTATTAGGGGTTTTTGTTTTCTTTTTGTGGTTTTTTTCCTAGTTAATCGGTGCTTTAGACTGCCTTCCAGTAATCAGACTCATTAACTAATACTTCTGGCATAGGGAATGTTTTTTTGACAGAGGTTTTTTTTTTGTTTTTTTGCTTTCTTTCTCTGTACTTTATTTTACTCTTTGGTCTTAGTCATTGGTTAACATAGAAATGGTGAAAGCAACTGAAAAAATAAAAGCTCTGGCTGGCTGGCAGGGATGCAGCAGATTGGGTCTGTTTGTGTGGATGGGTTGCAGTGTCCCAGAGCCAGGAGGGTTCCCTGCCTGCTCTGCCCTGAGCATGACGTGTCAGATGGGTCTTCCCAGGCCTTGGGAAAGCAGCTGCTTTTGCACTGTTGGGAAAACAACACATAGGTGGGCTTCAGCCAAAAGTCCAGCAAAAGGGCTGAAATAGAGACTGTTCTGACAGGCAGGCTGAGAGCAAGGCAGAAGTTCCCCAAGGAAACAGGATTTATTTGGATTCTCTCCTCAAGTAATTGAGCACTTTCTTCCTGAGACTCAAAGTAGCTGCCCAGCCTCTTCCCTCTGAAGGACAACAAATGATTTCTTGTGGGTGATAGTTTTGGTTGCTCTGCTCATTTTGATAATTCACTTAAGTCTCTCAAAGCAGCTGTAATTTAATCAAACTGCCTGGAAAACAGCAGGACCGTTCATCCCACGGCTGGGTGTGCACAGCTGCCCATGGAGGCCTTGTGGAGCCACGTGATTTTCATCTTGTGGCGATTTTCATCTTGTGCCACCTCTCACGAAAGAGAGGTGGGTCAGGCCTTGAATTCCTACAGGTACTGGGCTGTTTTCCCTACTGGAAAGGGGCTGTTCTTACTCTTTGATGTTGGTGATGTGATGACTTGGAGATAACTACAGGAGTCTCCTTATGGTGAGCAAGCGCTTGGATTGTTTATTTGGCAGAGAGAATGAAGTCACCTGCCTGATGAGAGATCTGAATGTTAGTGAAATGTCAAAACTGCCCACATCTGCTTGATCTGCCAAATCTCAGGGAAGTTATCATTTCCACCCTGCTTGGGGAAGCTGTTTTTGTTATGTTAAGCAGGGTGGCTTTGCTGTGTTGTCTACCTGCCTACACTGAACCAATCTGTTGTTTTCTCCTTGCCTTTTCTCACCCCATCCTGGCAGATGTGAAGAAGCACAGGTGCATCATTGAATTTTTTTTCTTTTTTTCCCCAATGTTGATGATAAAGTACCAGGTCTGGTGAGAGATATTTCATGCCTGACTGTTGCCTCATGCTTAGTGACCTTCAGACTCTTGGTTGTGTGGAGACTGTGGGGACCTTTTGATTTACAGCACTACTGAAGCGGCTGCACACCTTGGCAAGGGCCAAATGACTATTTCAGTTCAAGTCTGTGGGTGACAAATGAAGAGACACATTTTGCACTCCTCTCACACTGCTGAGAGATTTATTTTTGAATGTTACAGATTTCATCTGAAGTTTTTTTTTTAAAAAAAGACTTTTTCTTTATCTAGAGGAGAAAATGCCTTAATGAAACATTTCTGTGTCTCTTCTCACTACTCAGTGGTTGCTTCCATAAGGAATCTCTATCCCAGCTTTTCCTCCACCTCCTGATTGTTCTGGGCTTTTTCCTCCATGTTAGTAATTTCTGGCTCCTGCTTGGGTTTATTCCAGTACCTTTTGCTTCATCTCCACTTGAAAAAAAAAATCTTTCCTTTGCATCTTGCCTCTCTTTTCCCTTGGCAGGAGACAAAAGGGAGGCACTGCTTGTGCAAAAGTAACCCCTTTTACACCTGTGAACACAAAGTGAGGCTGAGAGAATCCGTTGCTCTGCAGACCTGGAGATGCTGTGCCTGATGCAGAGATGAAGAGATGGTGGATGTTTGGGGGATTCCTGGACTGGGGCTGGAGGAGCAGAAGTGAAAGACAAGACAGCTGTGGTGGGAGCAGGGTTCATTCCCCGGCTCCCTGTCTGCACTCCGTGGCCTTCTCGGGCGCCGCCGAGCAGGTGCCTGTGGGCTGAATTGCAGTGGGTATTGCACAAGGAGCTGCAGGCTGGTGGAAAGGCTCCAGGGAGCCAGCTCCAGCCTACGGACTGGAGGTTTGACTCCCTTAGTCTAGACACTCTCACGGGGATTACGTCAGCAATAATTTGTCAGTCTCTATTTATTTTCCCGTGGCACGGTTAGTATTTACTGGTGCTGAGATTCTCTTCACACTCTTCCGTAGTTTGTCATACAAGGGGCACTGTGGGCACAGCAGCTTCCTAGGCCACCATTTCAATGGGTTTTTGAACAGTAGTGATACTCATGCTTAGGAGAAGGAAATGTACCTAAACATCCACATCCCACTGAGGGGCAAGAACATTTCGTGTGTATTTTGATGCAGCTGGTTCCCCAAAAGCATCAGGTATTTTAGTCAGAACTGTACATACTCAAATATATTCATCAGGTTTGAGAATAAGATCTGAGCACACATTGCTGCCACTTTAGGAAAAAATTCCTTCAGTCTCAAAATCACTGATTTGTCACAGTTCTATTTTTCTACATGCCAAACCTACCACTTTCAGGTACTGTAAATTTACACACGATCCATGGGGAATGTATCCATAGCCCAGCTTCAAACATGGATGTTGGTGCCTAGCATGAGAAGCCACTGTCTTGAGTTCTCTGGGTAGTTAATGAGCAGATGGCTCTGAGCTGCCTTTTGCAGGAACTTTTCAAGTGGACTGCTGCTCTGACACACCCTCTGGAAGAGTTTTCCTCTTCCTATGGACTGCAGAGAAGGACTATATTAAAATACAATTTTAAAATAAAGCTGTGTGAATAACCACCTTTGAACTTCCTCCCTTCTTTTCACAACTGGGATAAAAGTTCAAGTGCTGACAACATTTTACGCCCCATCTTCTGGACTCTGCTCCTTCCATGACGTTTTGTCAAGACTCCGTAATTCAGAGAGGGTAATTGAAGATTGTGAATGTTAAAGATCTGATATGAAATATTCCAAGTCTACAAAGTGTGAGCTTCTGTGAATGTGTTTAGTGGAGAGCTTGCCTTATGCAGCAGGACAATGCAAATCTTGCGAGTCTTGTCTTTCGTGTTTTGGATTTCCCCCCAAAGTACTGAAAGGCCATTAAACCACAGTTTAATAAATAAAAAATAAAACAGTGTAACTCGTTGGTTGTTGAGGAAAGGGGAAACCCATACAAAAGTAAATCTTTAACTCAAAACAAAAATCAAGGAACTTTCTCAAACTCCGAGGATCGATGTTGTTTTATTATTAAACCACTGTGCTGTTGTTCCCATGGAAACAAAGAAACAAATATTTGAAGCTGTGTCACACCTTCCACCAAAACTCCAGTTAAGAATGTTTTGGAAAGTGTTTGTGTCAATGACAGCGCTCCTGTGCTCTGAATGACGGCTTTGTGCAGCCTCCCAGGCTGACAAGGTGAACTCCCCGCTCGGCCTCCTGAACATTCCTCCTCTTTACAACTCTCTACAAGGAATTAATTGCACCAGGAGCTCTGTGCCGGGTACAAATGATAAGTCTGAGGCTGCAGCAGTGACGAAATGTGTGACAGTGGTGGCGTTTGGCTGTTCGCTGTTGGTTTGGGTGGGGGTTTTTTTGTCCATAATTTTCTACAGGTCAATCCTATTAACATGCCAGATGATTTCACCTTGAAGCCAGTGGGATCTGTTCAGAAATGGAAGGAAAAAACCCCATGAAATATAACTGAGATTTTGGCTTAAAATAATATTTACTGTAGTGAGATAATACGATCCATCTCCTCATTACCAGTGGGAAGAGATCTTTCCGTGCTGCCAGATATCTTTTACCTGAGGCACCCCATCTGTTTATATTTGCAGGCTGGGGGGAGTGGAGGAAATCTGATCAAAGTTAGCAGGTGCTCCTTTTTTTCAACTTTTTTTTCTTAATTAAAATGCTGCTCTTGTCTTCTCTTTGCCGATTTCTTTCACCTCCAGATTAACCATCACATTTTTACTGTTTTAACCAGAAAGTTCTCTTGTTACCTTGTTTTCCAAACAAGGAGTTTAATCCAAAGGAAGAGAAGTAAAATACATTGACTCTGGTATTCTGTGTTGGGTTTTTTTTAGTGAATATAAGGTCAAAACTGTAATTAAATATCTCACCACTGAGAAAAGCATCATATTTCTCATTTCCAGCATGGAAAATAGCTGATGATGGCTCATTAAGGGCAAGCCCATTTTGCAACCTTTCCTTTGCTGGAAGCACTAATCACCTTTTTCTTGCCTACCCACATACCTATTTTCACACAGTTCACAGAAGTTTCATATCTCACAAATCTCTTCTGCGCTGTTACATGTCTTTGAAATCTTCTAGTTGGTTCAAAAGCTATTAAGGCTGGGCAGGGGGAAGGACATTTGCACTATGTTTTTGCACATTAGGCTGAAATATACTTTTCTGATGTGTGAGGAGACATCACGATGAATTCAGCTCTAAAACTGAGGTCCCCTTCTGAACCAGAAGGCCAGGTTGGATGGAGCTCTGAGCAGCCTGGTCTAGTGGAAGGTGTCCCTGCACATGGCCAGGAGTGGAATGAGATGAGCTTTAAGGTCCCTTCCAACCCAAACCATTCTGTGATTCTATGGACTAGAGTTCCTTATGCTGCATTTACTTTGTGTAGCACCGTGTGTGCAAGGATGCTGGAGCACTCTGAATGTGAAATAAAACAAATACTTGCCTAAAATTTTCTAAATTTTAACGGAATTTTTCTCATATTTCCCTCCCTGATGAACATTGGCATTATAGTCTAAAACCTGCTCAATATTGAAAGGTTTAAATTGTAACCAGCTCTAAAAATCATCCTTTTCAAATTACAGGCCAGCTAAAAGATACCAGCATGGGAAACCTTCCTTCGCTGTGGGGTGAGTGAGCAGCTCAGATGCCTTTGATGGACCACACACTGCAATACCTTCCAGTATTATCAAATAATAACTTGGAAACCCTGGGCCATGTGTTGTTTGAACTGAAGTCAGAGGCCACGTTTGGTTTGTGGTTCCTGGGATATATCGTGACAGGTGGAATATACTGAAATGAGGGGCTGGGGAGTAGTGCTTTTATTTGTAAACCCTGCTTAAGATAATTACAGTGGTGTAGAGCAGAAGGAAGCCTTGTGCCTGGGCTCGTGGTTGTCTGTGTATCATGGCCCAGCACGTCTCCTGTGTAAAGGAATATGTAATTCAAGAAGTGTCCCCAGGAAAGGGAGAAGCAGCTTTTGTTCTCAAACCCAGCGTTGTCCTGATTGAGGCCACATGTTCCCTCGCAGCCCCTAATCAGTGTGGGGCTGATTCCTATTTAGTTCCTTTCAACCACTGTTATTCAAGCTTTATGCTGTTGGAAATCTGCTCATTCTCATCAACTTGTACTGCAGGGATTCTCTGTGCCACGTCTGGAGATCCTGATATTCTTTCTAACGCTCTTTCACTGCCTTATTCGGGGGGATATTTTTCTACATAATGATTCACAGCAGCTGTGCCTCAGGCAGTGGCTTGAGGTAGGAGGTTATGCAGCAAAGCTACTTTAAAACGCTAATTGTGGTTTTTAAAAGATGCGTGAAAAGGGAGGAGGTCTTGGGCTGAGGAGGGATGACACAATTTGAGGATGCTGGAATACAATGAAAGATAACCCATCCTCTTTGGGAGACATTGTGAAAACTCCTATCTTCTGTACACTCAGTGAATCAAGGTGGCTGTGCATTCATATTTTATGATGATAGCTTATTTTTGTGATTTTGCTAGAAAATGCAGTTGTCACCATTCTCAGTTAGTTTTATCTTTAGTCTATCTGATATCCATAGTGTTTTCTTTGTTGTTAATGCGCTGCTGTTTTATCGAATACTCATAATTAAATTTAGAATAAATAGAATTTAAAACCTCAAGTCTAATGAAGGGAATCTTACCCAGGCCTTAGGAAAGCTGAGTTCTAGTCCCTTTTCTCCAGAGAGCCTTGAACCTCCATCTCCAGCTTTCAGGAATGATCTTAACTACAATAACACACTCCTCAACAGCTGCTCTTGAACCCGGCGCGACCGTATTTCAGCCAGAGCAGTTGTGTTTAAACCAGTCAACTAATGACCAAATTCACAGCTGCTAATTGCAGCCAGTCCATGGTGTAAACACAATGCAGATGGCCTTGCTACTCTGTTAGCTTCCAATGGAAAAAAAAAATAAAATAAAATTTACTGGTCACTTAATTCCCTATGTGTGAGTCCCAGCCTGACATCATTAAAGGGCATTTGTTGACTGGGGAAAGGCACTAGAGTTTGTTTCCCTTCTTGCACTTTTACTTTTTCTTCTGTTAATGTGATCATTTCGAATTTAATGTTGGCTGCAGAATTTGCAGAACTTAAGCATGTAATTTTTAGAAAAAAAGCAGAGTTGCTATGCAGTAGTAAAAATGATTTTTCCTCCTCTAGCCCAAGTTACTCACTTAGCAACAGTCCTAAACTAGATCTGCTGAGCCTGAATGGATGTTTCTGTGTAGCTGTTTGCCTGTAAAAACATGAGAAAATCTTTATTTTTTCATGAATACCAGTAGTATCTTCATTTCTTGATTTTCTTGGAGGCAAAATTTGTCCCAGCTAATACCTTTTCTTGATTAATCCACTCGAGTAATGAAGCAGATGCCCAGCTACAGCAGCCTGAGCAATATGACTAACTGGGGTGTGATTCCTCTTGTATTTAAGATACTGTGAATATTTGGGTGGGCCGGTTCGTGCTTTAATGTGGTTTTTGGAAGGGTGGTCAACTACGTAATTTTTTGTGTGTATTTTTGACAAGTTATAAGGACTTTGATAAGTTCTGTGAAAGAGAAAGGGAACACTTTTCAGGGGCAAGCTAAGAAGCAAGCTTTTTCTTCTGAAATAAAGTGTTTTGAACCCTGTGACCAGTCTGCAGCGAGCTTTGGGAGACAACACATTTCTTGGCTGAACATGTTCCCACCTATGGTACAAGTTTTCCCACATACAGTCCAGTAGTCCTGCTCTCTCTCCCAAAGCAGATTTTGGAACAGAAGAAGCAAGCAGTGGCATGTAGGAGGAAAAGTGATGTTCAGAGGGAGCACTGGGGTCTCTGGCCACCTACAGAGGGGTCAGAACTGCCGTGGGAGTGTGAGGAAGATGATGCAACATCAGCTGTAATTATTGGAGTGAAATATCTCCCCATCAAATGTAAAGAGCTTTGAGACCTTGAAAGTCTGGTTTAGTTCTTTGTTTAGGCAGCACCTCAAACACCAGAGCCTCTGACTCAGTGCTGCTGCGATATAAAAAGTGAAAAATACTGTGAAAAATGCTACTGGGACAAAACATGAGATTCTCTGTGTTCCTGACGTTGCAAGACACAGGAATCTAAGAATGTGTTTGACAGTCTGTCATTGTAACCACCGAAACCTTAGAGGTCCAATTAAAACCTCATAAAGAGTAATTCGGTGATGTTTGAATATGTAAAATAAAATGCTTTCATAGCTCAGCTTTATGAGCGTGTATGGACTCTAAGAATTCTGAAAACATTCATGTATTTTTATGAATGTCATGAACTCAAAATTATTTAGCTAATTTTGACACTTTTCTTTTTTTCTGCAGGCTTTCACCATTTCTTACAGCCCAAACCACAAATAAAGCATTAAAATTATTGATGTGAGCTAAACAGGAGGGCTATTGCCAAAAATAGCAGTATTCACTCAGGCTCATTCTGTGTAGCTCTGGAAAAATTATTCCCATGCTACAGCAAAGATCACATTTTTTCCTTTCTTCACTAATAGCAAAAATATTACCTTTCAAGTGGTCTGTTACTCCTGCAGCTGGGGGATAAGCAGGTTGGATGAAATTTAAGGTAGCTAAATGAGCAGGGCTTGCCGACCCAGCCTCCTGCTAATACAGTGAATGATTTATGATGCTTTTCTCTCCTGGTGCTTTCCCACCCCCTATTTTTCCCTTCAGGATGACAGCAAAATGAGGCAAACGGGCAAATGAAACCTCGAATTTGACCTAACTGAGCTGCAGGAGCTCTGCTCCTTTTTGTTTCCACTTTAATGGAGAGCACAGGAGCAGTTTCAGGGCATGGTTGGGCTCTCAGGGAGGATGTTCACAAGGGGTGTTCACAGTCCTGCCTTGCTCTGACCAAAGAGACACTTTAACAGCAGAAAAAGCAAGGGGAATTTTGGAGTTTGAACAGAGTACAGGTGTGTACATGCACAGGCCTGTGTAGGGTGCCCACATCCTCAGAGAGATTCGGCAGCGATGGAAAGACGCTTTATCCTCGGATAAGAATGCCGTGTGTGGGGCTCCCTTAAAGCCACGATCCTCAGTCTGGGCAACCTCCTCCACCGTATCAGCAGCAGCTGCTGGTTGGTCTCTAAAGGGCCTCCACAGTCCTTCAAGGCTCCAGAAGGGAAGGAGCTGTTTTATGGGGTTCAAACTACAGCCCTGGGAGCTGGAGCACTTTGTGCCAGTCAGTATCGGTGGCAGGGGGAGCCCACCTGTGGTGGGGCAGGCAGCAGACTTTGGGAGGCAGGTGGAATTTACAGAGAAGGATAAGCAATCCAATAAGGTGCTTAGAAAGAATGTGAGGCATGTAAAGGAAAATTGTCTGAAAAGAAACTGATAATCCTGAGGTTTGTTATAGTTTTAAAGGGAATGAGAGGCAAAGAATTGTCCTTTGCAGTAAGCTCCCTTTGATAGGTACGACTCTAATTACTAAGAAAATGCACTTTTATACTTCCTTCAGTTGGTGAGAGTTTGGCTTTGTGCTAAGCAGTGCTGTTTTCTTCTGAGATTAACCAGAGCACAGAAACATGGATTTCTTAGCTGGTTCTGGGGGTTTAGAAAACTATTTGGGGAGCGCATTTTGGAGCTGGGTTCTCTTTACCACCAACACACAGGTTTGTAAGAGCCTCGCTGCCTGTAGTAACATGAGTATAACCATTTCTTCTCTCCCCCAGATGATTTTAAAGGCTACATTTATTTGTGTGAGATTATAGTTTTTTGAGATCTTAGAACGGCATCAGTACAATGATCATTGCCGGTTTTAAAATCCATCCTGGAATCCATGATTCAGAAATAAAATGATCGTGAGCAAAAATGAGAGAGAAACCTGATATCCCTGTTAAATAAAGCTCAACCACAAAGAGCTCATGAGAGCTGGGATAGCAGAGAAAATGGACCAGTGCTGGTGGTGTTTTAGCAGTGACCCTGGAGTCCATCCTGCCTGACTGAAAGCCAAGCTTTTGTGTCTGAAATCAGAAACCCTGTGTTGTACTCCAGCCGTGAACAAACACAGGATGATTAAGACCTTAGTAAGCATCTGTGGAGTGAGACTGAGATCCTTGCTGTCTTCGCTGTGTGTGAAAGGTTTTCCCTTGGAGAACAGCAGCAGCAGGAGACAGGGAGGGCAGGGAAGGTGTGGGGCTCTCGGGGCTGCACAGGGAGAAGCAGCAGAAATGATGCAGATGTAGGGCTGGGAGAGAAAAGCTTGTTAAGCTGAGAGAGCAGGGCCAGTAAAGGTAGGACCCACAGAAAAAGTAGGATCCTGGGAGAAATGTGTATATCCAATTGCCCTTGCTAAATAATGAGGGAAGAAGCACATGCACATCATTGATGTAGGAGTTTCTCTCATTAGATCAAAAGGACAACATCTCAGCAATCTGTTGCTTCTGTAGAAAATACAGCGTCCAAGAGGAGGAGGGGACACATGTGGGCAGCAAGAAAGCTCTTGGAAAACAACTAAGGAGGCAGCAGGAAAGAAACAGCTCACGGGTGGGGTCAGAGCAGTCCCAGAGCAGTCGGAGAGGAATGAGCCGGCAGATGAGTGGGTGAGGACAGACACCCCACTGAATGTTGATTGTGGCACAGCCTCCATCTGTCCTGCCTTGGTGCACCCACTCCCAGTGCTAGGAATAAGCTGTCATACCGTGGAATCAGATTGCTATTTGTCGTGGTAAAACTGCTGCTGAGAAACACAACCTTTGTTTCCTAGTGAGAGATAAAGAAACAATAATAAATGGTGTTTACAGGCCTGAGCTGTGTATCCCACTTTGCAGAAGGGCTCATTTTTTCTCCAGACTGCTTTGCCTGTGCCATCACAACCTGGAGACTCTGTGCACTACATCTATGGGTGACTGAAGCTTCACTGCATCCATGGGTGACTTACCTTTCGCTACATCCATGGGTGACTTGCCTTTCTTAAGCTCCAGTAATTCATGGCCGTGAGTCCAAGGCACTTCGACACCAAACAACCTCCACGTTAAGTCACCACCACAGGAATTGATGCTAATACAAAGCTACATCCAAGAGTTCAATAACTTTCACTGTTGACAACCCTGTAAAGTTTCAGGGCAGAAACTGAAATTTCTGCCTTACTGTCAGAGTAAGGAAAGAACAGAAAAGTCAGACCAGCTTCCAGGCTGCTGTTGGATTAGTTCTTTCTGGACTTGTGTAGTTCTCTCTTGACTCCTCTTAGGATGGCCTTGAGACTGAGGATGGCTCTACAGCTCCAGATGGCTGAATTTTGTGCTGCTGCTGCAGTTGTGTTTCAAAGAACAATCCTGTTTAAAAACCTCAGGAGTGGCTGTGCAAAGGCACAATGAAATGTCAGAAGCAAAGAAGTCTCTGTAGCCAACAGCACTGAATTTCCTTCGGCAGTGTCAGCCATCACTCTCGGAATGGAATGACTTACAGCTCGACATGAGGGTGTTATCATGTCCTGAACCTGATTTTAATGTGGGCCACATCAGAACCAGGAGGGGTCACCAGCAAAGGTGGGCTGTGGTACCTTTCTGAGGTAACAGCATGTGACCCTGGGGGTTTCTTTTGGCTTGTTTAAAGTGAGAGAAAAAAAATCCAGAGGAAAAAAAAAGGTAGCTAAATCTTTATGCATGTTTTCTTTTTGGAGGGAACACCTGTCTGGGGTAATCCTTCGTTGTTTGCACTCATGAGAAGCAGGAAAGCAGCTCTATTTGCTCTGACTTCATTAGTGGCAGCCCAACTTCTCAAATGAGCACAAAGTTTCTTTTTTTTGCCAGCTCCAAACAGATAAAATTACTACTTGGTCAATTCCACATAACCTTTAAGGCTTTCAATCACAGCAGTAAATGCTACTGTGCCCCGGCTCCTGCTTCTACTAAATTGTATTATAAGCACCTTAATTATAGTCTGTGCTGTCTGATGGGCCACGGAAAAGGTCGTCTTCCAAAAAACACACGATAGCAGGGGTGGGGCGATCCTGGGCTTTTTTCGTCTGTTGGGAAAGAAAGGGCTTTGCAGAGAAGAAGATTAATAGTAAACAATGTTAATCTAAATATATCTCAAGACACAAAATATCACATTCCTTCGGGCTTGCCTTCTCAGGGGGTACTGGCATTAACCGTGTTACCGTGGGGATCGCTGCACAAAGCCAGGCTCCTCCTCTGCCGAGCAGAGCTCAAACGAGGTCCGCTTTTGTTGTCATTCCACTGCTGAGCTGCAGCAGTACAATGAGGTCCCTCTCTTGTGCTGCTTTTAGCGGGCGAGTTCAGGGCTCCCAGGTTGAGATCTAGTTCAAGGGCAGAGGAGTGAACAGAAACACTCGCAGGGACTTCACGGTGGTTTGAGCAAATTCTCCACGCCGCTGCCAAAGAGAAGCACCAGACCCGGGTCTTGCAGATGGATTAGTGCCCCTCTATAGCCCGTGTCTGCCTCTCCACTTATTTAATTATTTTTATAGGTCGGATCAAATATAAGTTGGAGGCAGCTTTTAAAGTCTGCTGCGCTCAGTAGAGCAGAGCATCTGGCCGGGCGATCGCGTTGCTGCCTCCCCGGTTAATGGCCCGGCTCTGGGCCTTGGGGCAGGCAGGCTATCCTTATCACCTTGGCCGGCTGCCAGCCCCAAAGAATAATCCATTAACGTCTGCCCCGCTGGCATTCTTGCCAAATACAAGGGATATCTTTTAAATAAACATTGGCAGTTCCCAGTCGGAGGAAAGAGAAAGGGAGTAGAGGAAAAACAATCCTTGACATTTCAGTGACTTTGCAGGGCAAGCTGACACCTGGTACCACCCTTATCTGCGGGTGTTTGTGCAGAGCTGCAAAACAGCTTCTTCTCTTGGCCCTTTTGCTTTCTTTAAATAGAACGGGGAAGACTGATAATGGTACGGGTAACTTTCTTGGATAGGTATTCTTTGCCTTTTCTTTTTCCAGGCTAGGGAGACCCCGTGTTAACATCTGGGCTCCTGTTTTCCTCCGAAGTACAGCAGAATAATGTGGCAGCTTTCCTGCCTCAGGCTCTGCCAACAATATTTTTTTCCCCACAGTTTTCCTCCCTAGTGGGTTGGATACAATGTGGATTTACTTTCAGGGGGGCACTTTCCCACCTGACTTCCTATCTCTTCATCCATCAGCCACATGGATCTGCCAGGAATCAGAGCAACTGAGGCTCACTCCATTCTCAGCATTCCTCGGGAAGGGCTTTTTCTGTTTGTTTCAACCATTTCGCATTTTTTTTTGTCTCTGTAGCCAAACTCTCAATGACAGCTTGAGGTTTATTTTTCCAGCTGTTATATTTTCCTTCATAGCAATAAAATTACTTGTTTGAATATTTCACTGTATCAATAAATGAGCTGTCGAGGTTTTATTTTTGCAGTCCAGGTAAGATCTGGAGTAGGATTCATTTGTCCAGAATGTGATTGGGAGACAGTAAAATATTTGGTGTTGAAAGAATAATATAGAGACAAACCTAGAGTTTGCTACCCAAGTCTGAAACTGGGTTTCATTTCTGCTGGTTTTGCCTTGGTTCACTGATTGCACTGATGCTACCTCGGTGTTCATCAGAGGTAAATGGGGGCATAAACTCTTTTATTTCATCTTTCTAACAAGTTAACTAAAAGATTGGACAGTAGTTTGAAGGATTTTAGATATTGATTGTAAGGATATTTTAGTACTAAAGTCTCTGCTGCTAAGGACTTGGGACTTTACAACTACTGCCTTGCCAAAATTTCCTCAAAATTTGTATTTGCATTATACTGTATATTTATACTGAATTTGCAGCATTGTATTTTGCTTGCCCCTTTTCATCTGAGTGTTGAAGCTATTCCTATCTTTCCCCCGGTTTCAAAATCAACACCATCCCCACCCAAGACAAGATTAGCACTATTAGTGAATTTTCTGCTGCAGCTGAAAGTTTCCTCTAATGCTTTTACTTGTGTGTGGGATGGGGCAGAGGAAGCACCCTGCCTGCTGCAGGGCCTGGGGACAGGCTGACAAAGTGCAGAAAGTATTTTTTGACCAGATCCTCATTTTAGGGCATTAAGCTTTTATGTCTCAACACTTCCCTTTTTGAAGCATGGTGACATTTGAATATGTCAATGTGTTTTCAATGAAGATAACTTAATCACCAGCACTGGGAGCTTGTATATCTCCTAATTAAATTGGAACCAATCTGAATCTCCCCAAACCAATCTTTGCTGTATTTTTAGTCCAATCTGTCGCTCCACCCCTGGCCAGCCTGTATATGGCAAACCTTCTGCTATTTCCTGCTCGGTTATTTAATGCTGGAGCCAAGCTACTTTCAGTTCCTGAAGCAGAACCAAGCAAATCAAATGTGGTTAGCATGGAGTTAACTGGAAACATTCCCAAAAGATAGCAGATTTTTTTTCCCAAACACATACTGATCCACCTACAGTGGAAAAGAAACATCATTTTGCAAATCATAACCTCTTCACTCTGGGTAGCTTCTGTCTGGACGCTTGCAGACCTTGTTGATAGTCTGTACTTAAAAAGGATTATGAACAAGACGCTGTAGGCTTTCACAAGCCGATTGTAATTGAAAATGCAGTGGAAGTCATTCAAATATTGCAACTGCTGTGTAAAAAGGGGCAAGAGAAGAAGTGTATCATACTGAGGGACTGCTTGAAATAGGCAAATGCATGTTAAGTAATTGTAGGTCCCTGCACTGGATTAAGGTGACACAACTATTGCTCTACTTTCATTGTTTTGTTAGACTTTACCAACAGGGAGTGTTTTTTTTGCAGGCCAGGGAGATCCCTAAATCCAGGGATGCTCCAGTAGGGAGGAAGGAGGCAGCTGCAGTTGCTGTGTGGGCTAATAAAACCCTTCAGTGGGCATGCTTAGCAGGGAGAGCACTTCGCAGTCATGTCCATCTGAGTTCAAATCTGGAGCTGTTAACTGAGTTTAGATCAGTCTGAGAGTCTTCTCCTCCAGGGGACACAGCATGGTTGCCTCCCTGAAGTGTGAGGGTGAAGGGTATACTCATCATTAAATTTAGAATAAATAGAATAAATAATAGAAGGGTAGATTAATACAGAATTGCTGCATTCAGTAGAGGCTATTGATTAGTGCCAGGTGAGGCCTGTGTCCTGCTTTCCCAAAAGAAATCCTAACAAGTTCTTTGTAGAATACTCCAGTGGGTTCCTGCACAACTGTCACCAGCACCTGCCTCCCTAGGTGATAAAACCTGCAGGGCAGAGAGGATAAAGAAATGTCTGGATTTCTCCCCCAGTAACTTTTCAACCTGTTCTTCCAATTAAGGGTAGAGGTCTTGAAAATAAAATCCCAGGTGTTTAGTGAAAATAAAAAGTTGAATGCAGTGCAGAGGCCCGAGCTGTGTCTTCCTTTCTTGTGCTTCCCCCTCTCCCCCTTTATTGCAGTAGAGAAAAGCCACTTACTGGATACTGGGGAATCCATGTAGGAATTAGTCTTAAGGAACAAAATCAATAGCAAATCCAGCTTCAGTAGCTCTTCTGTTCACAGGGTTAATTGTTTAAATAAAGGAATGCAGTAATAGAGATGTTTTGCTTCAGGCTTCTCTCTTTCAGATACCCTGTAAGTATTTTCTAACCCAGATTTCAAGAACAACAATGTGTAGCTGTGCTGGAACAAGTGCTATTTTTAAGTTTCCTGTGGTTTGAAGAATTGTCAGATTTCTCTGTCTGAAGGATCAAGGGATCCAGAAAGCCAGTTCTGAGCTTCTGGTCTGAAGGCTGAAGGAATACAAAAATGAACAGACAGTGATTTTCTGCATTGTAGCAGATGAAAGAAAAGATGAAAGATCTCAGCCATGCTCATGTCAATCCAGAGCAGCTCCAGCAACTGCAGACTTTAGTTCAATAAATATTATTTAACCTAGTTCAGGAAAATCCCTCCACTACAACAAAACAAGTTTTTCCACTCTTAGGGGTCACGACCGTATCTACGGAAGCAGCCCACGCTGATAAACTGTTGCACAACTGATACTGAGCAAGTCTTCAAAGAGCAAAACTGCACCAGCTGAGCTGGGTCTGTCTGGCAGGCCGGGCCAGGTGAAGTGATCTCATCTGCCCTCCCTGTGCCATCGAATTCCAGCCAGTTGTGCACAAGAGATGCCTTTTTTTGGTGCAAGCAGAGCCAGTTCTCATGCAGAGATCTGTATATCCCAGTAAATGTCCCATTGCCCGTGGGAAGGTGCTGTCTGTCTTCCAGCTGCATCCATGATGCTTTGGGGGTTTTTAGGCAGTAGTTGAAGCTCTCCTGGCTCTCACTGGAGCGGCTGTTCCTGTGTCTGTGTGCTCTCAGGCCTGGTATAATGTGTGTTAAGACCACACAATAAAAGTGCATCTATTTTTTGTTGTTATAACACCATAGGTGCTGTTTATGGGTTTGACTTGCTCCCTGTGTCTCTCCTGTTGCACATCCAGCAGTGCCCAGGAACATCTCTCTTCTGTGTCTCTCCTGCCCATGCCCCACAAATATCAATAGTTATGATTAAATATAAAAAGACACAGTGCCAGTAGTTGAGCAGGGGAATTAGAGGACAGAGGAGAGGTAAGAGTTTGTTTTTATGCAGACTGAAAGATCCCAGTAGCAGAAATGATGGCACTTACAGGAATATCACAATCTCCTGAATGATACAATTCCCTCACTGCCTGGAAACTTAACACTTAGGCAGGGATGCATTTGACCCTTGAGTGATTGTATAGCATCCCAGATGGGTATGATTTTTGTTTGATAAACATCACATTTTATGCCTTGCAATGCACCGATCCCAATGCACTCTTAAAAAATCTGATCTGGGAATGGAACATAAATGAGCAGTTGCATGGCTTATAAATTGTGGTGTGGCTTCACAATGCAAAATGACACATCTAGCATCTAGCTGAGAGAGCTTTTTTACTTTTTTCCTTTTCCTACCCCAAAGTGCTTTCTCCAGGGGAAAAAAATATAAGTCAAATTGCCTGAAATAACACACTTTCAGTATTAGCAGTAAAGGCTATCTGTGCCCCGTGCAAGTGGAGAGAATATCCCATATGCAATCAGCACATTATGTTGTTGTCCAAAACAAAACTGGGAAATGTTAAGAACTACCACAGTATAATGTCAGATTATCACGGTGTCTGGTTTTGGGAGCCTCGCTCTCTTCTTTGATGGTTATTATGCCAACATATGAAAGAGAAAACTAAATGGAAACCAAGAAAGATATCATTTTCCTTTCCTCCTCCCCTCCTCCCTTCTTTTCCTATTGGGAGTGTTTCTGTTTGTCTGCAAAAAACTTACCCATTCCAGTCCCTAACTACTATTTAAGGTCGCCTGCCAGCCTGGGAAGTTGTTATGCAGGTTGCACTTAAATAGCTCACGTTTGACTGCAGAGCACCTGTTAGTTGACTTGGAGACAGTAAAATTCAGGGCAAAGGCTTCCCAAACACAAAGGGTTGCTTGTGGAAAAAGACCTTGTTGATCTTGGATGGAGTTATAACCAGCACTTGATGCCTTTAGTGGGGCATTGTATGGTGCACTAAGTCTGTACATGTGTTTCTGTGCGTGAAAAAACAACACCTGAGCTAAACAGAGAGCATGGAGCTAACGGGCTTTCTTCAGGTGTGTTTTATGGAGCACTTTTGAAAGGACTTTTTGTGTAGGGCCCTTGGAAACTCTTTTCAAAGCCCTGCTCAGAAATGCCGGGGCCTGCGGGCCGCCTTCCCGCTCGGGGCGTGCATCGTATGGCTCACGTCTTCCCACTGCGGACTTGGGTCCGTCAGGTCGGGTGTTCCAGACTCTGAGAGAGTCTTTGGCCTTGATGGGAGGTGGAGGAGCTTGAAATGAAAGTTTTACAGCAAAGCGTTGTCTCTTTCTGCCAGCCCCTGTTCGTTCAGCTGTTACCGCACACTGCTGCCCCCTGCTCCGTGCCTCCCGCTGGCCGCGCTCTCCCGAGGCATCGCTCCTGCCCTTAGAGTCAGCTCTGAGTCCTGACTCATCCACTGCTGTGTTTGTGGCTCGTTTTGTGGGGCAAAGCCACTGGGATAACCTTGGGAAGATCAAAACAGAGTACTTTTACGTGACACATGGGCGCAGTGTTAATTTTCTAATACATTTCGGAATAATATTGACACTCGTTTGCTCTTTACAGGAGTGTGCTTGTTTGGAGAGATAGACAAGCAGAACTTTTTATGACAACACAGTTCATCTATGAAATAACTTGTTCATTTTCAGAAATTTTGTTTTAAAAAGCTACCCTAAAGTGCCAAGATCCATGAAACTGTTCCCCAGAGTGCATCAGTCTAACCCAGAGCTCGTGAGAGTCTTTGAACGCCTTTTTGTTTTGCCGATTGGTTTTAGTTATTGGTACAATACGAACAGCATTGCCCAAAATGTCTGTGGTGAACCAAGCCATGCCACTGTGGTTTTGGCAAACAGGGATACAATGAATGCTTGCAGGTTCTTTCAATGACCGGTGTGTCCTTCCCCAGCAGCTCTCAGGTGAGGCTGTTTGTGCAAAGGGAGATTTCATAGGATCCACAATATCCTGAGTCGGAAGGGACCCACAAGCATCATCAAAGTCCAACTCCTGGCCCTAATTTGCCAGGGGACAGGGCATCCTTCTCCATCCACAGTGCCTTAAGGGGCCATGTGGGAGCTGGTAGTTATTTCTTATCATTTGAGCTACTTCATACCTCTCTTTTAACATTTCAACCACTGTGCAAGCCAGCACCTCTGCAAGCTTGCCAAGTTTGGGATTTCCCACCTCACCACACACACAGACAATGCCTTCTACCCCACTCCAAATGCCAGAACGAACATGATCCACGTGTTTGAACATCAGGCATCGAGGCTCAGCGTGAGGGAAAGCCAAGCATTGTGAGGAGCCCAGGCAGCAAACCGATCTTCTGCTGCAGTTTTTGCTTAAGCCTGATTGTTTGTGCAGGCTGGATGCTGCACCGTTTGGTTTGGAGCTGGACAAGCAGAACTGACAAACTGGATGGTGAGGAGCCTCTGGTATCATTTAAGTACTTGACGGGTCTTTTCAGCAGGTATTTTCCAGTTCACAGCAGGCCACTGACAGCAGCAAGCGCAGCAGCAGCAGCCTCAGCGGTGAAACTGTTACAATGGAAGGGAGATAAAGTGCAGGATTTGTCGGAGGGGCAGCGCCAGGAAACGGCTGAGACATCACATGGCAGAGGATGTGCCCTCTGCAGCTCAGGGACTATTTACTCACAGGCGAGACTTCACCAGACTCCACCAAGGGCAGTTCTGGCGAGTTATTTGAATTACCTGACCCACTTGCAGTAGGAAGTCATTATAGAGATAGTAAATACCTACCCCACCCTTGCTAGGCAGACAGACTCTTTGCCAAAATGGTCTAGCTCAGCTTCTCAGAATATAAAATATTGTACCTTTCTAGTTGAAACTGGCATTGCAAAGACACCAGAAACTGCTGCTGTTCCAGTAAACTGCTCCATTTCTTGGCATTCGACCGTTGTGGAGAGAGCTTCCAGGATTTATGTCTTACCACCACCTGGAGCACAAATAATACGTGAAGAGTAAGTTGGAAATTTTTCTTAAGGTGCAAATCTCTTGCTTCTCACATTGATGGGAAAAGCTCCCAGGCCTTCTGGCAGTCAGGGAAGTTGCCTGTGATGGAGATTCCGAGAGGAGCTTTACACAAGCATTCATTTGAAGTGTTGAATAGACTCCAACACAGTTTTTCCCAGAATTTTTTGTTTTACTTCCTTGTAGTGAAATCTGCAGCTAACTTAGCACATATAACAGAGAATCATGGAGTTGTTAAGGTTGGAAAAGACCTCTGAGATCATCAAATCCAACTATCAACCCAGCACACCACCCTATTCAACACTAAACCATATCCTCAAGTGCCATATCCACACTTCTTTTGAATACTTGACATGCTTGGTGATTAATTGTTGTTAATTGATGGATGGGTTTTAAAATTCCAAGGAAAAGCTTGAAACATTATCTACAAGTTATCATTTTTTTTAAAAATCATGTTTCTATTATTGTAAATGGAAACTGTAAATTTTTTCCTCCTTGAATAGATGGGATTTCACCAAGATCTGTGGCCTGCACAGTGCTGACCTTTGGCATAACCCTGCAAATTATCACCAAAATAAGATTCTAATCTTGCTTAGACCAGAATATAATTGGAGAAAGTCCATGAAAAGGCAAAAGATTTATACTAATGCAGCAAGGAGCAGGTCTGGGCCAAAATAGATATCAATGTAAGAGGACTTGCTTCAAATTAGAATGATGATGGCCTTTGCTGGACTGTAGGAATAGGTGATGACAGGAAAGGAAGAAGAAAAGAACTGTCATGTCTTCTACAGTACATAGATCTCAGCTTAATTTTCCTTATATTTTGGGAGACTTGTGTGAGTCTTACCCAGGACTTCGGGCACTGAGATGCTGGGATGGGGTGGAACAGTCCATAGGAAGACAGAACAGAAACTGAAGTGAGAATTTTAATTCCTTCCAAGGTCTCTGGTCAGAATTTAGGGGGTAATTCTCCACTTGAGAAACTCAGGAGATGAACTTTCACATCCTCTGCAAAAAGTCTGCTGAAGCTGACTTGATCTACCTGTACCCAGGGGCTCGGGTTGTGCTGTGACTTCTCACAACACCACGTGCTCGTGGTCTGGGTTGAGCTGACTTAGGAGAGATCACAGCCAAGTTGAAAGAGATTTATTCTCCTGTTCTCCAGGGGGATTTATCGTCTCTGTACAGTGTTAAGGACAGTGTGTCACATTGGGCTCACCAGGGGGTTATAATGCACTAAGGCAAATATCCATAAGGGACAGAGGCACCCAGCTCTGAGGCTGGGATTCAGAAGCCTTTATTAGGGGTCTCCTGCACAGTGGTTTGGGAAAATTCAGTGCTTGCTGATGGGACACACATGTACCTGGACTCTGAGTGCAGAGATTGAGGTAGTGAGCTGGAAGAGTGCTGAAGAGAAGGGTGTGTGTCTGTGCTTTGGTTGGTACCTCAGGTCCTTTCTGGGATCTGACCCTGAATGCTGAAGTTTTATTTGTTTACAGTTAAACTGAGTTTCCTTAGGGAAATAAATCAAACCAAGAAGTTTTTTTGTTTGACACTGCTATTGAAGTAGAAAGCTGAACACCAAACTGCTGGGGAGGCCCAGAGCTAAACTGGAGCCACACTTCCCTTGTTTCTATTCTAATTTTGAACGCCCTTCATCAACTAATCACTGCCTGGCACAGTATTAAATTTAATCACTGAACTCCAAAACACTGTAATGTGTCTACCTACTCCATGGTTCCATTTGGATGGAAATTTTCTATCTCGTTTAAAGACTATTAAAGCCCTGCCTTTCTTGCTCAGAACAAAAGGGTATTGTTGGATTTGTTTTTCGTTATGTTCGTATTCAACAAAAGATGATTATTCTGTCTGCTCAGTGCTGAGATCCCTGTGAACGTGTAGACCTCCTCTCTACTTGCTTTTCTTTCTCCTGGCTGACTACAAAATAGAAACATTTCCTTCTCACAGAAGTGTACGGTTGAAGGGCACAAAAGCAGATGTTGTTTACCAAAACTTTCAAGGTTTTCCGAGCATAGGTATTAATTAAAAAGTTGATGCGAGGCATAATTGAATAAAGAAGCAGCGTTGCAAGGCACAGCAGGAGCAGTGATGAGATTAATACACATTTATGATTAAGAATTTGTCTTTCATGAAACAAAAACTGTTGTTTCAGTCAAAACCTTTTGACCTTTTAAGAGCGACGGCAAACTCACACACATGGAGTTGTTTGTTTGGTTCCTGTTATTGCCAACACGCTGTAACCTAGAGAGAAGAGCTTTTTTGATCCTCCTGTGGGCAGGAGAGCAGGATTCTTGCTTTTGGAGAGCTCACAGCCCATTCACAGTGGGTTGACTTTTAAAAGACCCATTTATTGAATGACGCAAGGTGCAAATTATGACTCACTCTGCATAGGTTAAGTTTGTGAAAAATCAACCTATATTCATCTCCTGAGCACCTACACAGCTGCTTAATCCATTTATTATCTCTGGGGTCCCATTAACCCTTTGAAAGGAGGAAAAATGATCCACAGCACAGCCCAGCCAAGCTGATGTTCTTATCTAGGGAATTGCAGTTTTTCTCTTATCAGATCTAGTGAGGGGCAGATTTTCTTCTCCCTGGCCAGGATTAGATCACAGAGTGGCCCAGCAGTGTGAGTTTGAACGTTTCCTCCTGTTCCAACAGCCCTCACAAAAAATCCATCAATTGCTGGTGTTTGCTGATACGTGACACTGTTTTCCAGGCCTCACCCAGATGAACCAGATGCTCTTCAATGTCTGAGTCCTCTAATGATCTCTCAATGATACTGTAAGTAATTGTTGTTTATGATAAACAGCTTTTTAAGCAGAAGTGTGGTGCTAGTCCAGCATGTTTTATTAGCTGAAACATTTCCTTGTCTTTTCCACTTGTATCACAACCTATTTTCCTGGTAGGTTTGAGGCTTTGGGAGCAGTTTTGCTGTGTTTGCAGGGCCTTTCAAAGGACAGAGCCACCTCTTCACCTCCTCCACCCATCTCCTCCCCCGTCTTCCCTCCTTTCAAAGGGAGAACACCAGGAAGTTTGGAGATCAGATGTGGTTCCTACACCTCTGTCAATGAGGAAGGTCTCCTGTGCTGCTGGAAATGGTGTGCAGCCTCTGGTTCCTGTATTTCAGCTCTCCTTCCTCTCAGGAAACCCAGAGTCCGAGGGAAGGAAAACCCCAAATGACCTTTGTACAGGTCATTGCAAAAAGTGGTGGTTGCTTAAAAAGGGTGTTACCCTGTGTGCATGGCTTCTTTTCTCCACCTATCCCTCTTCTGCACGTTTTACAAATAGTGGCAGCTGTTACAGGGCTGGCATCATGGGATGGACACTGAGAAATGAAGTGTTTCTCTCTTTGACCCCTTGTTTTTAGCCCTAACTCTGCACAATTTTCCTTTCCTGGTAATAGGTCTGGGCTAGAGGAGGGACTGTACCTCCTCTTGTTACTGTGCGTGATTAAATACTGCAAAAAGCTTTTCTCCAATGTTGAATCAAATGCTGAAATTAATCTACTTCCTCTCTGTTCATAAATACTGTGTGTCAGCTTTCTGCAAGCCACAGTTTGCTAACCTACTCCCAGAGATTCCTGCAGAGAGGAAGTGGCAAAAATTGCATGTAAGATTATTTACAGAAAACTAATGTGAAAAATGAACATTGGCCAGATACCTGTCTGTGTCTTTACTCAGGGAACACATATTCCCCTCTGACTTTCACGGTCAATCACAACTAAACATAAAATGTGAGTTTCACAGCCCATGTAGGAGATTGGAATTGAGTATAAAGATATATATGCTGTTGTTTTTAAGCCCATAATAAAACTTACTGAATACTCATGAATAATAGATGCATTTAAAGGAAATTACGATCTGCTCCTGTTTAATCCTTGAAGGAAAAAAACCCAACAAATTAGCTTATAAATTCTCTAATGGTTTATTCTTTAGGGCAGAACAATGGAGGCTTGGTACGAAACTCACTGGAATCAATAAAAAGGCCCTCATTTTATGCCCCAAATTTGTAACCCACACAGAAGTCTGTTATGGCAGCTGCCACCTTTACTAACACACCGGGGTTCAGCCCGGGTTCCTCCAGGGCTACGGCGGTAATGGCTCTAAAGTCTGGCTGAAAGAGCCTGATATTCCCTGTGGATCAGGCACAGAGCTGGACCTGTACCGTGCACTCACCTGTGCCTTACGTCAGTAAGTCTGCTATGCGCCGTTCCACTTGTGGCTCTTGTAAATCAAACTGAGAAATGAGCAGCTTTTTCGGCCCGTGCCACTGCTGAAACGCGATCCAAGGCCCAGGTAGGTTCCAGCTGTGATCTCGCTCCTTGCTTGTGAACATACATTTCTGTTCTCGGGGCGTTAGAGCTCCTTCTACACGAGCAAAAATTGTAAAAACAAAATGAACAACGTTCTCTGTGTACAGTGGAGTTATTTAAAGCGCCTGAGGGTTTGAACATAAGCACACACTGTGTTCCCATACAGTATAAGCAGGACTTCTGGGTTTTGGCATTTAAAATGACAATTAAAAATACAGCAGGCATGTTTCAGCAACTTTATGGGTTGCCATAAACATCCAGAAAAGGATTCCAACAAAAGTAAAGATTCACTGTAAGGGTTGTTTTCTTTTCTTTGTGTTCTACCTCAGTTTTCAGTGTGATGTGTTGTAACACACCACAAAACTAAAGGGCAGAAGGTGTCTCCTGCATTGGAAGCTGTTGTGCATCAAAAAATGCTTCTTTGGGAGAGTCAAAGCTTACAGACTGCTTGGCTCTGTTCAGGTAATTGTTTTAGCTTCCTGCTCAGGAGTTTTCTAAAAAAACTTGAAGAGAAGAAGCCCCAGAGAAGTCTGGGAGGTGAAAAACTCTTTTCTTCCTCAGCAAGGAAACAAACACAATAGACTCAAAATCTCTCCCTGGCACAATTCTGTGTACCAGGCCACTACCTGAAATTTCTTAGAAATATTTACCACAGGAATGACACCACTGCACGGTCAGGCAGCTCTTCCCACTGTAGGTTCCTGGCAGCTTGCCAAGGACTGGGAACTATATGCTGCATCCTGTCTCTTTAAGGAACACGGTGTTTACAAATATTGAGTGAGAAGAAGAACATTAAGGTGAGAAGAAGAACCTGAATCTCAAGTTAAGCATTTAATTACAAGGCCTTTCTTCCTCAGTAATTTTTTGCCTGCCACTTGTAAACTTTTGGCAAGAAGAATTCCCCAGCTTCTTTGGCTTGTGAACCTGAATGTCTCATTAATCAACACCTAAATCTCCAAAAGGCTTTGAGATGTTGTTGTGACATTGAGTGGCATTTCCCCTAGGATGGTCAGCTCTTTCCAAGCTTTAAAAAGGGAGATAAAGTGCAGTTTGTTTTTAATAGTTCTGAAATCCATCTCTTCTCTTTAGGACACTTTAGAGATGAGTATCTTTCTGTGCGTGTACTGAAACCTCACAGCCACCCCCTGGCCACCTAAAGATGCTCAGCCACAGTAAATCCCTGGCAGCTTCCCTGGGTTTCTCTCAGTCCCCTCCTCACCATGGGAGTTGTGCAGCTCCTCTTTACCAAACTCCAGCACTGGGATTGTTTTTCAGGGCTAAGTGAGAAGTAGGTTCCTGCCCTGAGTTAAGCAACACTCCATGGTAGTGATCCAGTGTCTCAATCAAGGCAGGAAGAAGTGAGGAAACTGCTTTATCCTCCTGAGTGCCCAAACTAATCCCCAGGGACTGGGAATGGGACATCTGTCAGAAAGGAGGGAGATAGAGGGTATCTTAGGGCTACATTTGTTTCCTGTGGCTGTGCCTTTGGTTTGTTTTATCCCTTTCCTCTCCCCCTTGCCACAATTCAGGACTGTATAAGTTCTTTTCTCCCCTTCACCTTTATATATTTCCTTTCATGAGGCAATAATTTTGCAATCAGAGGGATTCAGAGCCAATCCCATTCTCCCTTTCTACCTTGCTGTCTCTTTTCCTGACCCTGCCACAGCTGCAATGCCACGCTGTGAAACAAAACTCAAAGGTCCTTTGTGTTTGTTCGATTTTTGCTTTGCATTCCTTCCCTTTCCCTTGCATTCCTGCTCAGTGTAGCCCTAGCAGCTCTCTTCCCTCATGTGGAGCATCAGGCACATCCCCCAGGCCTCCTGCTGAAATCTTTCCCTCCCTGGAACATGACCTTGGGCTGGATCTCACCCCTCATGCAGGTGCTCAGCACAAAACAAGCTTCAAGTCTAGTTAAGAGCTATTTCAGGGGCTGAAGTGGGCATGAGATAAGGTGCAATTTTAACACTCAGCCTTTATCCAGGGCAAATTGGATGTTAATTGTAGTGACACTGCTGTGGTGGGCAGTCTTTCTAGCTCTGAGTGATGTTGTGCAATAGCAGCCATGTGACTTCTTCATCTGTACAATCAACCTGAAACTGGCTTGATTAAATCACATTTGTAATTGCTGCTACCACAAAAATCCTAAGGGGAAAAGCAGCTGCAGGAGGGCTCAAAAATCCTGTCTCCAGCTCCTGTACCTTGCTGAACGTTGCCTGTAGCTTCTCTGGTGATGGAGACCTGGAGCTCACCTGAACGTGGGACAGAGCTGAATAATCCCTTTCACCTTCTGTACAACACAGGTTTGTTCCTTGCCTTTCATTTGCTCGTCCTTTGCCCAAGCCAGTCACAACCAACAAAACTTCAGCTGTTTGGGCAAGTGTGTCACAAGCCACTGCACCTTAGTCTTGGGAAATTTATCTTGCTGTTCCAAAAATTCCTCACACTCCTTGACGTTTACTCCTGTGGGTATTTGTAGACTGTTATGTCTGCCCTTACTTGTTGTTTAACCATTTAGCTCTGTCCTCATAAATCATCCCCCCTCAGCTCTTTAGCTGGGCTCCCTGCCTGGGCTCCTAAGTGTGAAAACTCCAGCCTGAGCCCACCCTTTCCACGTCTACTCCCCACAGGGTTCTATTGGTGGCACAAAGTTGTTGCTCAAGCCATGATTTCATTCCTGGCTTATTGCATGATCCCTTGCTGACCAAAGGATCTCTGGTTCTCTGCAGCAATTCTCTGGTTTTATTTCCCAGGTCCTCCCACAGATTCTTAAGACTTGTTCCACCTCTTCCCCTGACTTAAAACCACCAGTCCAGGCTCCTTGCCCCTTCTCCCCAAGAGCACAGCTTCTGGGAGTAGCAGAGGCAGAGAGCATCCCTGCAGTCACTTCCACTTCCTTCATCCCTCAGTCTTTCCTGAAGGACTTCCCTGCAGCCAGAATCCTGTTCCAGGGGCAGTTGGAGAATGGGCATCCACAGCACATTTCCCACGAGGGTGTCTGGTGCTGCAGCCTCCTGGAGCAGGGTGAGGAAGAGTAACTGGCTGGATTCAAACCTCCTCTTCCCAAATGTGTGGCAGGAGCTGGTGGGCAGGGAGCTGGGCCTCGTGTTTACCACAGCAGCTTGGGAAATTCTGGCATTTTTGCCCCCTCCTGTGGGCACCTGTCTGCGTTCTTGGAGTCTGGATTTGACACGTACAAATTTCAGGAGCTTTGTGGTGAGGATGGGATTTGCTGTTGATTAAGGCATCTTGGCAGCTATCTGGATGTTAAAACAAATTAATTGCCACAAAATCACCAGGAAGAAGAGAACCCTCCAAAAGGTGCATTTATCCAGTTTATGAGGACACTTACAGTGACTACAGCAAGGATTGAAAATAATTAAAAGTTGTGTAAGGCACAGGAATTACTTCAGAGTGCAAATGAGGCTTTGACTTTTAGGGAGAAGAAAGGAGCTTCTCGTGGGCAGATTTGCCCAGAGCTGCCTATTGCAAACTTCCTTTTACTTTTTTGTTACATTTTTGTGCGTGGTTGCAGCCACAGATACAAGAGGGACCAGAGAGATCCCTAATCTGGCACAGGGTATCACCCAACCAGTTTAGCATGTTGTACCATCATGTGCAAAGTACAGTGTTGTTCTCTTTTCAGCTGATAAAAATTTGGAGGTTGCAAAATGATCACTAAAGCAAGAGACAGGACGTGATGGATGACATTTATTTTTCTAAAAACTCAAAAAATCTAGACAAGCCCCCAGTCTATGCTGTGTTTCCTTCCTACTTGCACATTCTTTTTATCTTCTCCACTCTCATCTCCCTTCTTCCTGTGTTAACTGGGGCTGACCCCTGCAGTGCGTTCTCTTTCAGGGCTCTTCCATCTCCAGGTTGGAAGAATCATCCATTTGCCTTGTGGCAGAAGAATTCAGTTATGAATTTGGGATGATGTGTCGAAAAGCTGCTTTGGTTTCACCTTTGAGCTCCAGAACAACCCTTTAAAACTCTGAACATGAGCAAGAGGGTCCAATATGACCATAAATTAGGTTGAGTTGTACCTGGGAAGTTTAGTCTTGTTTAATGGCTTTGTTCAATTATTCTACTTGTTCATTTATCTTTACATAAACATAAAAATTATGCAATCATCACATTTTCTCCCCTAAAATAAAGGAGATTTTTCCAAGAAACTCAGCTCTCTGCATGGCTTTTTTTTTGTTTCTGTGAGTGTACACATGCACTTTTTTACTTTGTTGAATAACTCCCTTAGCCACATTTCCCCTCTCTGTTTAAATCTCTTCAGACATAAGGCAAGTACAGAGGAATAACTTCAAGTGTAAAAAAGAAAAATCTTGTTCCTCCCTCAGATCTCCATAATCATGGCTAAGTGTTGCACGTTTCTTTAAACTGTTGCAGAAAAAGCCACTGGTGTTCAGCAAGTTGTATTATATTATAGATTTTCAAAACCATGGCAGTGGGGTTTGAAATTTGATTTTCTGGATCCCAGATGAGAAAGAAGAACTGCAAAAATCCACTTGGAAGTGAGTTCTGGCTGGTTAGTAGCTTAGTAAAAGTTTAAATATTTATTCACTGGGAAAGGTTAGTCCCTGCCATGCCATCTCATGCTCTGCTACAGGGTTTTATGCTCTTTTTTGGGCCTTTCTCACCAGGTCCATGAAGTCTGACCTCTCTTATTGGCTTCTCATTCCTCCATTCTGTATCAATCATGCTGGAATGATGATCTCTACAGAAGGTCCTGGAAATCTGCGCTTTAACTATTGAGTCTACCCTGGTATGAGCTACACACTCATCAGACTAAGCCAGAAACAAAGCTGGAATCCCTTCTGAAAGTGAGGTTGAATATTTAAAACAAACCAGAGGAGATCTCATTGGAAATGTCCACATCATCACTATCCTCTTCTTCACAAAGCATGCAGATTGAATCAGGGTGTCTGATAGAAGCAGGTTCTGCACTGGTATCTCACAAACAAATGTGGGAGCACTGCAGTTTTGGAATCGATTGGGATCTGCAGAAACGGGCTGTGATCCCTCTGACCTCCTCATGAGCTGTGAGGGCCTTACAGGAAGAAATGTGGGACCAAGCTAAGAACCCTTGTGTTGGCTGTGGGAAACATGGAATCCTCAGCTTAGGGCTGATCCCATGAAATGGCCTCATGCCCACTGACTCAGGGCACTGTGTATAAATTGGGGAAGCAGAAGCTAATTACCTCCTGTAAAGCATCTCTCCTCTGGAATCCTATGGGCCATTTCATCCCATGACTAATTGCACGTCTTCTCATTTGCATTTGATCCAGCCTCCACAGAAGGCAGTAGGAGTTAATTTTCTGATTTTCCTGGGAAAGGAATTGAACTCTGTCCTCTGTGAGTGAGTTTCTCTGAGCAGATGGGTGTTACTGAACAGTGCAGTCAGAGCAGAAGCTCTGCAAGAGCCATGGGCTGATGGCAATTCTCTTGGTGCTGCTCAGAAGGCCCTTGGCAGACCCATCCTCTCTAAGAAGCAGAAACACACATTTCTGTGGCTTGCTCTGCAAGCACCTTCCCCTCAGAGATGGTGCATTTAGAGCACCAAGAGTGGAGGGAGGTGTAAGAGGGTTTCTCTCTACTTCCCAGACCATTTTTATGCAATAAAAAAAGAGCAATTAACAATTCAGCTGACCTGGCCATTAAATAGAATAGATTTTAAAAGCCATGACTTTTTTTTGAGCAAAGATGCACTTAGAAAACCTCCTTTTTCCAGAACACAAGCTTACACTGTGAGTTGTGGACACAAAATTGTTACTACTTCATACCTGCAGCTGAAAAAGGAACCACGTACCTCTGGATGTCAAATGTGGCTTTAATCTGCTTCACAGCTTGTTTTGTTTTGTTTTTCTCTGTTTCATTTCCCTTTGCGGTGTTAAACTCTGACCCTGAAAGGTGAGGAAGTGAAGGAAATGGAAGAGTGAAATTTGGGGAGTCTGAGGCAAAAAAGCCAAGGGAACCACGGGGCAGCCTGTCTGGCTGGGAGATTGAAATGTAAGTGGACTCCTCAAATTAATTACTTTGGAACCCACTCACTTATGGATGTGGACTCCCTTAAGCATAAGCCTTACATGATGTCACCGAGCTGGCATTTGGGGCTGATTTATGTTGGCACAGGAGTGGCCATAAAGCACACATGTGTGCCCAGAGTAGCCCCTTTTCAAGCAGAGCATGTTTATAGAAACAGGAAACGTGGCTGGAGCAGGAGCACCCCGAGCTGCTGCTGTGTCAACAGCATCACAAATACAGGTATCCAGGGTCTGCACCCTGCCTGCATTTTCCATGCATTTCCACTCTAGTCTGTAACCTGGAACACACTTACCAGAGATTAGTGGTTGGTGGATGGAGGAAAAATGATTTATTAGGTGAAATTTGCTCCACTAAAGATGCACATCTGACCAAGAGCCACCACCCACGTTTTGATCCTGTTCTTTCTTACTCTGTCTAATCCCTGGCTGATATTCCACAGTGGTAATCACTCTCGGTTTTTTCCCTCCTTGGAGAATGAGGACACGTTATATTAATTATATCTGATTCTGTAGTCCCATCATTTATCTTTTATAAAGTATGTGACTTCTGTCTGAATCAATCTGAAGCCTTCAGGTCATGTTCAGGGAAGTGTAAACTCTTCACAGTGCTTTACAGTCCATTAGAAACAGTTAAATACATACAAGCACTTTTAGGAGACAGAAAAGCAGATGTAAATGAAGATCAAAAATTGCAGAGCAGTTTTGGTGACTGAGAAAACCATACTCTCTGATTCCTCAGATGCATTTATTTGCATGTTCAGTCTTCAACCTGTTCTGAGTTGGGAGGTGCAATAAAAGAACAAATAACCATCCCCACGGCCCATTTGGGTCTGCTCTGCCTGTAGTGAGCTGAGAGGGGTTTCATGCTCCCAGAGTGCCGTGTTTTGTACACAAAGCAGCCTCCTCAAATTTTCCAAGGAGAGCCAATGATGCAGGGAGAATCCTTTATCTCATGTGGTATATGACCTTCTCTTTCTCTTCCTCAGTCTGAAGAGTCCCTGTGTTGGTATTGAAACAATTCAGGAGATTTTTTTAGGGCACATCGGATATTAGGAGTTGGAAGAAAGAAGATCTTCCTGTTGTCTCGGAGAGGAAATGTGTGTGAATCCTAAAGCCCAAAATGCTGTTTGTCAGTGAAGATTAACTGGAAATAGGAATCTGTAATGAGTCTTTTCCATGGATATACTCTACCCTTACACCTCTAGAGCTGACAGGAGGTGTAAGCATCGCTCACAGGAGCACATCTGTAGCACAGTGACTGACAGCATTAACCAGGTAACTCAGAGAGTCTGGTCTGTTCCCAGGTTTTACTGAAAAGCAGCAGGAACTGTGCTGCAGTTCTTGCTCAGGGAATGTAGGTAATCTGGGTCTAAGTGAGTGGGATATGGGAGTAGGACTGGTGTATTACTCACTGAAGACTCACATTCCCTTTGGAGATGACATGGGAAAGTATTTCTATCAGGGAAATAAAGTTCCTTCATCAAGTGTGTTAGGACTTGTTTATTTACTGATTGCAAGTCAGATAAATTTGTCAAAACGTTTTTAACCTGCAGAATGAAAAGCAGAACCAAACAACCTGCCCTTGGTGTTTTATTGCATGAAATTTTTCCTGTCTGACTGCTAAATGTAGCACTCATTGAATATCCTGGCATGGTCCCTGCTGTTGAGGAGCACAGACAGGAGCTGTGATGCTCTGTTGGGTTTGGATTAGGACATATTTTTATGGTTTTTGGGGGAAAACTTCATTGCAGGTAAATGCTTTATTTGAGTTCTCCTCTGCTGTTTCATTTCAGGGCATGCTGGTGTGTTTGGGACAAGATTAGAACAAAATAACAGGCACACTTATCAGAAGGATTGGGAAACAGATACTGTAGTGCTGAGTGGGTGTCATGGGGGAGAGTTTTTGACTTCCCTGGATTTGTGCCCAGCACAGGGGTAGATGTAGGAAAAATCATGTCGGCAGAGAATTGCGTGTTCAGTCTCTGTGGGTGTGAGCTGAGGACGCCCCACAGCAGCCTGGAATCCCATCTCTGCTGTCTGGAATTGCAGGAATAGGCAGCACAGGAGCTCTCTGATGGCTAAAAGGGCTGCGTTCCCTGTCAAAGCAGTGTCCATGCAGGCCTCAGATGCAAAAAGATCTGTTTGTTAGAAATCAAAATATTTCTTTCCCAAAGGTGAGAAACACAAGATCTTCAAATTCTGCAAGGCACTTCAACTGTTTGGGAGAAATGTTTCTCTTCAAATTCATTGAAGCCAACACTTGTATCTGTTACTGCTCACTGTTCCCATCTCTCAGAGATCACTGCCTCTGAAGGACTTTCAGCAATGCCATTCACTGGGATTGGGAAGAGCTGCTGGCTCTAGCAGTCAGTTTGTCACACTGGTAAAGATTCTGAAAATTAGGAAGTCTCTGAAGGTGCACATTAGAAGGTTGCTGGGAACCAAGTTTCTTATTGTTGTGCCTTAACTTTCCTCTGAAATACAAGCTGTGGTGCAGAGTGTCTGTGTGCATTTGTGGAGTGGGAGCGTGGTTTTAACACCAAGCCGGCCCCTAACAAATTCTCAGACTTTATAATCTTTATACAATTGTTTGTGTCTCCTGTGTGTGCTCGAAATGAATGTGCATGATGCACGCAGAGCCATCAGAGCCGGATATGAAACAGGAACCTCTGGAGTGAGCGTGAGTCGGACGCAGATGTAAAAGCCTTCAGGAGCACACGCTGCTCGCTGACGTTTGTCAGAAAGGGGATGGCCCGGAATCCCAGCCCAAGCAGATGTGCTGCAATAGGCACACGAAGAGATCAGTCTTAGTGTCCCCTGATGGCTTCTCCTGGAGATTTGAGGTTATGCCAGCTTTTGTCTGTGATCCAGCCAGGATCTGGAATGAAGCGTTTCTTCCCAGGCGTGATGTGTTCATGTTTTGGTGTCTGTGAAGCAAAGACTTGATGTGAACCTGGATGGGGGAGCAGCAGCTTCTTATAACTTGTAACTTCCCTGTATTTGCATAAGAATTAGTGAGAGGAAGAAAAATATTTATGCTCTTTTTGTATGTGAAGTGTAGAAACTGAAGGGATTCACACTGAGATTTCCCAGCTGTGCTGTCACAAAGGTTTGCAGCAACACTGCAAGTTCACCCCAGAGCATCTTCCACGGTGATCAGCTCCAGTCTCTGGTCCTGCATAACCTCTTCCCTTTCCCCTGCCCTCCCCCAGATGCTGGCATCTTCCTTATCTCTGATACCCCTCATCTGACCCCTCCATTCCTGGTCTCACAGAGTCTCCTCCAGAAGCTGAACAAAGTGACAGGTCTGTCAGGAGATGCAGGAAGGGAACTCGGGGTTATCTCAGTGTGCAGGTTATCGAAGGGTGGCTCTCAAGAAATGTATCTGGGAGCAGCACAAGTCATCTCAAGCTGGAGACTTGGGGGCTGGGCTGGTGAGTTCCTCGGGACCAGCTGTCTGTGGATATGGGGGAAAGATGAGAGCTCTGAAAATAGTGGTGGAGGCGCCCTGAAGGCAGAAAGAGGTGCCTGAGATTGAGAAATGTGGAAGGAAAGTTATTTTTTTGGTATGCATTTGAGGACTTTGAATTAGCTTCCTCCGTAAGGAAGGGCTTCCTGGAATTCTTTGGTGGGTTTTATACCCAGAAGGGAATTCTTTGGCACTGGATTCAATGCACACATGGGATTTCACTTTGCAGTGAGGCCGCCCTGTGACAAACCACCTCCAAAATGTAAGCAGCAAAGTTTTCCTCAGATGTAAACTCTGTGGCTGCTTCCACATTGGACTCCTGCTTGCTCATTCCTCGGCTGGTTTGTCAAAACTTCACAACATTTAGGCTGCTTTTCCTTGCAGTGCTGAGTCATTCTCTGAATGGAGTGAGAATTAAAGGGTTTGTTACTGTAAATTTTGCTAGCCTCTGTCTGAAATCCAAGTGAGAAAAACTGCAATGTCAGTTTGCTCAAAACTGAGCTTTTAAAAGAACCTTTGTCCTCAATACTTTTACATGTAACACTTGCACATATTTTGTTTTCTCTGTCACTTGTGGTCTCTTTAATTACACCACGGGAATCTGAACTGTGGCAGGATCAGACAGTGAAAAAACATGACCAAAGGAAAACAAAAGTTTTCTTGGTTTTAAGTAGATTTTTCAATCTAAGAGGTGACTTTCCTGAAAAAGCAAAATATTCTTTTGCAGCTCAGAGAAGCTGTGGCTGCCCCATCCCTGGAAGTGTCCAAGGCCAGGCTGGACGGGGCTTGGAGCAATCTGGGATAGTGGAAGGTGTCTCTGCCCATGGCAGGGGACTGAACAAGATGAACTTTAAGTTCCCTTCCAACCCAAACCATTCTGGGATTCTGTGATTCATGTCCAGGACACACCAGTGCATACAGGGACTGGTGGGGCACGTCCGTGCTGCAGCCTCTTTGCTGGGTACAACCAAAGCCATAATTTTAAGGATTATCCTCATGCACGCAGAGGAAAATTCAGTTTTCAAAATTCTTTACTGGTGATGGAACATAAGCCAGAACACTGTTGGGTTTTCTGATGTCAGTGTGAGCTGATGGAATTGGCAATAAGAAAAAATATCCTTCAATTATAGGCTAAACATGTTTAAAAGAAGTCACTGAGACATAGATGGTACAGAGCCCCATATTACTATTATTATACTCAGTTTAAAAAGAGTCCATGGCTGTTCTCTCTCCTCCCTCCTCTGTTAAAAAATTAGTCTCTTTGTCACATGTAAGAGCTATACAAGTAACAGGAACAAAACATGTAGGTGTTCTGAACAGAGTCATTAAACAACGTTTGTTAAGCACACCAAGTTCTGGACTAATTCATTCTGTAGCTTTTCTGTTTCATGTGCTCAGGTGATAAAAGAATTATGCAGAACTTCCATCAGTGGCAATTTTATTTCTTGCCTTGAATCAAATGGTGACTCAGAATGAAAATGCCACAGAGACATGGGCTGTGGTGAGACTCTGTGGCTGCTGGTTCCAATCACCCTGTAACTGGAAGAAGGGGCTCTGTTGGTGATGCAGGAGCCAAGACCACCTCTGCAGGAATTAGGCAAGAATTAAACTCCACTTTCAGCAGAAAAGACAGGAGTTGATAAGCCACAAGTTTAAAAATGTTACGTTCAGCGGTTCTTCATAGAAAGGGCACTATTGATGAAATAGAAGCATTTCATGGTAAGAAGTCTGTCCTTCCAGATGTTAAAATGGCCCTTCCCAGCTTTCCCCATTTTTGTACAGTCTTTTCTTCTAGATAATATTTCTAACTTCTTTCTGAATCTTCTGTGATCTATGATAATGGTGTCATGTAATGATATGGTATGATAATGATACACAGTACCAAGATTACACATTAATTGCTATATTTTTATATACACAGCATGGCACTGGTTTTGGCCGTGGTAGTTGCCATCAACACAAATGCCCAGGAGGAAGCACCCAGCCCTTAGGCACTGTTTATACACCAGGAAAGTTTGGGAACTTCTGGTCTTCGGGTTGGATGCACCCGCTAGCACTGTACTTGATATGCACTCCCACTCGGGATTGAGTCTACCTACCTTCTCTGCAGAGTTTGAAATGCCACTGCTCTGAATGATTCCTCGCCCACAGAAGGAGGGAGGAATTCAAATCAGCTGGGGAGCAAAGCGCTCTCCGCTGGGAATAGGAGGAAAGAGGGCTTCTGGTGGTGGGAGAAGTGGGGGAGGGAACGAAACCACTTTTGGGGAGAAGTGGGCTCTGCAGCATGGGAGGATATGGAGGAAGTGGGACAGGACGTGAGAGCACCAGACACTGGCAGTGGGGAAAGGGAGATGGATGTTCATCAAGCCCTAGCCATAGGAAGAAAATGAAGGATAATACAGTGATGGGAAAAAACCTAAAACTTGGGTTTTTTCCCATGAGGATACCCAGCCTGATGATTTGAGGTGACCCTTGTCTTTCCAAAACTGTTCTCCCTGGCTGGAAGAGATGCTGCACTTCTGGCCAAATCCCTGCAGGCCCCAGTAGTGGTTTTAGCAGTGCCGTCACCTCTGGCAGTTGCTGGACACCCTTTCAGTTCCCTGCAGGAAGCAGGAGCCAGTTCTGGCACCTGGCACACGTCACCCCTCTGTGTGCTCTGTGCTTGCTCTGACTGTAAAGCTGAGCAGCCCAAGCAGGAGGTGGGAGAGATCTGCAAAAGGAAAGGAAGGATCAGGGAAGAGTGGCTCTGCTTGCGTAGCTGGGTGAGGGTGTTTTCATTGTAGAGCTCCCTATTTTTAGGTTTTATACTTTGCCATTGTCTCCTTTGCTGTGAGCTGAGCTGCTGCCTCCTATTGCTTCCCTTCACTACTATAAAAGATTATAAAAGATGCAATTTGGACCTCATCATGTTTTGGATTTGCTCCTGGCCTGCTCATCATGCTAAGTGAGGGTTACTTGGGAAGGAGCACTGATCCTGACAGGATCCAAGGCTCCAGGGATAAAATGACCAATGTTCTATCTTAGCATGTCAGCATTACCACACTTGTCTGTGTCAGGTACCCACAAACCTGAGATAGGCTTTTACAAGGTGTTCCTCAGATGCTTTTTTACTAATTCATTTGGAGATCTCCCCATTCGCTTTCCTGTTTTAAAGCCTTGAGAATGCAGATGGGTCAGTTGCACTTTAAGGCTTCTTCACGCAATCAAGTTGGAGGAAAAATTTTTAGACATAATTATATACCCCCAGGAACTGGATCTCATTCAACTTGCAGAATAAATCACAACAGGTAGTAGGACTGTACTGGATTGAAAAGGTCCAGAGAAGAACTATCACACATAAAACGCCTCTCTTGCACTAGTTTCTATTTATTGATATATTTATAGGTTCATCTAGTGCACAGGTAGTGCAGATGTATGACCTATTTTGTTTAGATAAAATCAAAACATGTTCATCCCTAAAAGTGAAAGGTTGAAATCAGATGGATGGTCAGTGCTAAATTGGGCAGATTCACCATCTTTTGAATGCTGCTGGTTTAGGAAGGAAAAGGTTAAAGTGGGAAATACCTGCTCTTCATTATGCAGTGCAACTGGAAGGCAGCCAAAGTGCTGGACAATCTAGTCCTGCACTGATTGCTGGACAATCTAATCCAATCTAGTCTGGTCTGAAGGGTGTTTCGTCTGTCCCTGGAGCAGAGGGAGCACTGCATGAGCTGTCCACACTGTTTGGATACCAAGGAACTTTCCACATCTGCTCCCGTCTCTTGATTTCCCTCCTTTCTGAGAAAGTTCTGAATGCCTCTTGAGTACATTCTCTGTTTTGAGATAACACGTGAAAAGGAAACTTCTTGATAATTATTTTTTCTGTTAGCTGCTGGGGAAGTCTTTTCTTTTTTTTCCCTTCCCAGCTTCACATGACTCTCAGGAGTCGAGGAGCAGATAGGTAAGCACTAAAAACAAACGCAGAACCATCTGGTGTGTGGAGGAGGGACGACTCCCACACTGATCTCAGCACTAACGCGCGGCATCCGCGCGGGGCTGGGGCGGCGGGGACAGGGATGTGCAGCACAGTCAGCCACAGGGAGAGCTGGCAGCTGAACACCTTGGGGGATGAATGATGGTGCCCAGGCACCTTTCCACAGCAGCCTATGGAGCAGGAGCAGCCCCAGTGCAGAGGGAAGGGCTCAGGGGACACACATGGGCAAGTGGGGCTTTGCACTCTCGCTGTGTTTTGAGTGTTGTTGTGTTTGTTCCCGGTAAAAAAGGGTAACAAAAAAATCAGGAGTGGTTGCTCAGCCCAGGAGAGTTTCAGCTTTTGTCCTCAACTTACATGGTGGGCACAGAATTCCCTAAGAGGCCAAGGGGAGGACAGAAATTCCTCATGGCTGCTGTCATGTGACCTTCTTCAGGCTGTGTTGACAGCAGGAAAAATGGATTCCCTGAATTAGTTTTCTTGCAAGCTGGAAGTCTTGTAGACAAACCAGCCCCAGACCAGGGCTGTTCCCTGCAGCAGCACTGCCAAACCTGAGATGAACTTGCTAACTCCTCGCACATCCATTGGGCAAAACTGACTGAGCCTCCAAAAAATCCTACTGCCTGTTTTGGGGTCATGTTCAGCCCTCACTCCAGAGCTACTGCTGAGAGAGACCTGTTCTTGCTGGCAGTGAAATTGATGCTTTCTGAGGCTGGGATAAGGTGAACTGTCACAGAGCCAGCAATAAAAGTGTGATGCACATCAAGCTGCTGAGTAGTGCAACCTTACTCTGTGTAAAGTCTTTTACCTGCTCTTTCACCTCCCTTCCTTAGTGAGGCTAATGATGCTACCTAAGGATACTCCCAAAGGCATAAGTGGTTCATATTTACAGCAAGCTTCAAAGACATGAATGGCTACAGAGTGGTAAAGCATCATCATCTGCCACTTTGGAGAGATGCTCCAGATTTGTAGAAAATTGGGCTGTTTATTCTACAATTCAGTGAAAAAATAAGTCTCTATAGAAACTACCACTTCAGAGGTATTTACATTTCTCTACTATGAAGCATCTTGAGGAAGAGCATTCCCATAAATAGCAAACTGAAGTTGTTACATTTAGTGTAATAAGGTAATATCTACAAAAGACAGTGTATGTTCTAAGTATTATTATGGAGTTGCTGTGGGTCCATGGAATATATTGTTAGGAGACTCAAATTTCCCAACAGGAAAAACAGTGACTTGTAAAAGTAATGCATAAAAATTCCTTTGTGCCCTCCCTGGTGAGGAAGCTGCAGTGAAACTGAAGATTGAAGCTAATATCTCTGGCAAAGCTGATTCTTTAAAAGTTCATTTATGAGTAAGATTGCAAGAAAAACACCCACATTTTTAGCTGTAGATGCCCTTATATGCATGTGCTTGCAGTTAGAATTTGGGTATTTGTTACTGGTACTGAGCTGGGCAGTTTCCTCCAGCTCTGCAGTTGTAAAGCACCACATGAGTGTGCTGGTCTGTAGTTATCTAATAGTGAAAATCATACAAAGGGAATAAAGAAAATACAAATAGCATTTTTTTGTGTTTGCAGTGGTGGTAAGAGAAGTAGATTTGGAAAGGTTGGTGAGCAGTGGATTGTGAGTAGAGCTGTATCCCTACTTCCATCCTGTGTCCATCATTTCCATGGAACAGATCTAGCATTGCAAGAGCATTTCTTGAAAACACATCTGAAAGATTCAAGTGCCTGAACATCACTGATGTCTTCTTTGGTGGTTGAATGCTCTGAAAAATGTCAGCCAACACCTTTAATCAGTCCAGTAGCAGTGGAAGTTTATGCTCCAGTTGTCAGTTAATCACTCCAGTGATAAATAATGGCCGAAGTGGTTCTTGGTACCAAAACATCTCACGGTGGCTGCTGCAGGTGCAGAATTAAGAAGCACGTAGGAACCAGTATTGTCTTTTCAAGGTAGTAGTTTAAGTCAATTAACTAACAAATGCAACCCCCAAATAACAGCCAATAAAAAAGGAGGGGCCCAGCTGCTGCTTCCTCAATCGGATTTGTTCTCTGACAAATGACTGAATTACAGGTCTTAGGAACAACGAATTGTATCGGTGCTGTCCTGACCCATTTACTCGATCCTGGTGTCTCTCCCATGCCTTTGTTTTGTTGTTTTTCTTGCCCAAGATTCCCAGAAGCCTTGAATGCAAGACATAATGACACAGCTCCTGCCCTGGTAGCACATTGTGCAGTCTTTTGTTTCAAGCACACAGCATGCACCCAGACTTGCTCATAAAATATCCATAGCAAAATCATGCGATGCCTGTCTCTCTTATACATTTTTAAGAGCTGTGCCCTAAATCCATTAAAAGACTGTGAGGCATGAATAGAAGAATAATCCTTCCTATCATGTGGGTGAGAAAGGAGTTGGGATCAAGTAACTGGACATATAAAATGAACCATATGAATTTGCTGACAACCAAACTTCTGCTATGGGAACATAGGATCTCTTGAAGTCCAGCTCCTTTGTCTAAATGGATGAAAAGTGTTTTGTACAATAGAACAGAGGAACTTTGCACAATAAAAATGGAGCTGGTATAAAGAGAGGTCAGAGAAACAACAGCTCCAGAGTCAGAAGATGGTGAGGACCATGTGTATTGATAAAAGGTACCTTCTGATTTCAGGACTAGGTTGAGGGAAATTGTGTATTAATGAAACTGTACTTTTGGAATGTGAAGTGGTTGCTCTTACTCCAGAAGTGAACCTTGGGAATTCAATTCTCTATGTTGGAAAAAATGGCCTTCATTGTTTTATCCTTAGAAGAGAAGCAGGGAACCTAACACCGGCCCACATGGATGTTCAAAGGAGAAGGGAATGAGCCACTAGGAATGAAAGAGAATTGCTTATCTACATCCCTAAGGCTCTTTATAAAATGGTGTTCCACACCTCTTGTCAGGTGTCCTCTCATCTGGTCTTTTCTGTAGAACTGTAGTGTCTTTAATTTGGAAAATTTACACTCCACCTAAGTCTTGGTGCCATACTTCCTTTTCCTACTCAGTGTCTTGCATCTTGGAATCATTTGCAGATGCCCTCAGAGGTACATTCCACTCTTCAGCCATATCCATAGGATTTCAGATGCATAGATGGGGCTCAGAAGCAGCTGGTGTTCCTTCCATGGAAGGTGGGAGGGGACGAGGAGGGGACAGAGACATTGCCCTTACCAGGAGCAGGGTGTTGTGTTCCTGCTGCTGTGTCACTGCCCAGCGATGCAGAGCCCCTTGCACTTCCCAGGGTCCATCCTCCTTGGGGAACGTGGACCTCTGTGCTGAGGCAAGGTATGGAAATAAATGGCATTGGAATTTACTGGCAAGTAAATTTACAGTCGTATGGTTAAATGCAGATTTCCATAACCCAGTGGGGGTGTGCTGACTGAATACAGCCCCACACAGCCACCTCCATGGGTGGATTCCTTGGTGGGTCAGAAACTCCCAAGAAAGCAGCACAGTGTTATCTGGGAGAAAGCTGGAGAGAAAAAGTAGAAAAAATTCTAATTTCTTTAGAATCTGCTCCGAAGTGCTTGGGTCTCTTGAGCATGAGGTGCTGCACAAGTCTTCTGGTGCTTTTGCACACTTGAACCCCAAAGCCATGGGCTCTGTAAGAAGAAAGTAAGAAAGCTTCATAATGCATTCTTGAGAGCCTTGACTGTATGAACCATGGGACTGCACAGATTTCTGTTATTAATTCATCTTAGTTCAGGAACGGATCATGTATTGTCCTCACTTGTTGCTGGTGTCACTCCTCTGAGCTTGGTGGGATTCCTTGAGTGAGCAGAATCAGTGTTTGCTGGTTAGAAAAGGGCCAGAGGACAAACCAGCCTCCATCTACTCTTGGACTTCACTCTGAAGAAAATCCCTTTGACAGAATCTTCAGTAACTAACTTATCACACAACTTTAAAAGCACAGTTTACTGTAACTATTAATTTGGGATTTTTCTATTTTGGTCATCTGCTTTTTCAAATGACTTGTTACTAGAACTGCCTTTGCAACTTGTTACTCTTTTCTGCTTTCAGTTTCCCTCTGTACTGCCTTGGTTGTAAGTAGGCTGTGGTTTTCTGAAAATGGAACTGTGGTGTTTGCTGTGCTTTCTTATACAAGACCTGTGTTAAAAAAAAAAAACCCAAACAAAAAACCCAACGAGAAACCAAACCCAAAAACCCAAAAACCAAATAAATGACCACCATAAAACCCAACCTAGCCAAAATCTTAGTTCTTTCCCCCAAGCATTTAAGTTACTACTATTAAGACAAGTTTAACGTAGGCACTGTGATTGCTTCACCAAGATACTGTGTTCACACCTAATTTGAAATTTTTAATAACATTTTCATTGTTAAGGGGTCCCATTGTGTGTGGGGATTGGACACTTGAAATGTGGATACTTGACCAAACCCGCAGGGGATGAAGTTTTCACAATCGTGGTTTGCCACCTTTCCTTGTTTGTTTTACAAATGGCAACCTCAATTTTGCATTTCTGTCCCTGGATCCCAAATAATGTCAGGAGGCTTCTGTATCGGATGGGAGCCCACCTTCCTGGTTTGAGAATGAGGAATTAAAATTACCAAAATACTCTGATGTTCAGCACTCTTCTCAGGAAAAAAAGATGTTATTATTAATATATCCTCCGTATTTCTATTTTGACATCCCCTCTGATTTTGATTTAATTTTCATATGGTAACTTTGATTCTTTTCTCTTTCCATTTTAAAATACCTCAGGTTACTTCAGGCACAGGTTTTTTGGTCAGTAGGTGACCCCAGCTGCTGCTATCATCAGCTTGTACTAAAATCAGCAACAACTCCCTGGCTCACTTTTCCTCTGGGCTGTTGAACGTGGTTAGAGAAGCTGGGTTCCCGAATCAAGACCATGGGATACTCTCCCTGCCTCTCTTCCTCTATTCTGTGGGAAGTTCCATGCTGGGGGGTTCCTGTTTTGGGTGAGTAAGTGGGGACAAAGCAGACACAAGCCATGCCCCCTGCACATTCTGCTCTGGCATTTGGCTGCCAACACGCCTTCCACTGCTTCCCTGCAGAGCTGTGCTTGCCATGTCGAGCCTGGCAGGGCCTGGAATGAGCCATTTCCTTCACATCTCCTTTGCCTGTAACAATCTTGAACTTGTTGACCCCTGGGCCTATTAATTATTGATATAATGATGCATTATTTAGGCTTGTTTCAGCAGACGGATACATTATTAGTAGGCAGACATTTGCCAGACAGGCTGATAGATATCATCCTAAAAAAAGTCTCCAGTTGCCTTTGTGTAATAAAGGCCTGTAACTTCATTACTTTCCTCCCAACCCCCTCCTCTTGGTACCATGAAACCTTAATAGGACTCTAAGTGTAATAATGATCTCTTTAGACAATGGGCTTAATCTTGACTGTGCTGGAGTTGTGGTCCTGATGTTGGTCAGGCCTCAAAAATACAGAGGAAGTCGCCCTCACCAGTCTGCTAAAGCTGGTTTTCCTAAGGTACAATGAAATTATTTTGTTTTTCAACCCCTCGCCATAGAAAGGAGAACTGATTTCTCCCGTGGTTGCTACGAGCTGTGTTGCAACACTCCAGAGCTGCAGGCAGAGCTTGATGTGTATCTCCCAGGGAAACCTGCCTTTGATTTCGTCTACGGATCCAAGGAAAAGGCGTATCAAAATGAATTATCTGTAATTTAAAACATGAGTGCGGAGCGTTTTGGAGCCTTTGGAGCGGCAGCGTCGCCTCAGCTGAAGGAAGAAGGCGGGAGCCCCGTCCTTGGTGGGAGCTGAGTCGGGATGAGGAGCGCAGCGCGCAGTCCCAGCTGACGGCGGGGCCGGGGACGTGACAGCTGCTCACGTCTGCTGCTGCCCTCCTTCCTTCTCCTCCTCTGCTGCCCTCCTTCCTTCTCCTCCTCTGCTGCCCTCCTTCCTTCTCCCCTGCTGTCCTCCTTCTCCTCCCGTGCTGCCCTCCTTCCTTCTCCTCCCGTGCTGCCCTCCTTCTCCTTCTCTCCTGCCCTTCCTCCTCTCTCCAGCCCTCCTTCCTCCTCCTCTCCTCCCCTCCTTCCTTCTCGTGCTGCCCTCCTTCTTTCTTCTCTCTCCTGCCCTCCTTCCTCCTCTCTCCTGCCCTCCTTCCTCCCCCTCTGCTCGTCAGCCTTCTCTGTGTCGCAACCGCCCCCAGCTCTGATGTCAGAGCCCCGCTGCTCCACACGCCGTCCCTACGAAAGCAGAAGAGGCACAAAAAGAGGAAGGAAAGCAGACGAAGGACAAGAAATGCAGACTCGCGTGTTACAACCCTGACGGCTCGTTTGATTTCCAGGGGCTTCCTCGGAAGAAACAGTCCGTTCTGGGGAAGCAATTTCAGAAAGAATCAGCTGCTGTTTTCAAAAGTGATCTGGCACTGTCTGCTTTATGCCGTGTGGGCACGTCCTGCTGCAGTCAGACCCACGGTGGGGTTCTCCTCCTGACACCTTGGGTGCCTTTGCTGAGTGTTTTCATCCTTTGTGAGTCACTTCTGTCTCATTTCTGATTCCCTGCTACAGCAGAGCCAGGAAAAGCTCCCTTAGTTGAACTCCAATGTGACCAATATGTTTGCTCAGGGTCATCTCCCTCTCAGACTCCCCTCACTATGTGGTCACACTGATATTTTCCCTGGCTTTCAGGAACACCAGCCACACTGCTCCCCTTCCACAAAACCAGGATCTCACCCTCAGAGTCTGTTAATCCCTTCACTTCCCCCTTTCCAGCTACACTCCCAGAAGTCCAGCCTTGTTCAGCAGGAGGGCAGCTCTTCCAAAGGTATCCTCGAGGTCTGTCCAAAACTATTAACAACAGACCTGGACAAAACAATAACTGAGGAAACCTGCATCGATTTCCTGACTTCTCCGCAGTGTGTTGTGTATTTTGGTCAGCAGCTTTGAGATGTCCAGGTTTCCTGCAGCTCCTGGCTTCTCCCCTGATTTATACAGTCTGTCTTATTCCTGCTGACATCTTGTTGTTCTTTTTCCAGACAGCGTAGTGAGGGACTGTCATCATCTCACTGGTCAACTATCTCCTTCATCCAGTCCGTCCATCAGGCCACCATCATTATCAGGCAACCCCAGCCTTCCACCAGACAGTTCCCAGCTCTTTAAACTTGTAAAATGGTTTTCCTGAACCATCTCTCTTTTTTTTTTTTTTTTTTCCCCCAGTGGTCCTCCATTTGAATAGATGAGCACCAGAGTTTAGCAGCCCTCCCTTGTAGTCCCAGATAGGATGGAAGAATTTATCCTGTCACCTGTTGTGGATTTTATCTCCATGTAGGGACAGGGAAGCTGCTAACTCCCACACTCAAATCGAATTTTAAGTCTGACATGAATAAATGTGTAAAATGCAAGTCCCTAACACTGAATACACAAACTCTCTGTAGACTGTCTAAATTATTTCAGGCTAGTTTACTGAAATTAAATTACATAAAAGGCATACAAAGCAGCACATTGTTATGTAAAACTCTACAAAGCAAGTGCTGTGATTTTAACTGAGTTGAACAAATAAAAAATTAAGTGTAATTTTTGTTCAGGGCCATGTGTTAGCTTTTGAAAACAAAAAGGAAATAAATGAACCAAGTCACACAAAACATATGTCTGCAGAATAATGATAAAATACATACTGTAGCTGGACATCTTGGAAGTGTGGTTTTAATTCTTGCTGGTGTTGTGGCTGGAGGCTTTTGTTGTGCAAAAAGGCTACACTGTGTTTGTTTTACAATACAGAATGTTTTTTATTCCTACTACATCAGGAATAATGGAATCCTCTTGGAATAACGTGGTGGGTTCTGAGTCCTTCAGCTGAGACACCTTCCTGGGAACTGCTGGGAACGTGCAAAAGGCACCGCTCAGTGCTGCTGACTGTGGTCATCCCAGCCAGGGTCTGGAGCAGATTGACTTGGGCTATCAAACCATAAACTTTGAGGCCAAGAATTCCAAAGAAAAGTTTAGGTGTGACCAGCTGGGTGTAAGCAGTTTCACAAAGAATTTCTGTCACTGTGCCCTCGGAGTCGCTTCGTTAAAAAACCTGTGCGAGAAGTTCCTGTGCTCCCTATCAGGTGCACGCTGATTTTGGGAAGAGAGGAGGTGGTGGTGGCTCTGGCCATGCCAAGAAGACTCCTGCAATGTATGGCTGGAAGGGCACTTGTCTCTCTTGGCACGTTCCCATTCCCGAGTCCCTGAGTGCTGCGTCACATCCCTGTCCCTCCCAGGGCACTGCAGTCGTGGGGCGTTGCTGGCAGCGTTCAGGGCATGGGCCAACAATGTAACAGCTTAATTAGCTCTTCCTTGTTAAGCAAGATTTCTTAATGTAGGTACACGTGTTTAGCTGTCAGCTCCATTCTTGCAACAAAAGGAAAACCGAACCAGTAATAAATAGAGAATTTCACAAGCCAATCTCCAAATGATGGCATTGGGTGGAACACGAGAATTAGAAGCTGTGGCTGCAAAGCAGATTGGTGCTTCCTATTCCTCCTAAAAACACAGCTCTTCAAACTGATGCAGCAATCAAGGGGGGTATTGAAAGCATGGAGATGCCTTTGTATCCCTCCTGGTGCTCCTGATCCAGGTAGAAGAGAGGAACTCAGCCCCACACCTCATCCTCCATCTCTGAGAGGCATTTAGTTCCAGGGTACTGAGCAAAACACTGCAAATTCACCCTCCTACTTCCTGCTGTGAGAGACCTTGATACTGCACAGGCCTTTGAGCTCCCAGGTCATGGAGAACTCAGTAAGCAGGCACTGACTTTTCAGTATTATTTTGAATGGTCGTAGAAAGAGATTTCTGAATGCGTAGGTAAATCAAGCATTAAAAATAGAGGCAAAATTATTGCAAAAATATGGGGAAATTACTTTTAAAAACCACCCATAATTTCAATTTTTAAAGGTCTTAGCTTAGATTTAGAAGGTAGTGATTCATTTTTGTAGCATTTTGTTGTATCACATGAAATATTATTTTTTGGTGCAGGCAGGTTAACATGACCAGGAGATGCGTATTCGTCTCTCAGTACATTTGTAATGAAATCAGTGAGTAACTGAAATGATTAATACCACTCCAGATTTCTTCAAACAACATTAAGCTACAAATGTCTTATTTTTAAAACCCCAGAGTTTTCCTCAGATGTTTATTTTTGAAACTGTGGTGGTATTGCATACCTAAAATATGAATGCATTTAGAGTGGCAGAATGTCCTCATAATGGAGTATATTGGACATAGGCTTCTAAAATATAAAGGCTTCCAAAAGCATATTGCAAAATTTAGATTTTGAAGCACCAAGTCCCTACAGTTCTGTCCAGATTAGATTAAAAGAAGATAAAAATACTGAATTTGAATCTTTTTTACAGAAGTCACGAAGACAACTTCTGACTTCATTATTTGCATGCCAGCATCACAAAATTCTGGAAAAAATGAGAAGGGGTTCTTCAGGACTGAGGTAAGAGATACCTGAAATACCACGTTCCAGGGTGATTCTCCTCACCCCCAGCTTTGCTGTACTTTTCTCCTGGGAGCTTCTTTGGCTTGGGCAGGGAGTTATCCTGATGGATCATCCTTGTGCCCCACAGATGACCCCAAGCTCTCCCCTTCCCTGTCCTGAGTCACACACTGTGGATGGCAGCGTGTTGGGACAGAGCAGAAAGGGACAAAATCACCCAGCACTGTGGGAGTGTGAGACAAACCCAGTTTCAAGCCCTTGGTACGTCCATTTTAGGGTATTTCAGCTGACAAGACACATTTGAAACTCTTGTCCCTGACATGGATTTTTGCAGAAGTGCCCGACACTGAATGATGGCACAGCAGTAATCCTTAGGACTTTCTTCCTTCACAGATTAAAGTTATGACCCTATTTTGCTTGTAAATTAACTTGGATTATCACCTAAGTCAACTAATGCTCCTGATCAAAATGTTACCGACAAATTTGTTTACTCGAATCCAGACATAAACATGACCCTTGAACACTGTGAGGAGGAAGCTCTTTTTTCACACGCGTTTTTCACCAGAAAAACAAAAACTTGGAGATGGTTTTATCCACAATTGTTTGCTTAATTACTAACATATTTTTAAAATGAAATGGTAATGTTTTGTGGAGGGGGGAGGGATAATTTTCTGGGCAGTTCTATTCTGAACTGAACCCATCTGACATGGATACAATCAAGATTTTACAACTACTTCAATGGATCAGTGCAGGAGGGAGTCATTTACACTCCCTTGGAAGTGGGAATGCTGCACGTGCACCATCATCAGGGGTACTCAAATGTACCTCAGAAAGAATGCTATTAAGCTTTTTGCATTAATTGTGCTTAAACCCATCTCTCTAGTGATACTGGGGCTAATTTTAATTGATACTCTTAAATCAGTTCCTTCATGGACAGGCAGTGGTTGATGATGAACTCGTTTTTACTCAGGGGCACTCTCGGGGAAGGGAAGCCAATATTGTCCCGTCAGCAGTCAGGTACATTACAGCCATCGCTGTACGTCTCCTTCTGATGTGTTTTGATGGTGCTCATTCCTCCTGGCATGCTTTTAGCTCCCAGGGATTCAGATGTGTCAGCTACTATAGCTGTAAGAAAACATCGATGATGGATTTATAACACCCCGACTTCAACTTACTGACCTGAAAAATGGCTGCAGATTTGCTTTTGCAGCAAAACTGGTTTTACCCATACAAAACCCTTGCTTCCTAAGTTCCCTTATCTGTATTTTAATGAAACATTTTATCCTGGTTATAATTCATGACTCTTGTCAGAGTAAGTTTTCTCAATGAGGCATAGTTGGGGTAGCTACTGAATTTATGGGAAGGAATCAACTTAATCTCCTTAAAAGCAAAGTTGTCTTCCGGAGTGTCGATTGAACTCTACAGAATAATAGTTCTGAAATATCTCCCTGTCTGTGGCAAGGAGGGGTTTCTCTGGCAGAGAGATGCTGGAGCTCTGTCAGGGCAGTGGTTGGCCAAGGCTGTATTCCTGAGCCAGCCATTCCAGCAAAAAACCCGATAGATTATTAAATAATGAATTAAATGTATCTAATATTTATTTTCCATCTACATTCTCCCATTGGAGGGGGAGCTCCCAGGGACAGTGTCAGCTCATGGCTGTTCATTTGTTGGAAGCTTTACTGAATCTCCTGAGAGAAAAAAGAATCAGCCCAACAGCAGTCCCACTGGATGAAGTCAGGAGATCTTGGGTCACTTTTCAGCCTGATTATGGATTTTCCTGTGTCCTTGGATTAGCTATTCAACCCGTTCTTTCTCAATTTCCCATCTGCAAAATGGGAATGACAGTATTTCCCTCACTGACAATGAACAGGCCTCTGCTTAGGTACTATCCCAAGCTGTAGGATAGATCTGGGATATGTTCTCGGACTTGTTGTTTTGCCTCAAGTCAAGAGAGTCTCCCATGTGCAAGTGAAATGGGATCTCTCTCCTACAGCCATATTTTGGGAGCTAACTGGATTAGGGAGGACAAGTAAAAGGAGCAGCATTTTAGAATTATTTCTGTGCTGCAAATCAGTTTAAATGTTTTGAAGTTGCATAAGATCATCCGCTGTGGATGTCAGACAGAAGGAGCCAGATTATTTGGCTTTGAAGTACATCAGAAAGTGGCTTCTTCCCCTCCCTTCTCCAGAAGTTCCTCTAATATTTCTTCCACCCCACAGGGAGAATTTAGCTCCTAGAACAGGCTTCCCCTGGAGCACCTCGGAGTGCATCCCTAATAGAGTCACGGGGATGTTGTAGCATATAATTCATAACCAGAAACACTTCCCTTGTGGACAGGTTCCCTGACACACCCTAGGCTGAGGGCAGACAGCTGTGGTTTTCCTTCGGTTTCGGGAGACTGGGATAACCTCCCTCCTGCAAGTCACTAATGGAGATGTTTGGCTCCTGGCACCCGCTGCTGCAGTGGTGAGTGGAGAACAGAAGTTACTGAGCAGTGAGCAGGCAGAAATCAGGCAGAAGAAGAGCAGGATGCCCCAACGAGCTGCTCTCCTTGAACCTTTAGCATTTAATCTGAAAACTCACTCTGTCCTTGGCTCTGGATTGAAGCCCCACTTTACCAGAGTGGGTTTAGTGGGATCAACCTCTCTGGAAGCACAGTGAGAGCAAAGGCCATCTGGCCATGGTCAGTCAATTGATGGGTTTGGTCAGTACCACACTGGTCTGGATGTCCATCCATTTCTGGTGGGCCAGGACAGTGAATAAAGGAGCTCTTCTCCCCTAGAGGAGACTGGAAGTGCAAATTTGGGGTCCTCACGTGGGATGAACAGGCCAGCAGGGAGAGCAGAGCTGCTCCCAGGTGCTCAGCTTTATAAGTGGTGCTCAGCCCTGTTCCTTGGCCTGAGGAGACAGCAGAACCCAGAAAAGGCTGCTGCTGTTTGAGGGGAGAAGGAAACTGAACCCAATTCCCTCCCCATCTCCACCCCATAGACTGAGCCCTTCCAGCCTCCTCGCAGGGGCCCCAGACACTGCTCTGCTCCGAGAGCCTGCGCCAGGAGTTCCTACCTCTTGTTTACAGCTCCCTGCTCAGACCTGGTGTCTGCTCTCTCCTCTCAGCTAATTTGCAGACAGAGGCCTCGAGGGCTTTGGGTTGGTGCCACCAGACTCCTGCGAGCTCCAGCGGTCGTGTTCTCTCCCAGACAATGACTTCAGTAGCCCCCGGGCACCCCAGAACCTCCTAACAAACATCTCTCCTAACTGCCTTATTAACTGATTGCTCTGGTAAGATAATAATTAACACCCTTACTTGTGCCTTGGCTCAGCCAAAAATATTCTCAAGTGGACTTAGAAATGCATAAAATGAATAAATGATTTATGTTTACTATTTTTAATGGAGCTGCTTATTAGCAACGCTCTCATACAGAGCACCGTAAAAACACTCCTGGTTTCATTACAGATTTAGAAGGTGGTAATGAAAAGCTGTAAGGAATAAAATGGGGAAACACTCCCTGAGCCAAATTCTGCTCTCAGTCGTATTTAAAGGTCTTGCTGAGTTAAATTCTACAGAGGACTTTGGCCAGAAAAGCATTAAAATGGAGAGAAATCTCTGTCATCTGCTCATTGCAGCTCAGTCATTCAGAACGTGCCCCAGCCAGGTGCCTGGCCTGTCAGTATAGACCCAAAAACCCAAGGGCAGGATGTGTCTCTGTGGAGCAGATCAGACAGGCTGTGGTTACACATGCAATCCATGTTCCTGATAGTACCAGGCATGAGACAGTCAGAATTTTACCATGGCAGCCTGCAGGAGTTGTGCTGGCTTCAAGATGCCTCCAGCACCTCTGACCTTGGTGGGAAGTGGGAACGTTCATGCTGCAAATCTTCACTAATTTATGTTGTTTTTCCTAAAAGCACTAATTAGGATGGTGTGGTGGACTTCAGAGACGAGCCTTGACACAGTTTTTGGGATATGTGCTATTGCTGGGTGACAAGAAATGCCACCCTTCATCCATGTCCTCCATGTCCTCCACATGGAAGTGAAGGTGCTGCTCTTTGTGTTTAAGGTCCAGGTGCATTTCAGAGCTTTGACCCGTGGGAATGGAGCGGGTGAACTCTCCACAGTGGGTGAGTTTACTCTGATGGGATTCTTCAGCCACAAGCAGTGTTTGCTGTCCTGTTGCTGAAATGAAGCGATGGGATCCATCCCAAGCTGCCACGACACACAACACACACAATTCCCAGGTCTGTTTGACCAACCACCTCAATCACATTGTCTTATTCCTACTCAAAGAGAAGTCCCAAGCCCTGCCTCCCACTTACTTTCCAAGCTCTGTGGATCTCTGCTCAGTGAAGATAGTGGTGCAGGCACGTATCAAGCTGGTTTATCCTGAGATCCATATTTAATATTCAGGATATTTCCTTTTGCATCCACTCTACCCTAAAAATGCTCATAGAACACTTTTGCAAATACTTTTAAATACCTGCAAATATTTTCCTGCTCTCTTTGCTCACATCTGCTGTGAGAATTCGTAGTGTCTATCATCTGAAGTTCTCCAAAAAGTTGGCAGTGCCTGATTTTTGTCTGGACAGGACAGGATTTCAGTGCTGCCTGAAAAATCGGAGCACTTTAAGGTGCTTGGAAGTGCTAGATCATTAATCTCTGGAGATCCTAGAGAATTTTCCAGACTTCCACCCTTTCACTAATGTGTAAATGAACATCCTGTGGATATTATCAGCATTTCTGGGGCAGTCTTATCAGTCAGTCCCATACGAGCTAAAGGCTACAGACCTGCACTTGTCATGAAGAAATACTGGATTTTAAGATAACTCCCATGCCGACCTCGCTGATGTTCCTTAAAATGATGTATTGCTCTATTTTTTTTAATTTTCAGAAATAAAAATGAGTTTGCTTCAGGGCAGAGACAGTCTAAAAGCTTGTGCTAATAAATCTCTGCAAGATTAGTAGCGTTTAATATGTATTCTGCTTCAAGTGCTTTTTAAATGCATTATCACCTTTAAGTAAATACAGTGGAAGGCTGCCAAGTGGCTGGATGCTGCTCTCTGTAAATTTATGCATTTATATCATTAATGCAATGAAATGTTTAAACCTTCATTGAATTTTGCTAACTGATTTGCAGTTTGAATGGTACTAATTTTATGCGTTTATCAATTACCATTTAAGTAGCTGCTCTAATATTTCTGTTTAGGCAGGCGAAGCACATTCACCAAAATACTTCTCATCTGAATTAGATCTCGGATGAAGGAAAACAGAGGATGTATCCAAGGTATAAAGAGTTCAGAGCTGCTTGTTCTTGATAGGAAACAGCATTGACAGGGACAGGGATCAGCAGTTCGAGCACTCCCACCTCCAACAGATGTCAATACTCAGCAGCAGATTGTGTTCCCAACGTTTTAAAATCAAGCCCTACCTGTTCAGAAGCTTATCCAGAGTCAGACATTACAGAAAAGTAATTTTAAAAGAGCTGTATACTGTCTTTTAAAATTTATACTCATTTGCTAAAACTTTTGGACAAAATATTAACATATATTGTTAAAAATAGGCTCTAATTTCTGAGCTGATCCATATTAGGGAGTGATAATTCCTCTTGAATTCTTGCTAGAAGGAAAAAAAAAAGAATATAGTGATTCTGTATCTTTTTCTGCCTGCTTTGCCCACATTTCAAGTTTAGAAACAAGCAAAGAATGGACCAAGTGCCTCATTTGAAGATACAGACAAACATTTCTCAGCTCCCACTTGGGTTTAGTTTTCCAGAGTGACTAATAAGAAGGTGGTGATTGCTTCATTAGCATGCACTGAACTGAGTGCACAATGTAATTATATATTTCAGTCGTAATTAGGACATTTAATTGATTTGTTTTAACCAAATTAACAGACATCAGGAAAAAACCCAAAGATTTGTGGCAGATTTTGAAACGTTTTCCACACAGCCAGCTGGGTTCAGCTGAGCAGAAAATATCTGTTTTATTTCTGGATAATGTTAGGAAGATCAAAAACCTTGTTACTGAGAAACTCTTATGAAATAATGTTGCATTTCTTCAGCTCTCTCCTTTATTTGTGAAGAATTTACCAGCTGAAATCCACAGCATTCCTATGGATACCTTTGAGGAGAGAAGAAGTGAGCAGTGACTCCAGCAGATGTTTCCATACATTGCCATAAGAAACAGGGTTAAAATGCAGATTTCCTTTCATTGCATTGGTCACTTGGTAACTCTGCTGCCCAGCTAGACAAATACAGGCATCATTTAGAAACATTTTCTTCCTCCTTTTTGGTCACCTACTTCCCTCTGATTGTTTTCCTGGTTTTGCAACCTGGCTCCACACTTCTTGATTCTGGGTTCTTCCAGCAAGATGCCTTTTCACTTCCAGTTTCTAGCCTGAAGTGCTGAAACGGCACGAGAGAGCCTCGACACGCAGCACAGCTGATCCTCTGGAAGTGTTACAAGGCCTCTCCCATCATTTTACCAACATTTTGTCTTGGAGAAGAGGGGGAATATTTAAAGTAGAGATTAAAAAGTCTGGAATCCAGCTACATCCAGCCAGATGCTTTATTCACGTGGACGACTTAACCCACAGGACCCACAAGGGCTCCCAAAACTACCCCCGACCCTCAGGCTGAGAGGGTTGGACACCCCAACCCAAAAAGTGGGTGTGTGGGAAACTCATTTGTCTTTTCATTTCTGTTTCTATTGCTCGTGCCCTCTTCTGAATCTTCCCCATTTCAGTACAGCCATGTTGCAAAAATAAAGAACAGCCTCCAAATCCATCCCGTGGGACTTGTCCCAAGAAAAATGCTGCAAATGAGTGCGGAGACAAGACATGCCCCGGAGGCAGCCGTGGTTTGCTGCTCGTGCATATCTGCAGAAGTTGGCTGTGAGGAGCAGTTTAGAAACCTCTGGGGTGAGAATGAGGTGGGGCAGCTGAAAGTGTTGTGGTTCCCACATTTATTCTGCCCTTGCGTTTGCGAGAACACGCGGAATTGAGCGTGCAGCTGAACACACAGGGAACAGCAGAGGGAAAAGCTAAAGGAAGGGCTGAGCTCCCTTCTGGTAAAACCCGTTCTAGCTTTTAGGAACAGCTCATAAGCCACTGTTTACAAACAGCAGCAACATCAATCTACAGCACAAATTACTCATAGTGAGAAAAAACAAACAAAAAAAAGAGAGTAAAATCCCCAGGTTGCTGCTGAGTTCTGACACAGGGCACTAGAAATAGGCAAATTCAGACTGAAAGTCCCATCAGGGCAAACAGCTCCCCTCTATTCCTGAGTCGTGAGGGACTCTGCACTAAAGGGGGGAAGCACAATTTGTCTCCAAAATGTTTTTCTTTGAAAATATGGTTTCATTTGAACTAAACATTTCTTCGGGAACTTGTCAGAAACAATTTAATTTCATTGAGAGCTCTTGAGGCAAAGAGATCCTCTGATAATGTCAATCACTTCATGTCAATATTTTCAGAGCGTGCCCTGCATATTTTTATTTCAAGTGATTGTTCCTATTTACATATTTTTCTGTTCCTTCAAGAAATGTTTAGAATTACGGTTGGAAAATAAGGATGAGATTCATTCATTTGATCCAAAGGAAATAATCTAGTTGACACATGATTTCTTTCTATTTTTAATGACTTTATGTGGGACTAGCAGAATTTATTGCAACCCTGATAACACAGACTCAGAACCTATGGAAAAATATTTGCTTTAACGGCAATATATATATTACCAGGAAGTCTTGAAATTAATGGTTTGTTCTAAAAACCATTTTGTTTTAAGCATGTTTGCACTGAGAGTGTTGGCTGGATCATTATGGCTCTGCTTTAGGAATGAAAACAAGTCTTGAAGTAACAGTTTTAATGAAATAATAATTAAGGAGTTTTTTTTCCCAAGCTGTAGGAGAAAGCAGAGTTCCCAAACAGCCTTTAAAGCGCGGGATGTTCCGAACTCTCCAGCCAAACCCAAGGAAAGCCGTGGGGAACGTGGGGAAAACTCCTCCATGTGCTGTTGATTTGCACAAGGCTTGGTTGGGCTCTGCTGAGAGCAGCCAGCTCGACGTTTAGGATTTGGCAAAGCCCGTGGGGAGCAGGGTGTGCCCGGCCTGGGCAGGGCCGCAGCTGCATCAGGGAGATGCTGCACATCCACAGCAGGATCAGCCCGGGATGTGGGTCCTGGCTCTGCCACCCCTTCCCTAGCCTCAAATAAAATCCTATTTTTCAGGCTTTCAGAAAGCTTGTTACTATAGTAGAACAACAGAATGTACAGAAGCTCAGCATCTTCCAAAATATGACCTTTATGCAATGTCATATTTCCATTTCCAATAGTAAAATGAGGAGATGGAAACATTTTCTTGTTCCTTGCCCTCTCCCATCAGGTTAGATTATTGTCTGTCTCATGCTAGCTGTCAGGAATCCCATCTCCAATTATGTCTGCAACTCGATTGTATTACTTTTAGTGTTTATTTATTATGCTTCTTTAGAAAAATATAGCAAAACAGGGAAGAATTACATATTTGGATCATCAGCACATCAGGATGATTCATAGCAAGGAAAGAGTTGGGCCATTTCACGACCCTTTCTATCACTTTCTCCCACTAGTAGCTAAAACTCATAGTCTGTAAAATGTTTTCAATATCTTACATCTTTAAATACACATATTTCCTTTTAGAAAGATTTTTTTAAAGAGCCTTACATTAGCTGTTTGTTTCTTTGCACTCTAAGAAATCCAAACTTTGCATTTTGGTGCCATATTGCAACAAGAAGGAAAAATAAAAAGTCTAAAACCAAAAAGTGAAAGCACATCAGCCCATTTTGCCTTTCATTTGGGGTAGAAATGCAAGCTTTTAAAGCACAAATAGTAATCAGAGCTCAACTTTTCACTTTTAATGAGTATAGATTCCACAGCCAAAGAGTAAAATTAGAGAATAGTCCCATGTGCCCTTTTAAAAGTTTGAAGTTTACAGTCTTTTTCTCTTTTTATTGTAGGAAACCAAGAATCTGTTTATTATCTGTTTATTATAAAGCAAAAACACTTTCAAATGAAATGTCTTTGAATTAGAAAAGACTAAACCTCGAGTTAAATTGGGAGTTTGAGTGCACTATTGAACTCCTGCCTTCTGTTAGCAGAACACAGGAATTTTTGAAATCTGAAGGGAAATTGCTATAGGAGTAACTGCAGTAGTAGTAAATTACTCATTCCTTTGGAGATACGATATTCCTGAATATTGGACTCCAGTATTCATAGAATCACTGCATTATTTGTTTGGAAGGGACCTTAAAGATCATCTCATTGCACTTTTCCAGGAATATTTTATTTGCTTCAAGCCCTTGCATTTGGTGTTTCAGAAGAGAAAGGTGCTTGTCCACAAGCAAATTATTTGTGGTAACTCAGATTTTGAGGTTTCTGGATAAAGGCTTAAACCATTTTTCAGAGAATCCCTTCAGTGGTCAGTTCAGAAAGATCTCAACACCTTGCACAAGGGTTACTGGAAAATGTTTATCATCATCTTAGTTCTGCCTATTTCCAGGGAAATGTTGAGTCTCACTGGTGTTGCAGTAAAATTATAATGTCTGCTTTCGAGCCCTTCCTGAAAGTGTCACATTAATCATCTCAAGCTATCGTATCAAATACTTCAAACTGAGAAAAAAGTGTCTGTGGAGAACGATGAGACTCTACAGAAAGGCACAAATCTTTGCATTTGAAAGAACACTGTTAATAACTCACACTCTTCCAAGAAACGTAACATTTTAGTGCCTGCTGGGGTTTGTTGTTTGAATCAATGGAGTGGTCTGTATGGGTTAAGCTTCCTAACTAAATTATGAGCTGTAATTAAGGCAAGAAATGCCAGCCAAAGCCCCCGGTTTGTGTTGAGGGATAACCGGGATCTGCAGCAGAGGAAGAATACACTTTATGTGGGGCTGGCTCATGGACTATTTTACATTTAGCATAAACAGCGTCTGGCTACTCTGTTGTATAGATTCCTAATCTCCTTTAATTCAATTTCCTTTCCTCCCGTGGGCAGCTCTCTCACCTTTTGCACCGGCTGAAGGGCTGTAAATCCTGCATTCACACACTCAGCTCCTCCTTTCCCCGGGGCCGGAGGGAAGGCTCAGATCTGGGAGCAGGCGAGAAGGGCTGCTTTGACCCGGGCTCGAGAGTTAATCTGATGAAAACTTGAGCACGGCCTCGGCTCAGCTCTGCACTCACTCGTGGTGTCGAGCCAGGGCAGGACCAAGCCAACGAGAGTATTCTGGCATCAGCTCCTGGAGGTTACAAGAACCTTATGTATCATTTTATGTATTTTCTTTTCATGTGTCTATAATCAATTCCAGTGGCGAGGCCCGTGTTTTGGTTCGTACAGCCAAGCCAGGCAATGGACTTGGCTCCATTTTCAAACCTCTTGGCTTGCTAAATGTCAGAGCCCGAGCTGGGCTCCTCTTTGTACTCCCATCTCATACAATTGGCCTGAGTTATGTGTGTTCCCTGAGAGCACAAGCATGGCCCAGAATACAAATCAAACCTACTTGGGAGCCAAACACAGAGGTCAGAGAAGCAAATATTTGTGTCTCCCCAAACTACCTTTCCTGCCTCCTGGCACAGCCAGACGAGGCCCTGGCTGCACAACTCTCCTTGGTCCCATATGCCAAGAACTGAAAATGAAATAGAGTAATAATACAAAGAGTGTAAATGCATCAACAGCCTCTGATCAAGTTCCCCAGTGACTTACTGGATTCTTGCACCCGAGGGAAAACAAATTCTCTGGAAGTGGGAGGCACTGGAGAGTTTTGGTTTGCTTTTTTTTTTGTGATGGTTTCTTCAGAATGATGATTATCTTAGATCTCCTTCAGTAAGGTGCTGGAGAACAACGAGTGCTGCACACAAAAATCATCAGTCCACCGTGAGTTATTTAAATCTTCAGTAATACCTAGGAAACACTGAGATAGCAGACAAAAGAATATTTAGGGGATTAATATTAAATATATTATCTTTAGAATACTCTTACAGGCTTTGACTGAAGAGACTGACAGATGCAATTTTGCAAGAGTTTTATTGGAGTGTGGTCAGAGATGCTGTTCCAGTTGCAGCTGAACTGAGTCAAGAAACTATCAATCTCAAGATGAGCTAGCTCAAAAAAAAAAAATTTTAAAAAGCCCAAACAATAAACCTACTAAAAAGTACTTAAGCTAAGCTGGATCACTCTGACAGAGCCAGATTTGGGAGTGTCCGCAGATGTGGTTATGAGGCTCATGGAAAAGGGTGGTAACCCCTAATGGGGGGCAGTGGATACACAGCTGTGGGCAGGCCAGAGGTGGAAATATCTTAACCTGGCTCAGAGGCTGCTGGAACAGCTCGGGCTGTGCCCTTATTTACACAACACTGGGATTTCTTAAGAGAGGAATTCTTAGATGGAAGAGCGAGCTGCGGTCCAAGTTCGCAGCAGGATGTGCTGCATCCCAAAATCTATGCATAAATATACATCCCCCAAACGTGTGTCTGAAGTGAACATTCAGTCCTTCAGAGCACCAGCACATAATACTGGCTCTGATTCCTCCCATAGCCATGGTGGTTGGAGCACAGGGTGTTCCAAACAGCACATTTTGCTGCAGGAGTCTCAGCTGTAGATCTCGAGCAGAGAGAGGCTTCTATTAAATGCATCTGTACTTGTGTGTCTTTGGTCTGTATCAGATTCTCCTTAGGTTACTTAAACTGCTTCCAGATTAAGCTCTCCTATGCCCCCACTGCTCCATGATATTCTTAACCCTCTCCTGCCCTGCCACCCATCCATCAGGACGAGCCACTTGCCTGAAGCCAGCACGGAGCCCAGCCTTTGCCTCGTGGGAAGAGATGAATTGGTTAAGAGGGAAGCAGCCGGGCTGCAGATGAGGCCCCACCAGCCTCGCCAAACACGGGAGGGACGCAGGGCTGTGCTCTGCTGAAAGGTCACGGTGAGCTCACGCCACAGGACGGCTTTTGGGCAGGACCCTCACTGGGTGGAGGGAGCTGCCTGAGTGTTCCAGGGCTGGCCTGGTGGGAGGGGAGAGCCTGACCACACCAGAGGGAAGAGGGGTGTGGGGGGAAATTGGATACGAGGGCTCCAAGCGTTGGGTTGGTTTAGACTTGATGCAAAGAGATGGAAAGATGTGGTTTAGCACATTTAATACCTTTGTTTCAATTTTTGCCCCCGGAGCAGCCAAGAAGCTGTGACGGGGTAATGACGACACCGGCTGTGCTTTATCCTGAGATTTTTCCAGGGGCTTCTTGTCCCATACGCCCTCAATCTCTGCTGCACTGCAGGACCACAGTGTCTGTGGTTGTGTGGATCACACAGACCCTGTAGCAATTAGCCCTGGCCCCCTCCTGAGAGTCCCAAACAGGAGGGGGACTGGCTGCCAGGCCCTGGGTTTGCCACACAGAGCTCCATGCTTGGCTGACTTCTGCTGTGTCCAGGAGAAGGTGGGATAAGGAAAATCCACTGTCACACTGCCCAGTTGTCCTTCAGGCATCTCCCTTTGGCTGCTGAGCTGCATTCAGTGCCCTGTAAGGAAGGAAGCTGGGTGGCACTGGGACAGTACCTTGAGGTGCAGCCACTGACATCGTGTCCAGAGCTCAGCAGGTCTCTAAAATTTACAAGATTTGGCATCTGTGCAGTCTTAAAATCCTACATCCCCTCCAGGGTGGAGTGGTCCTCTGGTATCATCCTCCTGTTTAGGAAAGGGCAGTCTGTCTGTGGGACAAATATTTGGGGGTCTCCAAGTTTATTTTTTACTGCTATGAACCTCCACAGCATCAATTACTTTTTCAAAGCGAATGTTTGACACTGCTGGGATAGGTCTCAGGAGAAGGGTGAAAAACAGACTTCAGATTTTGTATTTACTTAAGGTTTTAAAGATAAAAGTTGCAGATTTAGGGTTGGTCTGGTGTTGCTGAAGAAGGTGGTGCCCTGTGGAAGACCTCACTCTTCCCACCTGGGAATCCTGCCCTGATAGCCCCAGCAGCCTGCACCTCATCCAGCACAAAGTGCAGGTGCCAGACCTGCCTTTCCTGGCTGGTATTTTTTAATCAATAATCCCAGATAGTTTTGGTGATTCTTAGAAAAACTTGTGTCGTTCAAACCTGCTGTGCTACAGGACTTCCCTGGCACTGCTGGGCAGGACCAGGGGCCAGAGCCTGCAGGGCCAGAGAGTGAATCACCCTGGCCCTGCTCCGGGGCTCTGAAACCTGCTGGACCCCACGAGAGAGGGGTTATTTCATATTATTTTTTTAATATATAATTATATAATTGTATATTCCCTGGCATATACAATTTTATAGGATCAGATTGTCATCAGAGTGGCTTGAGAAGGGCACGGAGACAAATCCTCAGGGTGTTGGGAAAAGCAAACAATCAGGATAAAGCAGAGGCAGTTTCTTTTCTCTGCAGGGTGTCAAATGTATGTAGTTCTTGGCAGAAGTTTTCCCAGTGACCTTAGCCTAGTGATATAAATTTTAATTGCAACTTTAAATGACGCTGGGACCAGATGGGTGAAGACTAAAGGAACACTGTTAGCTCTGGCCACTCCCTCTCTGTCAGAGCTTTGCTTGCAGAGTGTGGAGAAAGGCTTTGGGAGAGGCCTTAGCCCAGGACCACTTGGTTTAGGGGCAGCAGCAGAGCAGGAGTACATCTTATCTCCATCACTTTGTTTGTATGGTTGGGAAAATGGCCTCAAGATGCATCAGGGAAGGTTTAGATTGGATATTAGGAAAAGTTTCTTCACTGAAAGCGTGGTCAGGCATTGGAACAGGCTGCCCAGGGAAGTGGTGGAATTGCCATCCCTGTGGATGTTCAAAAAACATGGGGATGTGGCACTTGGGGACATGGNAGACAAATCCTCAGGGTGTTGGGAAAAGCAAACAATCAGGATAAAGCAGAGGCAGTTTCTTTTCTCTGCAGGGTGTCAAATGTATGTAGTTCTTGGCAGAAGTTTTCCCAGTGACCTTAGCCTAGTGATATAAATTTTAATTGCAACTTTAAATGACGCTGGGACCAGATGGGTGAAGACTAAAGGAACACTGTTAGCTCTGGCCACTCCCTCTCTGTCAGAGCTTTGCTTGCAGAGTGTGGAGAAAGGCTTTGGGAGAGGCCTTAGCCCAGGACCACTTGGTTTAGGGGCAGCAGCAGAGCAGGAGTACATCTTATCTCCATCACTTTGTTTGTATGGTTGGGAAAATGGCCTCAAGATGCATCAGGGAAGGTTTAGATTGGATATTAGGAAAAGTTTCTTCACTGAAAGCGTGGTCAGGCATTGGAACAGGCTGCCCAGGGAAGTGGTTGTGGAATTGCCATCCCTGGGGATGTTCAAAAAACAGGGGGATGTGGCACTTGGGGACATGGTTTAGTGGTGCTGGGTTAATGGTTGGACTCGATGACCTTCGAGGGCTTTCCCAGCCTCAGCGACTCCGTGATCCTGTGGCCAGCTCCAGGGCTGGGCTGAGGGATGCGTTTGCTGCTGCCCCGAAGGACAAACTGGGCAGTTCTGCCATCCCACAACAACATTTTCCAGGGACACAGGAGAACCCCTCTCCTTGCTGGTTAGCTGCTTTCTGGGAGTAGCTGCTTCCAAGGAAAATGAAAGATTAGGAGCTTTGGGAGGAGCTGTCGAGCATCTGATGGGGTTGGCGAGTCATTAATCCACGGCATGGCCCTCTCTTTGTTAGCATTTGTGAAGCAGGAGGGTTTCCTACCCCATGGCACGTTTTGAAGGAATGGGTAGTTTTCATTTCATACCTAAAATTTAATGGTGGTTGCAGCTAATTTCACACAGCAAATTAGACAAAATACTTGAGCTACTTCCACCGTCTGAACTCGACAACAAATGAAAATAGCTTTTGGGAGGGTAACTTGAGAGGGTTAAATGTGTCTCACCGGTGCACTCAGCTTGACAGGCTGATGCACTTTGTCTAGATGATAGATATGAAAAACTAATATCTCGGTTTTCAGAGGGGGTTCTGAAACCTAAAATCAAAACCAGATGTGCAGCAAAAAAGAGCAGTGTATATTACAAAGTGTTGTGAAATAGCCCAAGGGAGGCAAGTAAGCAAAAACAGCCCTGTTCCTTAGCAACCTGCAAAACAAAACAAGTAACAGCTTGGTTGGCATCTGACGGGGCAGGTTTTGGTCTTTGCAGTGGAAAAGAAGACTGGAGAAAATGTGGAATAATTCTGGAATTTTTAGTGACCCGGAAACACCTTTGTTTTCACCAGGGTGGGTACCTGATTTCTCTCCTTCCTTAGACCTCCTGCCTGTAAATGCACAGCAGCTGAGAAACACGGGTGTGCTCCTCTTGTCTTCCCTGTCCTGCTGTGGATCATGGATTTCCCTTTCCTCCCTGCTTTCCCTCTTTCTAAAGTCAATCACACCCATGGAAAGCGGGTGCAAAATGGAAGTAACACTACCAAATCAAAAGAATTTTGAAGGTTTTGCACAACTCTAGATCGTGCAATCCCTTATTGATTTGGGTTGGAAGAGACCTTAAAGCTCACCCAGTTCCAACCCCATGCCATGGGCAGGGGCACCTTCCACTAGACCAAGGAATAGTGGGATTTGTGTGGAAAAAAGTGTTAAGTAAAAAGTTAAACTTAAATACATAATTAACGATTTCTAAAAGAGTATTTAAGTCAGTTTCTGGAAACGGTGCTCTTTTCTTACTTTGAGTTCATTCAGTTTCTTAATTAAACTAGTGCCTTCTCTCAGCCCCACAAATTAAAAACTCAGAGCTCAGATCCCAAAATGTTCTCAGCTAAGGTTTAAAATTCAGTCCTGAAAGCGAGAGAAGCCTTTGCTCACTTGAATGGGTGTGATGATGTTCACTGGAAAGCTCTACTGGCACAGCTGCCTCCATCCAGAGGTTGGGAAAGTCACCCGTCGGAGCAGCAGCTGGGCTGCCAGATGTGTCATGGGGTTGGGCTTCCACCTTGAACCTGTCCACGTGGGGAACGAGCTTGTTCTGCACAACAATGTCCATCAGAGCTGTTTGCCAAGACAGATCTACTGGCATTGCTGTCTGGGCCAATTCTTTCTGAGAAAATCCTTTCTCATGTGGGAAGTCATGGGGTGTTCCTGTAATCAGCCCCACTCCGGGACCGACAGCTGGAAGCGAAACCACAGCGTGCCCTGAGGTTTGTAATCAAACTGTGAGAGGTTGCCTTTGTGATGGAGAGGGAAGGTGGGTGGATTTGACTTGGCTCAGTTATTTTTAGAGAGGTGGTTTAGCCAGGTTTCGTGTTTTGGGGCGTTTGGTTTGGTTTGTTTTGTTGGGTTTTTTTAAAATTTACTTTTAATTTCAACAGAATAAATTTCTTCTTGAAAATGCTGGTTTGACACCAAAATCAGAATTTTGGGGGAAGTTGATCTTGATGAAGTTTTCAACGGAAACACTGATACTACTTGAGATTGAAAAAGCAACTTTCATTTTGACTCCATGTTTCAGAGTTCAGCTCTTTTCAGCTTCTAAAAATTACTACGATATTAAAGATTAATTATAGATATGAATGGTTTGACATTATCAGACAGAACTTCTTAATGAACTAATTTTGATCCTTTCACTAAAAATAACTCAGAGTTTCCATCCTGCAAAATAGTCGATATTTTGCTTTTCTCTCTGGTTGCAAGAAAAGTCTGCAAGAAAGATGGAGACAGTGTATTCACAAGGGCTTGTAGTGGCAGGACAAGGGGGAATGGCTTCCCACTGACAGAGAGTAGGGTTAGATGGGATATTGGGAAAAAATTCTTCCCTGTGAGGGTGGTGAGGCCCTGGCACAGGATGCCCAGAGAAGCTGTGGCTGCCCCACTCCTGGAAACATTCAAGGCCAGGTTGGATGGGGCTTGGAGCAACCTGGGATAGTGGAAGGTGTCCCTTGATGATTCTGGAGGTTTTCTGGTTGTTTGCCAGTCTGCTCTTTTTGGTGATTGCATTCAAACTCCAAGTAAGGAGAGCAGTAAAAGCTGTAAGTGCAGCCCAGGTCAAACGTGGCCACTCAGGCAGTGCAGGTGCTGGTGCTGTACATTCCTTTTTCTAACTGTGGAGAGAAATGTGGGCATGTGAACCATTACCAGTGCCTGAGATCCACAATGTTTAATACCTTAAAACTGTTCTTTTCAAATTGCAAAGGCTTTTGCATTTGACTTTCGTTGGCCAACAAAGTCCATTAGTGCCTGAATAAGTGGTAATTAGTGGTAAGAGTCGCAGTCATTAGTGTGTCTTACCCCTCTCTGTAAATCAAAATTGGCAACTGTGGGATTCCTCTGCAGCACGGGGGGCAGGAAGGACAGGGCTCCATGGGAGTGTTTGGGAAGTGGCTGTTCCTAGGGGTCTTTTTGCAGGGTTGGAATAGGGTAACCCATCTGTGGTGAGCAGCTCATTACAGAGCACGTGCTTTGAGACACAAGGAAATTTCAGGAGAGGGAATACTTGTGGGGAGGTGGCAAGTCTAGAAGTTATAGGATATCCATGGCTCTTCTTTGGTGTCCCAGATGCACTGAATTCACTGCAACCCTCCTGTGTAAAATCAGCAATTTTCTCTCGAGGCTGCTTTGTCTAAACGAAGCATTAACGTGCACATTTTATACAATGGGGCCCTGTAATATTTTTAACTAAGTCATCAAAAACCAGGCAAGGAGATGCTCGAGGCTGTTGTGCATTGGCTGTGCTCTTGCCACTCCTGTTCGAGTGTCGAGGATTTTTCAGAGCGGAAGGTTTAGACTAAACACGTGGTGGTTAGTTTTCTTATCCTGCATTTGAAAACAAAATATTTCTGTCCTCAAAAACCCTGTTTGAGGGATGGCAACCCCAGGCACTCTGTTATGCCAGTAATTGCCTTCACTTCTTACTGGTGAACTTCAGCATCTCTGGTGATACAGTGCTATCACTGATGCTTCCAAGAAAGATGAGCCAAGAGACAGCCAGCCCTCGTGACTCACCGTGCCATTCTTTATCAGATTTAACACCCCAAAGCCGGGTTTGGTGCTTCTCATACCTGTCCCATCTGTGAGCATGCACAGAGAAGGACAGATGAGAAACTCGTAGTCACTTTGCAGCTGTGTTTTGTCACAGGATGAAAGTGTGCGAGATGCAGATCAGATACAGCTGCTGAAAAACAAACTGAAACAAAGAGTCCCACAAAGAGAAGGGCTGCAGCCAGAGTTCATAAAAGGGCTCTATATGCTTTCCCTTGTAATAAGCCTTTATTCTCCCTGGCTGGCCCTTTTAGTAATCATAAGAGAAAAACTGACATCTCTTTTCAGTAGGAAAGAAGAACATTTATTTTATTCCTAACGGTTTTAACAAACCTCTCCGTGATGGATTATGTATTTATTGTAACTGCATGCTCCACAGCCACAAATTCCTGCAGTCCCTTTCCAGCTGAAAGCTCCAATGAAAGACTTCCCCAGACAAAGGCCAGAGCATTTGAGCCATGGGTTTTGTAGTTAGATTAATTCGGTTACTCTGAATTCTCTGGAGTGGAGATTTCACAGGCCAGATGAGTTAGGAGTATTGTAAATGTAGTTATAAAATATTTTAGAAATAGTAATTGTGGAGCCATGTGCCTCAGCTTCCACTAGCTTCCTTCCCTGATTTTTATTTTCTCAGTTTTCCCCCTAGCTATGGCTGATCCTCTCTTTCAGTCTCCTTTCTTCCCGTAGCGCTGGAAATCACATCTAAAAATGCAGCTATGAAGGATACTGAGGATAAAGGTATCTGTCCATGGAGGGTAGGAGGAAAACAGGCTTCCAGCTGTGAGCAAGCAGCCCAACTCACAGTCCTGTTTTGTGCTGGGAAACAGAACCTCATAAATAAGATTGCACTGGAGAAAGACCTGACACTGTTCCACAGCTAATGGAAACATCTTAAAAGACTCTGAATATAGGCCAAGTATGTGGGTCAGTAGAGAAACTACTATTTATATTTGGAGCTGCCTATGAATACAGTAAAACATCCAGCTGTTGAAAACACTGAGAGAAGTTGCAGAAAAGATTTTTTTTTTTTAAGTATAAAATGCCAAAGACTTTGTCAGGTGCTGTTGCTGTTAGAAGTGCAACTTTCCTTTCATCCCCTGTGAATTCAGTGGGCAGCTTCTTGAAAATTCCCTTTTGGCAAGATTACCTTCAGTCTGGTGAGTCAAAAGGATCTGCTCCCTGAGAGAAAACCGTGCTGAGCCACAGCAGAAAACTGAGATAGGAAATAACAGACACTGAAAGAGAATTCTGCTGTGGAGATTTAAATATTTCTACTGACTTTTGAATTCTAAGAATTATCTCTCTCTACTTGCTGGCTTGTCAAATCCACTTCTGTTTGGGAAAGTTCCCACGTGTAGGTTGGAGGATCTCGGGAATTTTCACGGAGTTTGACCGTGCGTGCTGCAGGCAAGCTGTGTCCACTGCACACCCAGGGATTCTGAAAAGTCTGAGTTCCCTACCCACACAACACTCATTGTAAATTATTCTAGCCTTGTAAAGGACATCTGTTGCAGACTTTAGGATGTGATGCATCCCTTATAAAAAGGGAGAAGGGGGAAAAGGTTACAGGAGTCACTGGTGCTGTGAAAAGGGTGTTCATTATAGTGTCACAATAAGTGTTTGGGGAGATCTAGGGCTGAGCTCCATTTGGGAACAGGTTCATCAGTGGGAGCTTTCTGTTGGTGGGGTGGACTTGGACTTCCATCAGAGCTGTGGGGTATTTCTTGTTCCTTATTGTAAAAATGTATCACACTCTGTTCTCTGCTACATCCACTGATGCAGGATAAAGGCTGTTACTGGCTCTAAGTTTATGTGGGGTTTTTCTCTAAGTTCTTTTATGATCCGAATCTATAAGAAAACAGCCAATGTGTAATTCTACACTCATAGAAAATGATTTTTTTCCCCCATAAATGCAATTTAGACGGTAATTTGAGTTAGCAAAGCTTAGAAGGTGCAGCTGGAGAGGGAAGTAGAGTGCCCTGTAGAAGGGTGTAGCTAAGCTAAGTAAAATAAAGCTTTTCCAGAGGACACAGGGGCCTGGACGGGGAGAAATTGGATGTGGAACCTTCCAGAAAAGGCCAGAGGGCACATTTATTGCAGTCTTTAGCAGCCTGTACTGCACTGGTGGCTGGAGCTCCTGCTGATGGGCCAAATTTTGCTCTCTACCTCCTATCTCTCTTGCTGAGCTTAATATGCAACTTTATAGCTGCACACGTGTGACCTGGTTCGGTGTATGAGGGGACAACCGAAAGCAGAGTTAAATTCCTGGTATTTAGATATTAGATCTATCTGAAAGTCTTGGAGATCTGCAAATAAACCCTTCCTGAGAAGTCAGAAATGGAGAAAATGATGTGTAGGAGAGGTCAAGCCACCCGAGCGAGATGACAGGGTGAGAGCAAGGTCCCAGCCAGGAAGCTCCGGTCTGCTCCCGGCCTCAGTGCACCCCATATTTCATCCTGCCCGAGGGAAGGGGAAGAAATGATTTCATAATCCTTTGTCATGGGGTTGGGCATGCTGCAGGTCATGTGGACAAAGCCATTTGTTCAAGCAGCTTGACCTGAGGACTCCTCAAAAGCTGTTGAAATCTCACGGCCTCGCATTCCTCAAAGGAGTAAAGTCCTGCATCCAAACTAAACAGGGATGGCTCCTTCCCCACTGAATCTTGAGTGCTGACCAAGACCTGCCTCCCTCTTCTCAAGGGGGTCTTTTGTAGCTGAGAGCTGGCTCTGCTTTTTCCACAGCATCCTTTAAGCAGAACAGGCCAAGATGAACTCAAAAGTCATCTTTCACTCTGAAAATTTTCAATTATCGCAGTTTGTCAAACCTTTGAAAAGCAGAAACATCAATAATATTTGGTGTTTCGGCGGTTTGGCCGAGTCCCTCACTGCTGGTGTTGTTGTTGGTGTGTCGCTGTCAGTATTTTGTACTGAACTATCTAACAGCTGTCTTGGCTTCCTTCCCCACTAAAACAACTGCTGCTTCACAAAGAACACAGATAATTTTGTCTTCCTTGATATTAACAGATCAAGAGAGGCCTTTGCCAATACAAACTCATCTTTTATTTCTCTACCAAGAGAGATCCTTGGTAGAATTTGTTGTTCTCTTTCATTTTGTACTTGGAGACCAGTTGGCATCCAATCCTTTCATTTCAGGCGATGCTGAGTGGGTGGGACATCCAGAAGGGGGATGAAAACTCTCACAAAAGAATCCCAAGTTAAAAGGATTTTAACCCAAAGGCGAAACAAAAAGCCCTGCACAGGGCACTAAAATGAAAGGCTTGTTTAAAGGCAGAACACTGACAGCACAGTGTTGGTCTGGGCTTTAAAAGGCAGTGAAATGTGAGATGCTGCCCTGGGATCAGTGATCACCTCCCGCCACAGCCACACATTCCCTGTGTGCGCGTGGGAAGGGGAATGGCATCAAACACCAAGTGGGAAATGCTGCTGCTCCTGCTCTGAAAGCCAGACCTAGAGCAGGGTCTGCAGCACCCACTGCAGGACAGGCTCCTCCTGCCCTACAGAGCCTCTCTGGGTGCTGCCAGAGGTGTCCACCACATGGAAATTTGGATATAATGGCAGTAGGTTAGAGGAAAATGTTATATTTGAGTTAAATTTTGGGATCTAAAATGGGGACAACATTTGGGGGTTTTAATGCCATTAACAGCAAAACTCCTGCACAGTCTTGAAGGGCTCATCCTGCAGAATGCCCATGGGGATTTTAGATGGTGAATCTCCCAGTGTTTAAGAGATGACTTGGGTCCTCTGCTGAGCACCTCGAAGACTCCATCCGTGAGAGCTGCTCACTCTCCAGGGAAAAAAACTGAGTTTGAGGTCAGTAAAGTGAGAATTTCACACAAACCAGTCCAGGTTTAGAATTCCAAATTCAGGGCTTAGCCTTGCATACATCCCCATGCCTTGTCATGCATACATACATACATAAATGACACTGGTATATTTAACTGTGAATTTCACCTCTTGGCAGAGTTGCTCAGAGATTATTACTTGCCAGTTATCTTCTTGGAATCACGATGGCAAAAAGGTAGTACAGCACTGAGGGGAGTCTGCTGGTTTCAGAGCAGCTAGGTAGGTAAACAGTAATATTTCTCACTCCCACATACTATGAGTAATTTGTTTTTTAAGAACTGAAATTGACCCCAAATCAGAGCATCTGTACCACACTAATGTGTTGTTGAGGGAACTGAAGGTTCATCATTTGAATTTTCTATAAAATGTAACGAGATGGAATTAAGTGGGGAAAGGATCTTATGTGAAAGATGTAAGAGGTTATTTTTAAGGGATTACCACAGGGCACCTGGACAGTATTACCTGCTGCCTTCCTGGACTGTGTTACCTACTTGTGTGTGTATAATAAGTTGTTTCTCTACACCTGGTGTTATTTTTGCGTGCCTGGTTAAGATGCCTGCCTGTCACATTAATGTTTATTTAATGACCAGTGCTGGGTAGCAAATGAGCAACAAGCAGATTGTGTGATGTAATCTGTGTGAGGAGCAGTGTGAGCTAACTGAGTGTGCTGGTCACCAGCAGGTCACCCCTGACTGCAGATACCACACAAAGGTTGCCCAGAGAAGCTCTGGCTGCCCCTGGATCCCTGGAAGTGTCCAAGGCCAGGTTGGACAGGGCTTGGAGCAACCTGGGATAGTGGAAGGTGTCCCTGCCCATGGAATGTGATGAGCTTTGAAGTCCCTTCCCACCCAAACCAGTCTGGGAGTCTGTGAATTATTATCTATAGCCATTGATAGGCACTCAGGTGCTGCAGAATAGTTATTTATTTACTTTGCACCTTTCAGGGAGTATAAATTCATCCCTAGCCTAACAGGACCCTAAACCACTTAGGTGCATTCAGAATATCTCCTGCGAGTCTTGGGTTAGAAACATTGACCCATGAGAGATTTCAAGGGTTGAGTGGTTTGAAACAAGCTCAAGAAATCTAAGACAAGTAAATTAAATATACTGAAACCTCTTTGTTCCAAAACCCACTAATCCAAATGACTTGGCTGAATGGTGACGTGTTATCCCTTCTGCCACTCCTGCAGCCATGGCTGTATTTTGTCTTAAATCAAAACTCTGACTTCAAGTAAAAACAGAAACACAAAAATAAAAGCAGCACTCTGGTATGTCTGACTCCTTACTAATATTAGCAAACATAACCTTGAAATAGCATCACTGTTCCTAAATCTGAGCACTGCTTGAGTCCAAAAATGCCCAGATTACTGACCTTCACTGCAATTTTCTTCCCCCCACCACTGTCAATAAGTCTTAAACCAACCTTTGAATGTACTACTTGCCTCAAACTGCTGTAGGCAAATAAATAATTCTGTGATGCAGGTGAGGGAAAGGAGCTGAGCACATTCCCTTGGACATTTTCCAGGCAGCAGATGTGTATATGCCCTCATTTAGCTGTTTACAGATTTTCTGCTATAGGAGTTTGGTAATGCATCTTACAGGTGGAAATGTAAGGAAGATTTGGGCACTCTGGGCTGTGCTTCAGCTCATGAAGTCATCACAGACCTCAGAGCTCAGCTCTGTCTCTAAAGTGGGGTTCATGGTTTCATAGAGATGTTGGAGGTACAAGGAAATTGCACCTCGGGAAATGAGACATTTCGAAGGAGCACCTTTTCAGCCCCTGAAAAAGTGAGGGCACATCCTTGTAAGATGTGTTTGTACACAGTGCAGATTTTAAGGAAATGCTGAATTGTGTTACTTTGTCTTCAGAACATCTTCACTCAGCCTAAGAAAACAATCTCTAGTTGTTAACTTGCATACAACCATGTCTGTCCTAATTAGTATTTGTGAAGTGATTCTAGACACCCGTATATAGGAAGTTATTTAGGATTTAAAAATTACCATTTTTCCGAGTGCTCTCTCTGCACCAGCTGCATAAATAGCTCCAGAACATTGCTAGTAAAATTAGAAGGGACAGGCAGAGGAGACTTAGTTGTGTCTGGGTCAGCTGTGGTTGATGTCCTGGCTTCACCATGGTGGGTTCCTTGGGATGGCAATGGAGCCCTGCTCCCACATTCTTCAGTGTTCCTTCAGAAACAGAATGTGCTCTTTGCTGTCACCTTCCTCCTGCCCTGGGAGACCTCAGACCTGGCCAGAATGGACACAAATGGCCACTCAGTGACTCTCAGGAGCTCTAAATCAGTCAAGGATTATAAACACTTGAACATAATAAGCAATGCATGTGGTGTTCTTTACAGTTTTATTCAGTGCACTCCAAATTTTGTGATCCCATTTTTTTCTAAAACTCTGGAAATCAGAAGAGCTGATGCTTTCATTAAACTGAACGGTTTTAGTGACACCACTGAGTGGTAAATGTTTATAAAAAATACACCAGGTAAAAGTACACTTAGTGAAAAATATTTTAAATATAAATGGCCAGATCTCACTGCAAAAAGAGACAGCAACTGGGACTTGCCCTCATCTGTTATCTCTTCCCTGCAATATATAAAAATTATGAGGTGCCTCTTTTCAGCAAATGCCTCTTTCTGATTTCTGTAGCTTGCTGATTTTTTCCTCCATTGGCTTTGGAGCCTTACATCCCTAAAGGGAGCACCATGGGCAGCCGTGAGTCACTGTGCAGGAGCTAAATGTCAAAGTTGAACTCAAGTTTACTGCCACAGTTGGTGTGAAGAGTGTGACTGGTGTGTCATTCCCATAGCACGGATGTCTGGGAGCGCTGGGTGCCCCCTCTCCGAGGAGAGCCTGATGCGACAGAGATGCCACCGAAAGCACGGCAGCCTCTGCCTTGGTGATCTTTAAAATGTACATGTGAGGGGCTCAACAGTCCTCGAAAACAAATGTGGTGACCCAAAATGATCTGTGAGGCAAAGTGTCCCCCGAGTCAGGAGAGCGGCCGTGTCTCCAGCGCGACTCTGCGGACGCGCCGCAGCCCAGCGGGATCCCGTGTCTTCCACAACAGCTGAGTATGGATAACTGAGGTCTCACACAGGAGGTGCCTTCAGGAGGCTCTGCTGGGCTCTCTCCTGCAGCCTTGCCCTGGAACAAAATGTGAAAATTGTCTGTCTTGGGTCCTTGTCTGGCCTCTTCTTAACAGAATCCTCTGTAGCCTCAATGGGGAGAGCCAAAGGATTGTCACAGAAAAGCCTCCCCTGCTTCTGAGTTAGGGAGTAGCTTCAGGACACTTGTTTTGGCTCCTTCCCTGCCCTAATGTCACCCCTGCCATCGTGGGCTTTCCTTCTGGTACTCATAGCATGAAAACAGGAGAAGATGGAGGAGTCACTGTGACCTTGCAGAGACTGGGCTCTTTCTGCTCCTGATGGGCCCAGGGAGCTCAGGTGAATTCCTTCAGTGTGCTACCACCCTGCTTTGTCTTCTGAAATGAGGGGGCACATTTTTGAACCATTTTGAGACCAATGGCTGAAGTCTGTTGTTCACTGTGAAGTGCAGAGTAAGTTAAAGAGGATATGTCAAGCAGACAAAGTTAAAAATTGAAAATGAAAAACAAAATGCAGAAACAAAAGTTGCAAGTATTCCTTACTACTTACATTAAGACTTCTTGGAATCAAGGATCATCCTTTCTGAGCACTGAGCAAGTGTCAAGTGATGCCTGTAAAGATTTAATGATGGGTTAGGACCATGGGTTTGGGATAGGTTGTGCCACTGTGATGGGAACTCAGCACAGTTTGATTTCTTGGGGCATTAAAGGCACACAGCATCTTGCACTTTGAATATTATGTTTTTCTCTTTTCTTATCTGGCTCTACAGCTTCATTCCCATTCAGTAGAACAAAAATAAATAAAATCACTTTACAAACTCCAACAACTGAAAAAATGCGCTTTTGATATTTTTAGGCCTCTTTATGGAACCTTGTTTATAAAATGTTATTTATAGATTTTTTTTATATGCTCCCAGCTAACCTGCCCTGCTGGGTCTTTGCAGGAGCCTCTGCACTACCACAACACATCCCTGGGAATGTCAGCATTCCTCTGCAGAGGTGTCACTTCAGCAAGGACTCCCAGCTCAGGAGGTACATCTTGTCCTACATAAAGTGCCAGTGCTGAGCCTGTTCCCATTTTAGTAATTCCCGTCGTCTACATGCAGCTTGAACGTTACAGACGAGGATTCATTCTCTTGCTCACAGTCTGCAATACTTCCTAAGGACAGGAGGGAAAAACTGGGAGCAGGGCATCGTAGAAGTCTCAGTCTGTGGAATGAAATTTGGAGCAAGAAGGGCAGTTGTCTGTTGCTAGAATTCCCCAAATCAAGGTGAATAAACCACAACTTTTAAAACAGGAATAAGACAAGGTAGGACTCATGGTGGGGAAGCATCTCGGTAGCAAAGCCTTGGAGGATGCAGACGGCAGAGATCTGGAATTCTGAAGCGTCTTCCAAATCTGGCCTTTCCAAAGAGCAGTGGTGGTGGTGCTTTGTGGTGCTGGGACTCGGCTGGGGCCCAGGGTCCCTGGTCACTGAGAGGTGTCAGAGTTATCTGGTCACAGCGCCAGCGCTGCTGAACTGCAGCAGCTGCACTGTGGCTTTGGATGCTGTCGGGATATTTCACTTGGCCGTCAGGCTCGGAATGTCACACTGGATCTTTGGGCACTCCTGGCCTAAAAGAGCCAGGCAGCCCTGCTGGGACAGCGTCCTTTCCACAGACTCAGCAGGAGCCAGCTGTCATGACACCGAAAAGGCTTGGGAGAGCCATGGCTAATGGAAATAGGGCTTAGCTTCAGCTGAACGAGGCATGTCTGAGAAGCAACTTTTCCCAAGACTTGAGAAAAGTTGAGCACGTGGAGCTGGCACTCTGGGACAGTCCTACTGCTCGTAACTCATGTAACCCTATCTGTACAAAGCCATTCCCAGCTTTCACCTCCTTTCCAGGAGAAACTGAAACTATTTCAACTTTGTGGAAATGCCTGGACATCACACTTACCTTATTGTAGACCTCTGACACTTTCACCTCTGTCTCATCAGACTCTAAAAATAACTAATTTTTTTTGTCTCCAAAGCCTTGATATCTCTGCAATCTTTGCTCTTATTGCTTTTGGACCTCCAGCTCTTGTGAGTCATATCTGCAAAATTACATGGCTCAGGTTTCAGTGGTGACCATCTCAAAGTGGCTGGTGGAAAAATTCACCATTAGTTCATATTTTTTTATTTGGCCCATGGCCTTGCTGTGGTGAGTCTTTGCCATTTCTCTTTTCGTTTCTAAAGACATTTAATTGTATGTTGGCATTCAGGACCATTGTAAGGAAAACTTTCCTCTGCCGGCCTTGAAGGCTTTATAAACTTAAGTTATCCTTAAAGCAGAAAGAGGAGTTTTAAGTCCCGTGTGGGGTCTGCAGGTAACAAATGACACGAGGAGCGTGGCAGGCGGAGCAGGGGTGACGGGCACAGACAGGGACAAGCTGTGGGAAGCATGGAGGTGCCTGCAGCCCTGCCAGGAGTTCGCAGGAACACCCAGACAAGATGCACTTGCCATGCGGAAGGTGACACAGGAAACATTACGTTTCCCGGAGCGGTGGCAGGGAATGACAAAGAGCGTCCTCTGTGAGCTCAGATGTACAAAAAGGAAAGCATTTTGTCAGCTGCAGCCTCCGACAGAATGAGGATTGTGGGCTTCTGCATTCAAAACCAAATTTCCTTAAATTGGCAAGCGGCTCCTAGCGCTGCTGTGGAGAGTCCTTCCAAAGCCGGAGCGAGGGAATTGACACCGTGCTGAAAACAGCAATGAAATCACCCGGCTTCCTTCCTCCCGAGCCAGGCTTTGTGGCGGGCCCGCCGAGCCCGGCCCGGGCCCCGCGAACGCCGCCCGCCCGCCCGCAGCAGCGGCCCCACACAACACGGCCATTCACGGGCCCCGGCCGCCCCGCCAGTGATTTATGGCACGCAGGACACATTCTGATGTGTCATGCTGCAGGGGGGAAGGAAAGCGGCAGCGGGGTCACGAACAAAAAGGAATCTGCTTATCCAATTTCCGTCTCTTTCTGAGTTTGATTGGAACTCGCAGTTGTCAGGCTGTGTTTAAAGTCTCGTCTTTACCGACGCCTCCTGAACTGCGGAAGGTCAAAACCAATTATTGTCTTGCCTCCGGGGGCTTTCCTTCTTCAGAGGGACCTTACAGTGGATTTTCTCCGAGCCCTTTTCCTTCCAATTAAGGCAGCAAATTCCTCTTTTAGAGGGTTTTGCAGGGGGTGAGGGGGACAGTAATCGGGAGACTGATAGATTTATCAATAGCCTTGAAAAACAAAGCTTGCATGTCTCAGGAAGCTTGAAGTCTAATTCCTTTCAGTGACTTTTCTCACTCTGAACTTTAAATCTGTCGTTTCATTACACCGGGAATGGAAAGTCCCTAATTTTCCCAGGCTACAGATTTCCTCTGTTTTTTAACCTTCAAATACCACATGGATTTATGCCTCTGAGTACCTGCTGGTTAAGTTTCTCATGCAGATAAAAATGTTGAAGTTCTCTTTTTGGAAAGAATTTACAGCTTTATGGACTGGAGGCAGTTGAGAGAGGCTGCACCTAAAGGAGCAGCTGTAGCCTGACTAGTCCTGAAGAAACCTTCCAGGTCTTCAGGGTGAACAGGAAAAACATCCTGAGATAGTTTTAGATGTTTTCCCCTTTCCTTTCTGGTTTGGACAGCATGTTTTCCAGTTTTATTGGCAGTATCTCTTCTGCTCCAATCCATTGATCACACTAGAGCTTGTGTCAGCAGATGGATTTTTAAAAATTAATTTATATATCACATGCTGCTGTACTTATTCCTTTACCCATTGGAGGGGTTAAATCTACTGCTTCCCCTATATTTTTCATGTACCATTTGTTGTGGGAGAGGTGAGTGGAAGAGCAGACAGAAGAGAATGCCTCCTGCAAGAGAAAATCCAATGTAAGGTCAGGGGAGGGAGGCTGTGGAGGAACAGTGAGTACAGGAAGCAATACTTTGGTATTGCAATTGGCACAACACGTTTCAAAAACACTTTGTAATTGTTATTTGTATCAGGATGAACTGTGAAACCACAGTACAGGTGTGGGGTGTAACCCCTGCTCCTCAGCAGGTACTTCTGGGTACTGTAATGTTTGGGTGGTTGCTGGCTTGGCTACACTGGCTGCTCCTATAAAAACACTGGATTGTAGACAATATTGGAAGAAGTCTGTTTTTCTGGAGCTGGCAGATTTAAGACCCTTGATTAAGTGCATTCTCAGCTTCTCTGCAGAGCTGCAGAGCTGTCATGATGTGATTATAGGGCAGCTGTGGTCTGGTGGACTCAGAACTCAGAAATTAGGAAATGTGAGTTGTCTTTATCTGCCACAGTCTGTTTTGTGAGATCCTGGGTTGGCCACTTAAAATATTTTGGCTACTTCTTGACAAACCTACTTTGGATCTTTACTTTTGGAGGACTCAGCTCACTCCCTTGACTGTGTTGCCCACAGAGAGTGTGGACTGACTGGCTGAGATGCTCAGGTTTCCATCCCAGATGCCTTCATTCAATCAGATAATGGGGCTGATGAGTGCCCTGTTGGTCCACTATTTGCAATTGGTTTAAAAAGGGTTAATCTATTAACCCTTTATAATCTTGATCATGTCTTTCCACACCAAGTTGAATAAGTCTAGGGGGTACTGATAAAGGACTTGCCATTTTCTGTTCCCTCCGCCACGTGTGTGTAACAAGAGTCAGCCAGGTATTAATCCTTACTAAAACATTTATAGATAAAACTTCTATACCGGGTGTGGCTGAAATCCCCTCAGGTCTGACTGAAAGCAGAGGTGCAGAGCACTGTTTTCCTGCGACACTGCCCTTAGCCCTGGGATCACATCTGGCCACACATCACAGCAGCAGCACTTTTCTGGGTACAGAAATAATTTATTGGTTGAAAAGGACGATTCCCTTTTTACCCAGAGTAAAGAAAACCATCCAGCTCTAATAATAACTCGCTAATCTCACCCCACCGGAGCAGCGCAGGGAGCGCAACGGAAATTTCCTTCCCAGCTGCCGGGAGAGCCTGTCCCCAAAGAGGGCTTTTCTTTTGATAAGGTGTCTCCTCTGCCGGGCTGCTGAACCAGCCTGAATCAGCACGTCACCCTGGAGTGCAGGAAGATCCCGGTCTCCGCCGCTGAGTCACATGAATAACTGGAATAGTTCTGCAAAGCAGAATTAATTCCCAGAACCTCTTCAGGCATATACCAGCAGGCACATGCTTTTGCTCCAGCATTACTTTACAGCTCCGTGATGCAGTGGAAAGGACACTACTGATATTTTTAATGGAGATAAAGCAGTTTACCTGGTGTTAAGAGTGTTAAACCTTACAAGTTTATTGTTGACACTCTCCTGCTTCCAAGAAGATTTAGGAATAAGCCAGGACATAACAGAGCTATTAGGGTTAAGCTCAAATCAACTGTGCAATGACTCAGAGCTTGTAGTCCTTTCAAACCAAGTGCTGGGGGGAGAAGCTGCTTATTATTAACTGTTGAGTAGCTTGTGGTTTGTGCAGCCTGTTTAGCCAGCAAAGACATCTATGGAAACTCTCGGGGGGTTTTGATCTATTATACTGTGAAAAAAAGTCTGATTTACAAGAAAACCAAATCAACAGCACTGAGACTGTGGTTTAGCAAAGTCCTTAGACTACATGCTGGAAATTTGGGCAGAGCTATGAAATTCTCTATAGAACCTTTCAGTAAATGCTGCTGTTGTGTTAAAGAAATGAACTCGTCTGAAAGAGGGGAGTGAAGGAAAAAGGCTCTGAAGCAAAGCCGAGATCCAGGTGTCCTTTATTTGATTGGACCAGAGTGGGGGAGCTGTAACAGGGAAAGAGGATGAACTAGAATCATAGGAAAGCAAGGAGAGGGTTGGTTAGTTGTTTATGAAAATCGTTGAGATTTTTTCCACTTAAGCTGTATTTTGTTATCTGAATAATAATGATAAGCTGACCAGACACACAGAAGAAGCACTACTTGTACTTCCACCTGCTGCTCTGGAATACATCATAAGTGAATACAGGATAACCTGTTCTGCACTCCAGCACCAATGATAACAGGAACTGATTACAAGGCTTTGACTTCTGCTCTCTCTCCATTGTTCTAGAATATTAAAATCAAAGTTTTTGCCATTTCTTCAGAAAATCTGGTGTGTGGTTACTCCTGACCTTTTAGTTTCAACAACCATCACAAACGAACATGAAATCTAGAAATTCAGTGCCATTGGGAAACATTACTGAGGAAGGGCTCCAAGCCCAGTGTTCAGCAGTCTGGATGTCTGCACTTTATGTTTTGCCCACTGATGAACTTGTGCCACTTCCTTGGGCTCCAGGTCCGTACCTGTCCCCGTGGCACATCCGAAATGAACGCTCACCAAACCCACACGGTGTTTCCGACATCTGTTGCTTGTTTGGATGGCAAAATTTGTGATAACAGTCAGAAGAAAGTAAACAGTCCAGTAGCCATGGCAACCTCCTATCGTTTTTTCCTGTTTTTCTGCTTTTTGTAGTGAATGAGTCGGTGCCCAATCCAGCTGGATGGCAGCCCGGGAGACGGCCGTCCCCAGCTCAGCCACGGCAAGGGACAAACCCCATCCAAAGCCAGGAGCTTCCTCTTTGCACTCTCACCAAAGGGCTTTTTTCAGGGAGCAGCTTTTTCAGTGCCTCAGGAAGACTGACCATTCATTCCCTGGTCTCTCTGGCTATGGCTAGAAAATAAAATAACCCAAACACAAAGTAGTGTATCATGACTCACATCCACATGATTCAACTCTTTCCCCCCATTCCTGCATCCCAAGCAGGTGGCCTCATCCAGACTGTCTACAGGGAACAATCCTTGAACTTTGCTGTATTCCAAGGCATCATCTGGGAGAGCAGTAGCTGGGACAGGCCAGTGCCATGTCAGGGAGGGTTCTAACAGCGACACAACCTGGGAGATCAGAGATGAAAACTGTGCCCTTCTCCTTCTGGACTTGCAGTGTAGATAGAACTTCTGTGAAAGCTGGCATCAGGGGCTTTATGGTTCAGACAACAGATCTGGCTGAGCAGTAAAGCTCAGTTTATGTTCCAAAATGGATCAGGACAGGTATTTATTGTAGGAAAACCCCCAGAGTGCCATAGTTAGTGGAATGCTCTTTCTATAAAATTTTACAACCAGTTTATAGAATTCCACAGAGAAGATTGTCAAGATGCAATCTTTATTATATTCCAGTCCAAATCTCTGTGTGGCTTCCAAATATGTGCAGTGAGTGTGTCTCTAAATGGACTTGTCCCTGGTCACATGGGCACTGTGTCATGCCAGAATTGATATCATCATTGGATTATCCTCCTTGTTAGCACTTTGAATCTCTGTAATGCACTTTGAGGTCTTCAGAGGAAGAGCTTCATGGGAATATTTGGAGAGCCTGATTCAGTTCTTAATTGGACTGACTCATGTTGAGTCACCAGGATATCCATTAGCTGCATCTTTAAAATCCAACATGGAGATTTTCAGTGGTCTGTGAGGGGATCAGACACCCCCAGCAGCTGCTGAGATTCCCTGGGATCGGGATATCTGCTTCCATTGTAGAAAGTGCTGATTTCTGGTGCACCAACCAGCACAGCTCTGGCTACCAAGTCATCCCACGTCTCTGTTCTCCTGATGCCCGGATGACCAACTGCTTGCCAGGAAGCTCCTGGAAATCTCTCCTCCTCCCTGGCTGCAGCATCACTGGCATCTCTTACACACACAGAGCCCACCACACTCACACCTCCCCCTCCTGCAGGGAGCATTGGGCTAACAGAAGCAGAGTTAAAAATATGAGGAGCATTCTCCTTTTCATTTCTAGGAAAGGCTTTTTACTCCGTAAGTGCTCCTTGAACAAAACAGCAAAAGGCACTGAGTAAGGCACCTGATGACTAAAATAATTTAGGCTGTGGGAAGCAGCAGGATTTGATGTTGAATACAAATCTGAGTGTGGTTCACTTCACCCAGCTCGAGCCATCTGAAGTTAAGCATTCAGCCTGAACAAGCCACCCAAGTCCTGAGCTCTTGGCAGAGGGGACAAGCACCAGAGGTGACTCATCCCCCCTCACTTTGTTCTGCTGGGCTGAAATGAGTTGTCCTTTGAAGTTGCTTCCTAATACTACTTCCTAATACTCAGCAAAACGTGTAGAGAATCTGGAGAGGGCAGTTCATTCATGTTAGACAGCTGAAGTTAGGTAAGATAAAGCTAACAGTGACACACTGCCGTGTGCCAAGGACCACAGGTCCATAGGATCACAGAATCCATGGGTGCCAGCAGTGGTTCACTTAACCATGTTCCAGTCTGCCCATGTACTAAGAGTGTCTTGGCAACTTTTTTTCCCTTTATAGATGGCATTTTTAGCAGATTTTTGGCTCATTACCACTCCTTTTGGGGTAGAAAAAGGGGAGAAAACTATTCTACAGACCACCTTGGGAATCTCTGTCCTAAAAGTCTCTTTCATAGAGGAAAAAATGTTTGCCTCATTCTGTAGCAACAACAGCACAGAATGGATGGCAGAGGAGAGAATGAGCAATTCCAACTTTTAGGATAATGAAGGGAAAGAAATCAGGCCACTCAGTCATAAAATTAAACTTTTGCAAACTTGGCCAAACCCATACTTGTGTTTTACACCCACTTTACTGCTCTTTAAGGATAGAGAGAAGGATCTACAGACCCTGGCATCATTATGGGGCTGCTGAAATTTCCATCAGGTAGATTCAATATGGGACAAGACTTGCAAACCTTTATTTGATGGAATAAAAAAAATCCCTATGTAGTGTTTGCAGAATTGAGGGTAGAGTACTAATGCTACAGCCTTACCCAAGGTGTGATTTTCCTTTTTCATTTTGATAGATTAAAAGTCTAAAACCAAGAAAATGAGCTCTTAGGCTCAGTAAAAAACCCCCCACTAAACAATGTAAGTGATCTGTGTCAACCCTCTCTGAGCAGCAGCAGGTTTGACTTGAGAATAACTGTGAGCAATTAAATATTGAATATAATGAGAAGAATATTTTCTTTGTGTTTCTTACGACATTTCTTGGTTAATTATATCATGCATCTGTTGAATATGTAAAGCTCGCTGCTAAAAATGTTCCACTTCTAAAATTAATACAAGTATGTCAGAGAAGGAGATGTGTTGTGAATAACACAAGAAATGTTACAAATAATGACGACTATGGAGCCAACGGGCCCACTCCCACAGGCAGAAATGATCAGGGATGAATAAGAATTGTGGGATGACAACTGTAGTACTTTAAATCTTTGAAAACACTTCACACGCTTTCACCCTAGAGACGCCTTGAAACAGCAGCAGGGGAGAGATGCAGGAGCTGTGGTGGTGCTGTTACATCCAACAGCCCTTTGTGATGACTTCAGCAGGGCTGTGCAACTGAGGCTGAGCTGGGTGGCAGGGGCAGGATGAGCTCAGGCTCCTGCTCTCCCGCTCTGTGTGCTGTCCATGAGAGCACAGAGCACTTACATGGTGTTATCTCGTAGCACAGGGCTGATTGTATAAATCACTTCTGCCTTCCAGCTTCTTGTAATATGACAGGGGAGGTGCCACCATGCTGGTAAAGACTCTGCACATGGCAAGGAATAGTGGTTTAAAAATGAAAGAGAAAGGCCCAGATGAAAAGGCACAAAGATGCAGAGGTGGCAGGAGAGAGGACGAGTGAGGGGTGCTGAGAAACGGTGCCTGGAGCAGCTGGGTGGGCAGTAACCCCTGGGTCTGGCTGAGCTTTGGGATCCAGAGCTTCTTGGCTGTGTCAGAACAGACAAACAGGCAAAAGGATCAAGTAAGAGAGGTCTCACGTGCTGGAAAGGCAGTGAGGAGTTCACCTTAACAGCCTCATTTCCCTACACGTGCTGTGTCCTGTCACAAGCACTGCACGACAGAGCTGTGGTGTAACAACTCTGAGTTTGTTGGAGGAACTGGTACAGAGTGGGACACCGAGTACTTCCAGTTAGAATGGCTGGGTCTGCCCCTCTGGGCAAGAACCAGGGATATTTTTCCCTAAAATAACCCCTTTCCCTTCTTCCTATGCTTATCTTGACCCTGTTCTTACTGACAGCAAAGGGAGTTTCCATTATATTTCTTCAGTTTGTGCTGGGTTTTCACATCTTACTCTATTCACATATCAGAGAAGTTCTTTTTAAGGCTATTTCTTCACAAATATTTATCGGAACTGACTTTTAGTGCCAAAGTAATGTGCTTGCTCTGTGCCTCTCAGTGAGAAGGGGAAGGTGGGCTGTGAACACCCAACATTTCAGCAGGTTCGTGGTGACTGCCTGGATGCTCATTTTCCCCTTGGAAAATGGAAGTTAGCTCACTTTTCCTGAAGGCAGATTATTTTATGTCTACTGAAAACAAAAGCAAAGCATTAAAGCCGTTATAACAAAATTCTTCTACTCCTGGAAGTTCATCTCTGCCCTCATGCTGCAGGTTCCTGGCTCCTCTTGGTGCCAGTCCAGCTGTGTGTGGAGCTGTGTTTTAAATTAGATCATGGATATAATCTGGGCTAAAGAAAATATACACCCCCCCTGATTTTTATTCGGATTTTTTTAATAGTTGGGTAATTTCAATGATCCAGTTCTATGTGTAATTATACATTTTGGTGAAAGTAGCTCAGAGGCAGAAGCAAAGGATGGGGAAAGCCTTGCTGCTCTGATAAGGTGTCATTGAACCCTGCAGTGTGTGCTCCCTACCCAGCAGCTGAAATGCTTCAGTTTCACTCTGTATCTTACCTTTTTTTAACTTGGTTCTGTGTTCCCAGCTAAGGCTCACTGGTAGCTATTGGCTGTATCTTGGGAAATCATCCGAAATTGTTTCATGAAATAACTTCAAACCTCACTAAAGCTTTTTTGACTTGAAGACCTGAGCCTGCTTCCACTGTCAGAAATGACAGAACTCTCTGATAGTGAGGCTGCCATGAAATTGAAAAGTCACTGTAAATGCTTTAATACCAGCGGATTTAGGGATTTCCTCAAGCACTTTATAGTTACGTTCCCAGCTTTGTCTGTGTTTCACTGTCAATTGTCTACTGTTCTCCCTAATCCTCCCTGGGCTTTCTGGAGCTCTATCTTCCCTTCCCGCTGACAGATAAAAATTTATTGTTGCTACCTGCAATGTTCTTGACATGCTGAGATCTCATTCCTTTCACGTAAACATAGGAATGTTTTGGTGCTTTAGTCTTGAATTCTTTAAGATAATTAATTCAGTCTATTATTCTGTTCCCCTTAGCAACCTAACATCTGAGTTTTAATTACTCTAACCTTACTGTTTAATTAGTTAAAGCTTCCTCAGCCCTTTGGAAACTGAAAGTGTTAATTACTTTTGCAACATGATTATTTTATATTTCTGAACAATTGGCATCTGGATGTTTTAACCTTCTCTTATATCCATCGATGGAGCAGTGTCCCTTGTCACTCCCCAGCAGAAACCAGAGATGCAGACCAAGACCATCCATTGAGTAATTTCTCTAACATCATTTTACTTCTGACAGGGAGAGATTCAGTATCTTCTTTACCTCAGCTTCCCCCACTTTCTGCTATGGATCCTTTTCAAGTGGTCGCCTAAATGGATCCCAGACAGGCTTGGGAATGGTGCTGCCGCTGCATTTGCCTGTGGCAGAGCCCACTGCCCGTGCCAGGGATGCATTCGTGATGCACCGGTTTTCATTTATGCACGGAGGGACTAAAATATTTAGGGATATTTTTCCCTAAAATAACCCCTTTCCCTTCTTCCTATGCTTATCTCGACCCTGTTCTTACTGACAGCAAAGGGAGTTTCCATTATATTTCTTCAGTTTGTGCTGGGTTTTCACATCTTACTCTATTCACATATCAGAGTTGTTCTTTTTAAGGCTTATTTCTTCACAAATATTTATCGGAACTAACTTTTAGTGCCAAAGTAATGTGCTTGCTCTGTGCCTCTCAGTGAGAAGGGGAAGGTGGGCACCTTGGCTGATTCTAATCAGCACCTTGGCTGATTCTAATTACAGAATTCTACCTCCTGTCCAGGAACAGCAAATGTGGAAAAACCAGTAAATGTTGGGCTTTGTCAGGGGAAGGAGAGCGGGCAGTTACAGACCATGAAGCTCTGTGAATGTTCACCCTGAGGAACTAAACCCCCCTCGGAACTCAACCTTCGTTAAGGCAACGACTTTTTCATCTGCGAAAGAGATGTAGAATTATTATTCAACAGTAGTCACCAAGTGATTCTGATATCTGCTCTTGTGAATCATTGGTATTCTCCAGGACTATTACTTTTAAATGTCAGCTCTTCACATCTCTGCTTCTTATCTGCCACCTCAGCCACCACGTATTGTTTCCTTCTCACTATCAGTTAACTCCCAAACCCACAAAGACTCACCGCTTCAGGAAGGCTTTTTTGTTTTTTTTCCGAGCCGATTTATGCAAAGAGAGTTGTGTGAATGCTCACAACAAAGCTCTCCTCGAACGTATATTCCCCCCTGTAACTCTGCTGTGAACCAAGTGAGAATTTGGTTGAGGTAAATGTAGTTCCTGTGAACCTTTGTGTTACATGTGACACCAGAGCTGCAAGAGGTGCCAGTGAAAGAAATATCTGAGTTTCTACTCTACGCTAACTTTGAGACATGGAGAAATTATGGCAGTAATAGAAACAGGGAGTGCTTCAGATTCAATTTTCAAGAAACCATTAAAGACTTTTTTTTTTTTCTGATATAATTCCCAATCTTTTCCTACTCAGCTTTGATAATAAATATCCCTTGAGGACAGCAAACATGAATCTACTGAGAATCTTGGACGAGGGGTTTTAATGATTTCATTTAAAGTGCTGTTCATTCAATTCTTGCAATCTGCCTGTCTCTTTCCTCAATTCCTTATGTTTTTACTCAGAGAATTCTCCCTTCCAATTAAGTGAATGAAGCCTAGAATTAAGTAAGGCTGCCATAGGAAGTAAAATGAATATGACTGATTTTTATAATATAAATTGGAAGCAATTACCAGTTTTCTATCTTCATTTTTGCTTGGAAAATTTACACTTAACCCAGCAATACACCTTAATTAAAGGCCTATCTATCTATGTAACCTTCTTTTTCTAGCAAGAGTCCTTCTGCAGGCTATATTAAATTTACTACAGTTTCATTTTTTCATTAATAACCTTTTCGTATATTTTCAATTAAGTTTCTGGTCACATTATAGCACTGAGGTAAGAGCTCTGGCTGACCTTTAATAGGATATGGATTATAGAACATCTTTGGCTCATGTTCTCCTTTGGTAGCACAACCTTCCACTTCTACTACAAACATCTCTGGAATTTGCAGACAGCTAAATGAGCTCCTTGCATGAAGAAATTCTATTCCAGACTGCAGTAAAACTGGATGGACATCCATCCACATTCCCTGAGACCAGACAGTGCTGAAACAACCTCACTTTGTCTTGGTTTTATGGCAAACACCAGTGGGAGACTGTGAATGGCCCTCTATATAAGATAAAAATACTTTACTTTGACTGATATGTTCCATATGGCAAGTCATGCTTCTCCCCACATGAACCCACAGGGCTGTACTGTGGGGAAAAGGGTGATAAGGACCACTTCATAGCTGCATTCAGAGGTCAATGTTCTGGTAGTTGGACAGAGCAGGACTGGCAATTAATGATGTAGAATGATAAGAGATGTTTGTGCTCCCTTGAAGCCCACAGGATTTCAGGGTGGGAAGGGATATATTTGATATCCAGCCAGAATTTTGTCAATATGAATATCTGAACCAGCTGCTTTTCTTGCTGTTCTCCCATGGCTGGATTATTCTGTTCTTCTTTACATCTTTGTCCTTTTTCTTTTAATTTATAGCTCACAATGCTCTTATGAATTTTACTGCCAGAGTATCATGTATTTGTCTTTTGATAGGGGATTATCATTTTATTTCCCTGAGTATGGAAGCCCCAGCTCCTCTTCAGCTCTGTTTTTTTGTTCTCAAATCAGCCCTTCCCTAATTTAGTTCTACAAATCATCCAACCAGCCTCAGCTGAAAGCTGGCAAAGCACCGAGGGGACACAGTAAGTTACATTTGCCAAAGTGGCATCTCTCTGCATTAATTCCTGTTGATATTTCTGTCTCCCTGGGTGAGTGTTCAGGAAACCTCATGTGGCATGTCCACATAAAGTGGGGTCTGAAGATCAAGGCAGTAAATTTGTCCCAGATAAAGGAGAGCTTTGTATTTCAGTTAAAGAACTTGATCTGTGGCAGGCCCTGAATGGATGAAGAGGGAACAGCTCCGGGATGGGCTGGGCTCAGGGATGCCACTCCTGCACGATGTGACTCAGGCTTATTCCCACATGGTTTGTCCCATTGCCTTGACTGCTTTGTTCAATGAATTACTGGTTGAACCTGCTGGTAAATGTGCCATATCAAAGGGTTGTGGAGCAATATCTTCCCTGGGCAGGTTCTTGGCTTCAGCAGTGCTTTGGTAGTGGCTGAGATCCGAAATGACCGAGGCTTCCCTTGCCCTGCAGCAGCAGAATCTCCCAGTCACCGTCTGGGTTTCACCCCGAGTCAGCAGGATTTGTGTTCTATCACTGTGCAAACTGAAAAGGGATTATTCTTTATCATCATCATCATCATCATCATCATCATCATCATCATCATCATCATCATCATCCTTTGTTCACATGTCAGACACCACCTTCAGCTCTACCAGCATTTCCAGCCTGGCCCACCCATTCATCAGCTTCTTCCACAATTATTTCCGTCTTTCCTTCTGTGTCACAGCCTTTGTTCCCTGGGTGAACTCCGCAATTTTTTCCACCAGGCTCTGAATCTTTCAATATTTATTCTCTCTTAAATACACATTTCAGCTTGTTTTCCTACAGAACTGAATTTACTTCTACACACGTCAGGTTTTGTTCCCACTCGGCTCCACGCTTTCTACTTCCCTATCCGTCCTGAGAGCAGGGGATGAGGAACACTCCTTTATTTAACATGAAAAGCATGCAAACACCCGCTAAATAATTATGCAAATATTTTTCGATTGCTTTCATTGTGATTTTTATTACCATTGTTTTGGTCTCACCATGGAAAGTGGAAACCAGAGAGCTGAAGTGTCTGAGTGGAGCTGGACTAGAGCCTGAATTTCCCGATCCCTGTTCAGGCTAGAGCACATGACTGTCTCCTCTGTATGTTCTCTCCCCTGGAAAAGTTTTTTACAGAAACAGAATATCTGGAATTTGCATAACTTTGTAGCAGCAGTTCCTGCAGTATGCTCAAGACACTGGGTTTCATTTTTAGAAACCCGAATTCTCATGTTGTCTGATTACATGAAGCTTTCAGCCTTCAATGAAGCTCTACTGGTTCTTCAGGTCATAGAGAAAACCTTCACACAGATAATCCAGTTTGGGAGGCTGAAAGGCTGGAGTGAACTGCTTCCCTTTGGAACGTTGTGTGGGGTTCCCAGTGCCATTCACCGTGTTCCTTCTCTAGAGCCAGTCTGAGCTGCCACACGTATTTGGGTTTTCAGGCCATGCATTCCACCCAAAACGTGGTAGGTCTGTGGGAGGAAGACGGAACAGCCCAGAAATGGCATCATTTTGACACATGGAAGACAGTGATTCAGTTATTTCACAGGTACATGGACTTCTGCAAATATGCAGCTCATAAAAACCTTGAGAGTGTTTGAAGAAGCAGTTTGGTAGTGTCAGACCCCTGTCACTCTGCCAGATGGCCAGTTTGGTTTCCATATAAACCAAGGGCTCGAGGAACAGGTGAACCCTCAGTTGGCCTGAGGAAATATCACTGTCTTCCAAGGCAGCTTTGTGCATGAAGCTTTAATGCCATTTCTTGATCTGGACTTGTTCTGTGAATGAGGAGAGGACCTCAGTCTCTGCAGATGCTAATCCAGCACTTCTTGCTGACCTTACATTGGCCTACATCATTTAAACCTAAGTGATGTGCAAGCGACACAGTTTCTGCTGAGAAAGTGCACTACGTGCCAACATTTTAATAATTACTCTTTTTTCCCCAGTCTTTTTAACCCAGTATCTGATGTGAATGGAGGGAAGAAATGATCTACAACACATTCCTTGCACCAAGATCCCAGAAAATAAAATGTAAATGTGTGAGTATGACACAAACTCCCATTCTGTGAACACACACTCAGAGTTGTTGGAGCTGCCAAGAGCACAGCGAGCCAGCCTACGGCGTGTACGTCTGTAATTTACTGAAGGGAGGGGACAGTGGAAGCAGTTGCACTTGGCCCTCAGACCAGGGTTTACCTCAATGCTTTTCAATGCACAAATTCTGTAAATCTTTCTGGGAGAAGGAATGTCAGCTCCCGCCAGGCCCTGGACATGCCGAAAATGTCGCTCGCACAGATGATGACTTGTGTTTAATTTGCTGTTGTGGATGGGCCTGAACCAAACTCCCTTTCTTGTTCCAAACATCTCTAAATTTAGGAGGTTTTGGCAACCCGGTCCAGATATGAGTCAATAGTTCTCTCTGTTCCAAAGAATAAGTATTAGGCTGCAAAGGTGGGAGTCGTTATATAAATGGGATAATATAAAGGAATATCAGTATTAATACCTTTGTTATGCTCAGAGCTAGAGGTTTGCCAAGGCTTAAGTGGACTCAGGATGAGCTGGACACATCCAATTAATATAAGTAATGTGGCTTTTCTTGAACAAATGTGACTTCTCGGTGCACATTACAGCTGCTGAGTGTTCCAGCTCTGCTGCATCTGGTCCTCAGAGGGTTACAAATGTGTATTTTAGTGCTACAGCCTGCTCTTATTTCTGTATTTGTTTGGTACTAAATAAATGGGTTCTGATTTTCAGTGCTTCTGTCAGGGAAGTAAAAAATACCGGTGTGGCTTACTGATGGATATAAAAGCCCCAGGGAAAAAAACACAGAATATGAAATTAAGAATTATGTGTCCACATGCAAAGTAAGTGCTGGACCTCCCATCCCTTTCCTGATGTCACTGCTGTGTTCACAAATTCTGCATCAAGTGAGTGTCTTCTAATACTTCTCTCAGTGATTGCCTCACCTGAATTTCTTCCACTGATGCCACAATTAACACTGAACTCCTCCCTCTTGTCCAGAGGGAAGCCATCCACGTGTTTATGGTGGGACTGGGGTGCTGGCCCAGGCAGGGCAGGTGGAAGGTGAATTCCTTGAGCTGTGCAGTTGTTTTGTCAAGTGTGCAATTCTGCTCAGTTTCAGGGAAAGGAAACGAGATTTCCTTCCACAGTCTCCTACAGAACCCTTCATTTTCTTTAAATGTTTTGTGATTCACCCATCATCATGTACCAGTCTCACTCCAAGATGTCTCCTGAGCCACTGGGATTTACCACTGGCAGATAAAAAGGCAGAAATGCAGTGGCACGGAGGAAGATTATTCCAAACCCTCTTCTGGCTTCCCAGGCTGGCAAGACAGGCAGATCCCTCTGCTCCTCCACTGCTTTCTCCGTGGCTCACCATGATCTCCACCTCCACTGCCTCACAGGGCCCCTGACTGGAATTGTCCTTTCCCCTCCAGTGCTCCCTTGCTGCTGTGCACCCTGCTGGCTGTACCACTGTGGGAGAAGCAGCTCTGTCCCCTCTTCTGTGCTGACTGAAGTGCTGAGCACTTTGAATTACCCCCCCTGGAAGCAGTAGGCAGAATCACGGAGCAGGCACAATTTGCCACATGAGGATCAGCTTAGTGAGCTGGATCAGTGACACTTTGCAGCAGAATAAAAACTGCTTATTCCCTTTCCCAGCTGTTCTCCCAAGCACTTTGAGCATTCATTCGCCTCAGCATGCAGGAGATTTACGTATTTCACTTCCATTGACACGGCAGAAGAGACTCTCCTCACTTGCAGATTTGTTCTTTTAATAGGCATCCAGCACAACTGGGAATTAAGTACATGTGTGTGTCCAACAGAGAGGAGACCAGAACCAGCTGTAGGCACAAAGAACTGCTTAGGAGGCCCTTTTTTTGTGCTGATTTGGTAACTCACGGGAGAGCCAAATCTTCCTTTTTAGGAATGGGGAGAAGAGGAAAATCAGAGGACCTCATCTTCAGATTGTATCACCCGTGGAAGGGGACAGATAGCAGGGAGAGAACTCTCCACATGAGGTTCTCCTCTCCCTGATGGAGCAGCTGGAGCAAATAAGGTTCATCGTGGGCAAATGTGAGCTCATTGTGCCTCCACTCCAAGCTGGCAGAGCAGCCGGGCTGTTCTGGGCTCTGAGTCAGTGCTGTGGTAACTTCCTCGCGTGACTTCCTAATTGAAGTTAGAGATCCTAAAACACACTGAGCGACTGTGGCACGGACCTGCTGCTCCCACCCCAAGCCTTCCAATTGTAGACCTTATTGCAAAGACAACATGGATTTTGGGAGAGACAGGTAAGGCCCTGTAGTCATCCTCACTACTGGGAGATGCAGGGGTGAGTCACCTGTGCCATACAATGACAACCTAAGCCCAAGGAACACAATCCTCAGCAAGGTCCTTTCAGAATTAGCCACACAAAAAGGCGACTCTTAAAGACAAAAGGAAATGGTATTAGAAGGGAAGAAGTGGCAATGACCGGAGCCCTTAATTTGATGCCAATGGTATCTCAGAGAAAGCAATTTCCCAGAGGATTGTCAGAGATGTGAAATGAATTGTAAGAGCTGCTTTACAGGCATTTGTGAGCACACACACCTGCTTACAGCAAGGGAAAAGACAGTGCGTAAATGTCTGGAATATTACATAAAAGCTGTCTGGTAGACTGGGCAGAGCAATTAAAATCCATCTCGCTTAAACGAACCCTGAGTGCAGGTCAAACAAATCTAATTTTTATTGTTCCTTAAGGAGATGTCTGTACAGGAGACAAAAGGGGGATGCAGCCGTCAGGTTAAAAAATCAAGATGCCTTTAAAAAATTAAATGTTCACAATAGTGCTACAGCAAGCTGGATAAATGATATATTACAGCGATGGTTTAAAACTAATTGATGACTAATGTTGTAATGCATTTGTAGCTACACTGATCTATTATATATCTTGGCCAAGCTGAAGGGACACTTCAAGGAGAAAAATTGCTAACTGTTTTAACCTGATGGAACTCGGGGAAAAAATAGTTACTTTACAAGATAAATGGAAAGGTTGTGACCTCCTAATGTACATCTGGGTCTTGCAATGCAAAATCAAATTATCATTAAACAGAATGTGATCTGTGATGGAACTGAAACAACTACAGACCAGCCCAGAATTTTCCTCAGAGAAACACAATAGCCCAGTTTGAGCTGGAAGCAGTGGCTGCAAAGCTGCCTGGCTAAAGAACTGGTGTAACAAGTTGGGACGGAATTGTTTTGCTCTGTAATGAAAGTTGGTTTAATTGGAGAGTGCAGGAAAAACGTAAGCATCTTTACAGCCATTTACATATGTAAGCCATTCTATAAACATTACTTACTTAGTGTATAAGCCATTAACAATTTACCCTAGATCCTGAGTAACACGTGTCTCTCTGGCTCTTGCAGGGGAGACAGGAAGCCTCATTTTCCCCTCCTCATTTTTGTCATGCCTGAGGCTCATGCCCTCTGGGTTTTACCCTTACAGTTGGAATTTGGAGGAGATGTCAGTCAGGCTCTGCTTATTTTCACATCTAATTCATGCAAAAACCAGGTTTCCTCCTGAGGCAGTAAACTGGCCCAGATTTGCTTCAAAGTTTGGCCCAGGTTCAGTGAATGACTCACTTTAAACTAAGGTACATCCATCTTCCTGGCTGGAACACATGGTGGGAAGTGTTGTCAAAGAGCAGAGATCCCCTAGAACCAGAGCTCAGGGCTTCAGGACCTTGCAAACCAAAAGCAGTGGCTTGTTCCATCCCCTGCCTTCCTGTCACCCAATATTAAGGACATCGAGGACATCCCAAACATTGCTACTCAACCCAAGAGTCTCAGTGTGGGGTTTTGCAGGCTAAACACACCTCAAAGGGCTGGCATGGACTGCTGGGAGCTGGGCTGGGAGGAATTGCAGTCAGAAGCCTCCCTGGTCCTGGGATCTGTGCAAAATTCTATGGAATAAATCTGGCAATAGGTAACAAATGGGGATAACACTGTGGGCCATTGCCAAAATATGGATTATCTTGAACAGGCCATGATTAAAAGGCCAAAAATACCACTCTCAACCTCTGAATTGGTTCCTTCTAACAGGGGTGTGTAAAATGAAAGAGAACAAGCTACCCAAGACACCCCCACCACAGCTGACACTAATTTTCTTCTGCTTGAGAATAAGTTAATGTAGCAAGGACATGACCAGCCTGTGATATCGTCTGAGAGGAACAAATTCCTCCATGTATTCCTCCAAGACAGACCAACCTTCCAGAGGGAAGAGAAATGCCTGCAACACCAAACAGCAAATATGTTGTACTTTGAAGGGTTTGATGTACCAAAAGCCCCAAAATCCTCCATATATTTTAACTGCTGTACATTAGGCTTCCTCCTCTGCAGTCACTCAGTTTTTGTTTGAAGCCTAATACAGGCAGCAGCCTGGAAAAACAGTTTTATAGCTCAAGATGGAGCAGTTGGAGTTTTAATTTGGGAGGTCTTTCTTTTACAGGGGGACATTACTCTTGCTTCAAAGTTTTAAGTTATTCAGGTCATGGTATTGGTGTCAAATTCCAACATTAGAAACTCGGTTGCACAAGTACCACCGAGCTGACTTAGAACATTTATTTTCTCAAAGGATGGCAACAGTCACATCCACGGCTCTATCTGGGATTTTGTCTCCTTCACTAGCATTAAAACAAAACAATTGAAACAGATTTTTTTTTTTTATTCCAGATCAGTTTGATTTCCTAAAGCTTCATGTTGAGTAGGTAATCCTCAGATGGGCTTTTTTTAAAAGCAGAAAATAATTTGAAACAGCTTTAGATGAAACTTTGAGCTGCCAGTTCATTTAAAAGCAATAAAGCAAGGAGGAAAAATAACCAGGGTAAACTTGAAGCAGGGCACTTGGCATTCAAGGTGACTGTGATAGGTGGTCAAGAAGGATGAGGCTGTGCTCTCAGCAACCACACATCAGGTCCTGTGCCCACCACAGTGGAGTTGTGCCCTGCACATGGATTTGCTCCTGAGCTGCTGACCCTCACTGGCCAGGATTCCATGAAAGGAAATATGGGATAATTATCTGCCATTCTACTTTTCCAGTCCCATATGTCCCAAGATGATGACTTCCCGGTGTTGGCTGTGACTGTGGCCACGGGGATGAGGTGTCCCATGGCACTTCCATCATTGCAACAGACTGTGGGTAAGGAAACTGTTCTGATGTTTGGATACACTCATAAACAACAATCCTAGCAATTCTTGGAGAGGGTGGAGTTACGTACCCAGTCACATATTCCTCTTCATTTTGGAACAATCAGACATAAAATACTTTAAAATAAGAATGCAGTCACCACTTATTTCCTTCCTCAATTTCTTATCTTGCTTTATCACAACATTCCTAGCTGTGAGTGACAGAAATGGCAGGTATGTCCAGTGTTTCTGATTTTTGTCATGTCTTGCTTTTTATTTCACTTTCAGCTTTTCTGACTGGACAATGATTCAAAAAGTTGATTAAAGCCATGATGGTTTTATCACGACTTTGGAAAGACAGGCTGTAAATCCAAAGGGTACCAAAGCAGAATGGGATTTTAAAGAATGCCCAAAGCAGGTTCATTCTGCTGCTTGTGCGAACTGCAGCTGTGCCAAAGTTTTTTGAAACTCTTGTACACACGTTAGAACATATTCTACACATATTTCTCTCTGTATTTTAATTTACTGAGAGCATTTGCTCCATTTGATTTATACTAAGGCTTTATGCTTGTCAGATTAGTGGAAGAAAGCAAGTAGGAAAGTTAAAATGTACCTTTGATTGTCCTATCTGTTTCCACGTTCTTTCAAATATTATGTCAATAGTCCAAAGGAGTTTTTGATGTGATGCACTGAATGTTCTGACTTGTAAGAGAGCTGAGCATTGGGCACATCATTTACCAGATCACTGCTGTCAAAAGCTATTGCATCCTTCTTCCCTCTTGACCCATGACAGATAAATCTTTCCATAGTTTTGGTTCTGGTACGGTTTTGAAACAGTGTTGATTTTCCCAGGAAGCCTTAAGAACTTGAGCATCGGCTTCATGCTGTCTGGGCAGCTCAAACAACTGCAGAGGGAAGGGAATAATCTCCCCCAGACCCTTGACAGCATCACATTTCCACCCCGTCACGGTGCCCGGTACGTGCAGCACTGGCAGGAAGAGCTGGGGAAACTCCTGTTTGCTGGGCCATGACCTGTGGAGCTGCATGATTTTAGGAAATACCAGGTTAGCTCCAGGAGCAGGGAAGTGTTACAGCTCTTTGTTCCTGCACAGAAGTTTTCAGCATCAGTGTGTGTATTCAGATTTCCATCTGTCATGTAAAGAATAAATCCAAAGCACTCCGTGAGGTCACACCCAAAATATTTGAAGTTATCTAAAATATTGGAGAATTAACATCTCACATTTTTGTCCAGAGTCCTAAGTGGTGCAGACGTTCTGTTAATCATATATTGCAAGCTCAGGCAATACATTAAGTATGGAAAATAGGTTTATATAACAAAGATGAGGCAGAATGAACTGGATCCACAAACGTCTTTCTACTCACACTGTCTATAATAATTTCATTACATTTCTTTGGGGTTCATCCAGTTTTGCTGTGACCACCTACTGACAACGTCTCAGGAAAAAAGAAAAAGCATGAAATTCTAACGTGCAAGACATACAAAATAAATCCTCTGACGTTTTCTAATATGGGAATGTTCCTAAATGCCAGACTAAAACATCCCTCCAACGGTTTCTTTTACAGACTTCCCTTGTTCCAGAAACTTGGCCTGACTTAGGAGGAAACCCCATAGCTGTCCCTTAAAAGTTGAATTGCATCAGTGTGGGCAAGATGTTGGGCCAAATTCCTTAATGGTGCAATTCCATGAAAATCAGAAACCCTACACCAGGGCTGAATCTGCCCCATGGAATAAAATTATCTCCCTGGAGGCAAGACTTTTGGAAACAGTATCATAGTTTAATTCTAAACAGACAATTTGTTTTGGGTTGTATACAGAGCATGACAATCTCACAGCTACATAAAAGGTGACTTCACCCCCTTTTCTCGTGCTGTTTGGTTTATCTGTGTGTGATTTGCAGGTAGCTACATGAACCTACAAACTTATTTTAATGTAATGGAATGAGCCCCTGTTCCGTTTAAGATTTTAAAAGATTACAGAGCTGGTGTTGGAACATTTGTACATTTTGCAATGAGTTCAGGAGAAAAGCTGCGTGTTGTTTATAATCTGGGAAGTACAGATCCCAGTTAATCTTCCCCTTGGAGAACAGTTATATTTTTTACAAATTAACAGATCCTGACTGATTGCCTCCCATGACTGTGTTCAGCAGTTCTGGAATTCAAAGGGAAAAATAGGATCTGCCTTTTGTAGAGGGTGCCAGGAATGGCATCAGGACACGCTGCCTGGAGGGTGGCTGAGCCTTTTCAATCCTCCCCACACCGACTGGGTTTGGCACCACTTTGTGATATATCACCACTCTAGCGAAGTACTTCATGGAGCTGGTCATATCCTATGGAAAATGTCTTGGAAGGATGTTGCAGAAAAGAAATACCTAACCTCTGTTCGCCGTTTTTCTAGCGATGTAAGGTATTGTGAAATTTAAGGAGATTTTCACAGCTTGGCTTGTGAAATTCATTCCCAGCTCGACAGATTGTGATCTCATGATTTTGCACATCTGGATTTTGGCACAGGGCCGTGGTGGGAGATGTCTCTGGCAATCTGCCTCCCAGGACAGTCTGTCTGCTCCTGGGCAGTGAAGAGTCCAGTCTTGGCTGAGCTGTCACCTGCCTGCCCTGCCCTGGGCAGTGTCTGTTCCACGGGGGCAAGGCTGCACAGCTGGAGCTGGCCCTGACATCAGCGAGCTCAGGAATCACTTGAATATCAACGTTAATGATAAAGCCACATTTCTAAAATTTAAGGAGTGTAAAAGGATAGGCAAAAAAAGTTGCAGGGCTATCTGTACTGTGTGTTCTGGGAAGCAAACAACATTTGCACTTGATGAAAACAGACTACTGCTCAGTAGTCTGTGCACAGACTNCACTGTGTGTTCTGGGGAGCAAACAACATTTGCACTTGCTGAAAACGCTGTGTGTGCACAGACTACTGAGCACCCCCTCTGCCACACTGCACCAGTGGGCTGCTTTTCTGGCCAGGCATTTTGGGAGGGGGTCTTCTCCTTCTGGCAATCTTCCCAGAGGGGAACCAGTTGAGGAAAACAGGACTTTAAGCCAGGATTTTTTCAGCATTCACACCACAGAAGGAGAGTTTACAAAGGTGGCAGGAGCCATGCGCATTTTCCCTTTGTGTATCACTGTGTGACAGCAAAGTCATCCTATTTTCCCAGCAGGATCACACGGTGTCACAGAACCTCACTTATTCTTATGGCATTGGCAGTGTGGTTTCAAAAGAAAAATCCCCGTGCTGTCTGGAATGCTCAACTGTTGGGTACCAGAGTCGGAAAACATCCTGCCTGCCGCGAACGTTAGGAAAACAGAGCAGCCCTGACTCGAGTGCCAAGAGGTTTTTTGGAAGGCTGACTCCCCTGAGAATAAAGGATATTGGTGTCCAGCCAAGTGGGCAGGCAGGAACAGGCCCTGGGCAAGACACTGGAATTCTGGTGGAGCCTGAAATATTATATGCTTGTTTGTATCAGCTTCTGACTTTGGTATTAAAAGGTGAGCTGCCCAGAATGTGAGGAAATGGGTCACAAATTGATAAAATCTGAATTATTTTTCTAGCTATATTTAGAGGCGCTTAAGAGAGGGATTTCCCTTTTTGGCCGCTCTAGTATCCAAGAGTAACTTAATATTTCTGTTAAAACCAGAAAAATTCCCCCTAAGGAAATTTCCTTTTTTTCCTATTGTACGCTCAAAAATCCCTTCTTGTTGCAGAGAATTCAGCTGGTTTTACTTCCTCATTTCCCTGTTTGAATGAATAGTCCCGGTCTAATGGCCCAGTAAGTATTTCATCCAGAGTATTCCCCAGCTTCTCCTTCCTGTAACGCTTGAAGAAGTGCTACACTTCTTCAAATGAGATAAAAACCCACTCTCAGGGGCTTGCATGAACTGCCTAAGCACACACATGAGCAGGAACTTTTATAATTGTTGCCCCCTTTTATTGTTATGCTAACAAACATCTAAATGGAATTTTTGTGGGGTTCAGAAGTCCATTGCTGCTTGACATTCACCAGGAAGTCGGGATGTTGGGACAAAAGTCGCATCCACTGAGCTCGAGAGACCTTTTTGTGTTGATTTCAACAGAGCGGGGCTGGGTCTTTATTTCCTCGACGAGGCTGGAAAATGTTCATTCTGCCTCTCTCCCCTGCACACCCATATTTCCTTTTCTTTATAGAAGAAGTCATTTGTCTTTATCTCACCATTCACCTCTCTCTCTGATTGCAGTTAATGGAATTGTCACCTTTATGGACTCATGCTCCATTTCTCAACCTGTCTGGACTTTGGCCTCCAAAGGTTACCATGGCTAGTGAAGTAATATGATTGAGTCTTTTCCGACAGATTTATGCAAGATTTCTTCTCCAGCAAGTGTCACATCTAGTCTAGTTCTGCAAAAGAGAATATTTCAAAGATGCCAACTGTCATCTAAACCCACTAAATTGTTCTGTGGGGTTGAGAGGACTGAGGGCCATCTGGGGCAATGCTGATTTACACTACCTGGAGCTGTATCCCTGCCACTTGAAATATGGGCTCTGGTTAATCACGAAAAAAAGAACATCCCTGTCTCCCAGAAAGCACATTTAAAATGGAATTTTCATTGGTTACTCTGTAATGAAAAGCCAAGTGGGTGTATTTTAAGTGAATCTGTCCAGAATCTTGGAAAAGGGAGGGGGGGGGGGGGTTATTTGAAGGAAAACTACGACAGCCACACGCAAAACATGAAAAATTGGTCTTGTGTTCCATTTAAAGCACATACATCCACAGAGTATTTTCAACTTTATAGAAAGATTTTGGAATTAAAGAGGATTCACTGCACATGTATCTGCTCCTCCTGCATTTGATACGAAGCACAAATTAATCATCATTATTCTGTACTAATATAACACCTCTTAACCCTCAGCTTTCAAATATTTCAGAGGAGCAATGAATTAAGCCTCATGTGGGCTTGCGAATATGTGATAATCTAAACTTGGATTCCTTAATTAAAAAAAAAAAGCATTTTCAGGACTTTGATTTTGGAAGCTGGAGATCTTACAGTTGTTCTTGAAAATATCTTCATTTGTCACCCACTTGGAAAGAAACCATGTGAGTACTAGAGAAGTGAGATGGAATGGAAAAATGTATTAAGCAAAAGTTAATAAATTTGTCTGTACTTATTTTTTGTAATTTATTGGAGCAAAAAGACCTGGGTGAATCGAGGCGCTAATGTGATAAAGGTATAAAAAAGGCAAATTTGATCCCTGTCTGTAACTAAAAGAGTGCAGGGGGAATTATTATTATTGCCACTGTACAAGTCTCTAGCAAGCCATCATTTTAAACATTACACAGTATGTCAGGCTCTGATCACTCATGCTCAGAAGAGATAAATTCTGACTGACAGAAGTGCAGGGAAAACTACTGGATAATCCACAACTTGCTATTAGGAAAGAAAATAAATGATTAATATTTAACTCGGCGAAACAAATAAGGGACTTCAACGGTGTCTACAAATACATGGTGGGAGAAGAACAAGTATTATACCAAAACAAAGTGTGGGTGTATGGAGGACAGAAATAAATTTGTTTTTCATAAACGGAGGAATAGGATCCTGGAACAGAATCAGGTGCATTTCTCTGGGCTTCATTTTACTGCTTTTCAGTGGAATGAAACATTTGGGTGTCTCCCCAGTCACGGTGCTTTGTTTTAGGCCACTGAGCTAATGTGAAACAGCTTGTTTGTGTCTCTGAACTCTACACTTTCTCTCCATGGAGCGCTTCCCCGGTCAGAGCGGTGGCCCTACGCTAGGATTTGTCCCCACGGGCCAGGTCTGACTCAGATCGGGATGTACACGTCTCAGAAAAGAGAAATTTGAATCGCACTACACTGCAGACCTCCTGGGGAGCAAAGCAGAGCATAAGAGCACACACTCACACCATGCCATAACATGACTTGGAATTACAGCCAGGAAAGGGTATTTTATTTTTTAATCTACCTATTCAAAGCAAAACGTTTGGACTAATGCAAGAAACCTCCCAACATTTCAGTTTGGGCCTAATGTCCTTTCTGACCCTGCCCAGACAAAAGGTATTCCCAATGGAAAAATTGATTTTAACCCAGATTTCAGTTTGGTAGGAGCAGTGTTTTCCATCAGAAAATCATCCCAACGGAAAATTACTAACTGGTTGTAGTACAAAGTGACTAGAGAAGCTCTCAAAATGATTCAGTGGCAAGGCTGGAATGAGAACCCACAGCTCCTGACCACGAACCCTGTGCTCTAACCACGAGACAACACTCATCTTTCCCTGAGCAAGGTTGTTCCTGCAGCATTTCTGCCTGGGCCGAACTGGGAATACTCTGGAAATGTTGCAAGAGAGCTTTTTTGCTGCAAGATTTCCTGTTGTAGAGTATTTGGGGGGTAACGGGAAAAATCCCTGGTGGCTCCCTGGGGCCAGAAGTGTTTGGACATGATGGGAATGTGAGGGCTGCCATCGGCTCCTCCCTGCGTGGGTTGAGGAGGGTCACGGAGGGATGTGGTGGGATCTGGTCCCAAACCGTGGAGTGCTCAGCCATGGCTGTTCCATGGGTTGGACGTGATGATCTGAGAGGTCTTTTCCAACCTCACTGATTCTGTGATTCTGTGACTTCTCTGTTTTCCAGGGATGCATTTAAGAGCATCCCACTGCCCCATGCTCCCTCCATGTTAAGCAAACCTTAACTAAACCCAAGGTTTTTTTTCCTCACATCAGCAATTCTCCAGCTTTTCAGGTAAAACTCTCAGAGCGACCCAACGCAGAAAACCAAACTCATGGGTTGCAGCTCTGTTTTACTTATTTCAGGAACAATTACACATGTATGGGTCAGGGCAGGGGATGCCCTTAGCCCTGACATTCACTCCTGCTTACTTATTCTTCACTATATTTATTTGTCTACGTATTTTTATGTATTTATTCTTCTGTATTGTATATATTCTTCCCGGGGCTCTCCATGTGGCTTCTCACACCGCTCCAACGCTTCTGCGACCCCCGATATTTTACGGTCTTGTACGCGGCAGCGGGGCCGGGAAATAGGATTTATCAGCCCTTTACCAAACCGCGGCAAGCCCCCGCCTCGTTCCCGGTTCAAACCCGGGCGAAAGGCGATTCCCCACCCGAGCCACCGCTGCCCCTCAGCCCTCAGCGGCGGCCGCCAGAGCCGCTGCCACCTCCCCTGCCCGCCCCTTCCCGGCGCAGGCGCCGCCGGTCCGGGAAGGGGGAGCCCGGCGCGTTTCCCGGCAGCGGTGGGTTCAGGGGACGTCCCCGCCGGGGTGTGCTCGGCCCGGGCAGTGCCGGGGGCACAAGTAAGTGATGGCTGCACGAGTAAGCGATGGCGCTCGCCAGGGCACGGCGGCCCCCGGCCCCTCAGCGCGGCCGCCCGCGAGGGCGAGGGGAGCGCGCGCTGCCTCAGCGCGGCGGCGGCGCCTGCCCCCGCCCCCGTCCTTGTCCCTGCCCCTGCCCCTTCTCCGCCGTGACGCCCGGAGGAACCCGTCCTCCTCCCTTAGGGCTCGGATCCTGCTACTAAAAGGAGCTCTCGCGTTCGTGTTGTTGTTTAATCACCAGCGCCGCCTCCTTCCCCGGGGAGCCCCTCGCCGCAGCCGCGGGCCCCGTGCGGCGCGCCCCGGCTGTGCGTGGGTTGAGCGGTCGCATCGCTCCAAATCAGTTCTGAGCCTGCTTTTCGTGTAGGTGATGGGATTTATGTCCTTCTGCCTGTCCCAAGTTGTCTCCTCCTGATGTTTCTCTGCAGCACGGCCATATGTAACTCCTACATTCCGTGGGAGCGGGGCTGCCCTTCATAGCCCGCAGGCGGTCCGGGGGTGCCCAGTGCCAGGGGAGGCATTTGAGGCTGCCGAGGGCTGGGGTGGGCACACGGATCCTCCCAGGGCTGGGGTGGGCACACGGATCCTCCCAGAGCCTCCTGTGGTGTTGGATCACCCTTACCCAGCCGCCTTCCCGTGTGCTTCAAGTACACCTTCCTGGTGAGGGGAAGAGGAGGGACAGCGACCGATTTCTTCGTGGTGCCCAGGACAGGACCTGAGGGAGTGGTCTGAACCTGTGTCAGGGGAGGTTGAGGTGGAGTGTTAGGAAAAGGTTTTCCCCCAGAGGGTGGTTGGGCGCTGGAATAGGCTCCCCTGGAAGGGTCACCGAACCAAACCTGCCAGAGCTCAAATGAGCATTTGGACAACGCTCTCCGGCACGTGGTGTGTCTCTTGGGGTTCTGTGCAGGTCCAGGAGTTGGACTTGATGATCCTTGAGGATCCTGTCCCAACTCAGCTTATTCTGTGATTCTGTGAAAGGGCAGCGCTCAGGTGACCTGACCTGGGCAGGTGGGACATGCACCTCACTCACAAACTTGCCTAATCCTCCATATCCTCGAGAGATTTCCATAAATGTAGTCTCCAGCCTCGTCTGTCTGGCACAGGTGCTGCTGGCACTGGTGTCCTGCTTCCACCGCTGCCTCCCTCATCCTCGTGCAGCTCCACTTTCTGGCACCTTCACAGCCCTGTCTCCTTGTCATGCCCCTGTGATCCCAAACGGCTCCTGGGCTGGCACAGAGCACATCCCTTTAACCTGCTGGAATTTACTCGTGCTTGGCTCCAGACCTTCCAGCACGGCCGTGTTACTGCTGGTGCCGCGCTCTGCGCCGGTGAGGAACTGGTGACTTGGCAGATTCCTTCTCTGCTGAGGTGCATGGGATTTGTTAGGAAGTTTAATAAACTTAGCGCCAGTGCTCTTCTCTGGAGAACACTTACAAAGCAAATTCCAGGGAAGTAGAGGAGAGGGCTCGGTCATCTCTGAGGTTTTTAGAAAGTAATAAGCAGGAGTAGTTGAGGTTAACTTTTTTTCTAAAGGTACTTAAATATAATACAAAACCAGTGAAATTTTAAAGGCTCTGTAATGTTAATGGTGCCTTTCCTTCAGGAATGTGAATGAGCATATGGAAAAAAAAGGAGACATTTCTGCTTTCCTGGGAAGGGTGTCTGGGATAGCAGGATAAATGCAGAGAGAATTGGTTGCTTTTAGGGACAGCTGTTCCTAGCTATAAGAATCATGGCAGAAATAAATATATAGTGTCAGGAGAGACTAAATAAACTAGTTCAGTGCTGAGAAGTTTTTATGTGTGTTCTTAGCCACTTCTGTTACTCCATTCTATGTTTCTCAGTTAAATTATCATTTTAAAATATTGGTTCTTTTGAATAAATAAATAACTGGTTTTGTGCAGAATTAGTGTTTCTTTTAACCTAAGCTAGTATGCAACCCCACTTCCTCTTAAGTAGTTGTGACAGGAACTTCAGGGCGAGCGTTTTTGGAATTGCAGCCCAAATAAATGTTTAATTTTAAACTGACGGATTACTTGGGGCTGTCATTCTTCTCAGGCTTTTACTATGCAAGAGTGAACAAATCTTGTATAATAAACTATGGATTCAGCTTATGGACACATGTTTGCTTCTGGGCTGAGCATCTTGAAAGAAGTGGTTTAGCAGCACATCTTTAAAAATTTATTTCACTGTTGCATCTACTGCTGGCCTAAGTGCTCCAGTATCTGCCAGGAGTAATTATAGGCAGTTGGTTCAGATGTTGCTTAAATGTGTAAGCCTTGATGGGAAATGCAGTGGATTCCAGCCAGAATGCTAATTTTGATGTTTTATCATTTCGTAAAACTGTGAACTCAGAACAAATTATTTTTATACTGATCTGCTGATATGTAATCACAGGGCTAGTGCCAGATTCAGCCGTGATGTAGCACTGGAATCTAAAGATGGCATTGAAGTTAGAATATCAGCATTACCCTAGGTTGGCTCATTTGCTATCCACAGTGGCATAATGGCTGTATTTACCCTTGTATCCTGCACAGAAACTCCTGATGCCAAGGAATGCAGTTTAAAGCTGTTGTGTGAACTGTAATTGTGCCTTTTGAATTAGATTCTCCTCCAAATTACATTTTATAACTTCAACAGATATTTTGCAAATTCACATGATTGTGCTAGGCTGTGTTTACTGTATGCTGCTTTTTCCTGGCGTGTGTTTTGTTGGTTGGTTGGGGTTTTTTATTTGTTTCTCCATTTTCATCATGGCATAGAATGAAAAAAAATAAAAAAGTCACAGTACATGAATCAGTTTTACAGGCAAAGAGCAGCGATTATTCTTTCTGTCCATCATGGGTAGGTTAAAGTGATAGAGACAGAGGGATATGAAAGATCTTCCTTAGCATTAGATTGATAAGCCGGTGGATCCAAACACTTGGGTCCATCAGTCATTTTGGAGCCTGTTACCTCTTTTCAGCTAGTCATGAAGCTGCTACAGCCAGAATTTATGTAATAATTAGATGGCATTTTTTCCCCCCTCAGTCAACGTAAACAAGATAGTGTCTTCTTTCAGGGCTTCAGGCATTCTGCAGTGTCATTTGGGACACGTCTGCCTGCCAGGTCATTAGCGCAGCCTTTGGGGATGTGTGCAGCTGCAGCGTCAGCGCAGGGAATGGATCTCAGGAGCGTGGTGTGCATGGGTTGTATCCACTGCTGTTGCCAGGCTGAGGAGAAGAAAGGGTGCTGTTATATACCCCCCTTATTCCTTAGGTTTTCCTGACTGGGGATTGTGTCCTGGCATTAACTGATCGACATTTCCTCTGCTTGACAAATTGGAGGTTATGGCAAGTGTTCAAAATCCTGCCGCCGTGTGAGTGCACCTGTGATGTTCACAAGCGTCAGTGGTTTAATCCTGACCTCCTGATAATGGCTGGGAGGCTGCCACTAATGGATGCAGGATCAGACCCTGCTTTTGAAGTGATGGCCCAGTCCCAGCAGGGCCCAGAGAGCTCCAGGGGGAATCGGAGCTGTTGGTTTTCCCCAGTGCCTTCTCATCTGATGTTGTGTGTTCTCGTAGCCCTTTTCTCAGCCTTGCTTTTTCCTGAGAGCTCCTCTCCGCAGCTGTTTCCTGCTGTTCCCGGGGTTAAGTGAGCTCTGGAGCAGGGAGAGCTGCACTTGTTTCCTGTGTGTGGCAGAGTTACAGGCAGGGAGCACGTGGGCCAGCCGGGTGTGCTCGGTGTGGGCCTCGTGCTGCTGCCATGCAGAGCCCATCGGGGCATGCAGCAACCTCAGAGGGGCCAGGGAAAACCAGGCTGAGCAGTAGCCCCAAGGCTTCTCCAGGATGTTGTTGGGAGGAGCTCCTGGATCCCTCTGTTGTGAGGCCAGTGTTTTGGGACTTGCCTGAAGGTGGAAATCCCTGGCCACCTCTGTGCTCCGAAGCAGCACCTCTCAGCTGACACCAACAGGTTGTTTCCCTACTGTAGCATCTCTGAGCAGTATCTCCACTTGCCCCAAGTGGCCTTGGTATCATTCCTTGCTGTTTATTAGTTCTAACTACTGCAACATGTTATGGTACTTGTGTTACTGCCACATCCATGAGCAGTCAGAGAGCAGGAAAATGCTTTTTGACTTACCTGACCATGTAGAGAGTTCAGCTCAACACCCATGGTCTGTGGATAACTGCAGCGAGACCTTTGGGGGTGATTCAGAATGCGATGGAATCGTGACTGCATGGAGAAAGTAAATACAGAGCAATTGCTTAACGTCTCCTCTAGCTCAGGAACTCAGACACATCAAACAAAACTAGCAGGTGGCATGCTCAGAACAAACCAAAGGGCTTTTTCTTGCATTGTTTACACAGAACTTTGTAACTCGTAACCACGGTAGTTTGCAGTTAGGAAAGTTTCCCTGGATTCAGAAAGAGCACAAACAAATTTAGAGAGGAAAAAGCCTTCAAGGTCTGCTAATCCTAAAGATAAAATTTCTGGCTCAGGAAGTGCCTCTACTATAGATAGCAGGAGGAAAGGTGTCCTGAGGAAGTACTGCTCAATGAAAAGGGCAGGCATATGCTTTCCTTACGGCTTCTGCTGTTCGTGGAGGATCCTGGGCTAATTGGACCTTTCATCTGACCCAGGACAGCCATTCTCTGCTCTTTAATCAGGGGCCAGAATGCCATTGCTCCTGTTTGATCATCAGTACCACAGGCTGTGTCCGCCTGTGTGAGCTGAAGACAGGAACTGGAAGGAGAGCTGATAATTCTTCTGTTTAGTACAAATCTCGAGCAGAATATAGAGAAAACAAACTCTGTTGTACGTTTTTAAGAGCTTGGTATTTACTGACACTGGTCACGCTGACACCCTTCCGCTGTTCCTCAGTGAGATACATATGTAGGCAGTAGAAGCTGAAAAGAAATAAATTTTGGATCCAATTTCTTAGAATGATTTAGTAATTTCCAGTTCTCCACTTATTGGTTACACCAGGATAAACCTGAATATGCCTTGCTTTGTGTCAGAGCAGGTGCAAGTAGTTTGGGCTGAAAGTATTTAAAATCCAAAAGATAGAATTAGAGGGCAGAGGGCAGCAATGAAGTAATGACTTTGTCTTGGACACTGAAAGCAAGGGGAAGAAAAAAGGTCTGGAGAGACATTACAGCAAATTAGTACATAGTGAATAATTTATAGACATAAAAGGAGGTACTAGAAAATAGAATATTTTCAGTCCTGCCTGTGCTGGGATTTATTGGTACAATGTTAAAATGGTAGGGGGACAATTAGGAGGGTTTTGATGGAACGATCTAGATATTATGGGACTGGAGTCAGGGTCAGATCCTACTACTGAAATCTTCCACTGTTTGAAGCTGGTTTTCCTTGTAAGAAACCTCTGCAGAATGTACCAGAGAATTGATGAAAGAATCTAGAGGTGTTTGGTTTTCAGTGAAGAAGCATGTTTTCCCCAGCTCCATTTTTATTTATTCCAGTTTTGTTATTGTTAACACAGTCCTCACATTCCTAAGACAGAGATCCTGCATGTACGTGTTTCTGTTTGGGGAAGGGAAAAGGGGAGCTGAGGTGTGCTTTTGTTCCTTGTTTTTGTTTTGTTTGCTGTGGGGTAGCTGAAAAATAAATGCTTGTTGATAGTTATAGCACAGTCCCTTGGGCATTTAAGGATATTTTCTATATTAGTACTGCCCTTCAACACAGCTTTAGAGTTCCCCATCTGCTCCTGCTCTCCCACACAGACATGTGCCTTCTTTCTCTTTCCACATTCAAATAGGAATTACAGAAGCTGGAAGAGGAAGGAGAGTTCACTGTCTTCAAGGAGAGATTGCCACTCTACCACCACCATTTGTATTGGCTACTTAACTCCAGAGAGCCAACAAAGTGCTGAATTCCTGTTACAATGTCAAAAGTGCTTGTTTTGGTTTATCTCCTTTCTACAGTTGAAAAGCAGCTTTTCTTTAGCATATTTAGGTCTTTTCACACGAAGCTTATGAAGCCTAATTTGAGCCTGTTAATCTTCTTCTTGGTAACCCGTAGAAAAGCACAGCTGCACTGCTAAAAACACACTGTTTATCCACGATCGCCGGGTCTGGGCAGCCCGCAGCGTTCCAAAGATCAAAGTTTAAAACAGACACGCCAGTCCTTCCTAATTCCTTGTGTTTAAGCTCACAGCACCACGAAGTCTAAATTGCTGCTGCTGAAAGCTTGTGCTGAGCTTGGGCCTGTGTTGATGTGAGAGTGCAGCCCTCCTGCACCGTGGCTTTCACAGAAAGGTACGTCCTGGCAGCTCCATAACCGAGAAGTTAAGTAGGACAGACGAGTCTAACAGTGCTCATGAAAAAGTCATCTGGTTACTTACTCATTCCTTCTAAATTAAAGTAAATAATGTTAAGGATTTTCTTTTTTTATTTTTTTTTTAGAGAAATATTTTTGCAACTGAGTTTCACCCCTCCTCTTTCTTCATTGCCTATGTGGGAAAACTAACACATTTGTATAAGGATAAACTGGGAAGTCTGTGGTTTCCAGCATGCACATTTTCAATAATATTTATACAGACTATTATTTAATGGGCCATATAAATATTTATAATATGCTGTAGCCTTTTGATCATAAATGCTTGTTTGAAAAGCCATTCTGTCCCTGCTGTGATTTGCAGAGAAAGAGGCCATTGCTGGTTTAGTGCTTGGAGGGAGTTTTGGCTTCTTGTCCTGACTTAGCAGTTGCAGTCATGGATTAACACGGTCAAGCTGGACATGTCTTTTAATTTTGGTTTTTTTCTCTGCCCTTTTCCTTCTGTTTGCAAATTCAAATAATGAGTTGAAAATATGAGGCCCTAATTCTGCAGGGGACGAACAAGTTCAAGTATTGAAGTTCTGGAGGCCTTTTTTCTTGGGTGCAAGGAGCCAGCCTTCCTGAGCTGGATACTTCAGGGGTTTAGAAGGTGCCATCTCCACTGCCTTCTACACCTTGGAAGTCCATAAACATGCATCATCCATGCATGAAATATTTTGGTGTCGTGTTAGGAATATTGTGCTTGATGAACTGACCTGTCTGACTGGACTTTGAGGGCATTTTATTTCAGTCATTTTTCTGGTTCACAGTTTTCCTCATGATTGTATTGCCTGCAGAAGCTAAGAATCCAGCTGATAAAAAATCCAAACCCAACGTTTTATTTGCACAACAGTTTTCTTTTCACATGGCAATGAATTTTGGTGTCCAAATTCCAAAGCAAGAAGCTTGTGCTGGGACCTTCTGCTGCCTCTGAACTCTGTCATCTCTGATTTGGAGCTTCCTCTTGCACCAAAGGAACCTTCTGGAAACAAAACAGAATGACAGCATTCCTCTTTAAAATTCTTATCACTGTACTTTGGCTAAATATTTTCCACCAACTTGTCTGCAGAGTTCTTAGGTTCTCAAGAAATACCCTTGGGCAGAGTCCATAATTGCTGACATTTATGACCTAGAGATGACAGTGCTTTTTGTGGATGGGGTTGATAAGTAGGTGGCGTACCAAGTGTTTGGTATTCCAAAAAAACCCTTGGCATCAAATTATGTTTTTGCAACTAGATCAGATCCTGTTGCAGAGACACTTCACTTTGAGCAGCCTCTGTAACTCAGTGCTTGCTGTGCTCGAAAAAGAATTAATATTTACTTTTAGCCTTTTTTTTTCATGAGATACTGAGCGCTGCTTTGTATCTAGGTGAGCTTTATTCACAAAGAGACCTGTTAAAATAAGTTAGGGGTTCTTGGTTTTGTACTGTCACTTAAACTCTTTCCTATTGCCTCTGATTGACAGCAATAAACTGGTGGATGTGCAAAGGCTGATATGCATTGCTCGAGCACATAAACAAACTCTGCTTCCTGCCCAGTCACTCACACAGGCACATCCTGGTTGCTTAGTAAGGAAAAAAAAGGAAAGTAAACATTACATGGGCAGATTGGGTTCCAGGTTTCAAATGTTTGTGGGAAGAATCCAATGCAAAGCCATAATTTTAAGTGCTGAGTAGGAGGTACTGTGAGCTTAATTCTCTGACATCTGTTAAGCTTGTTCTCTAAGTAGCAAAAACACATTAATGAGCTAAAATCAAGGCTGCCACACAAGGAAGAGAAATTTGGAGTAATACTCTTGTGTGTGAGCAGGAGGCAGGATATAAAATACTCCTTTTGCTATTTGTATTTTGTGAAAAGCAAGTAAGAAGGGTTTGCCTATGTTTAAAAAAAAAGAATCTGGTTTGCAGCTTGTGATTTATTCTCAACTTTTTATGAGTCAGCAGCTAAAGGCAGAGCCGAAATAAGGGAAAAACAGGGAAATTCGTGAGACAGTATCAGGAACAGTATTATGCAATGTCTTTGTAGTAAAATTTCCTACAAGGATCTTGCAGCACCTGCAGCCAGCCTTTGGAGCTTTGGGGAGATGGAATGCAAAATTGGGAAGTAAATACCATGTTGAAAAGAATGTCTTAAAGCTGCTTTTCCAGCCGAGGGCTGAGAGGGAGAAGCTGAGTGCTGTCACCCCCCAGGTGACAGATGCAGTATTAATCACCCGTAGCAGCAGTGTTGTCCTCTCTGGCAGAGGAATTGGCTTTTGTTCCTCTGACCAGGTCACAGAGCCAGGGCCAAGAAAATAAAGCAGGCTTTCTTGCCAATATTCCTAGGTGTTAGACTCATGGCACACCATTATTTTTAGCTGATTGCTCATCGCTTGGACACATGACCTTGCTTAACAAGATTAGTGTGTGTTGCACCTAATCTGCTGGGCAGAACCAGCGTGCTGGGAGGCAGGAGCCAGGATTTCCAACAGAACCACAATATGCTCTATAGCTTGGAGTTTTTTCTACTTTCTGACATTATTAGAAGCTGGTGATTTGTACAACTACTCCAGTGACCCTGCATGGTGTGAGCGGAACGTGGTGTGGTCACTGCTTTGGTCTCTACTGGGGACAGAACTCCCTCGTGCTGGCCAAGCAAAGAACAAAAACGTGGGCCCTGGACCCAGCAGTGGGGTCTGGGCATGAAGTGCCAGATTGAAGCAGGAAGAAATGATTATGTGAAAACAGATCTCCACAGACTGACCGCATTTCCATGAGCTGTTTAAGGGGTGGGAGGAGGGGAAGCCTCAGTTGGTTTCTTCGGCCGAGATGTTTTATGCCGTTTTCAGTGCACATGAAACTTTGTCCTAATTAATTATTACCCAGAATCATACTTGGATTTTTCTGAAATAAGAGACTCTTATGTTTTGCTTTTCTATTTCACCTGCTGCCTCTAACCCTCAGTGATTGTAGATTCGTGGTCTCCGTCAGCAGCAGTGGTTACAAGCCAGCCATGGATGTGAACAGCCACCTACGTTGTGCCAGTAGATCCTGACCTGTACTCAGTGTTACTATTAAAAAAAAGAAAAAAAATAGTTTGAAATGTGAATAATCATATTATATTAATCAGAACTTTCCAGATCTTTCCCCCTTTGCCTATACTCCTCCCTAACCGTCCCATCTGCCAAATCCAGAAATTATCCAGATCACTTCTTTGGGAGAAGTGAGCTGTTTTTAAGAAGAGCCATTTTGATGCTCTGTAAATAATCTGTATTCGTTAAATGCCAGTTGATCCATTCATTTTCTGAATATCAGAAGCTGTGTGTCAGCTGAGTTTCATGTGTTTCAGAGATGTAATAGGTTCATACAAGCACTAAGCTTCATACTTGTCTGACGTTTCAAATGCTTATATCAGCTCTTACTTAGCGTTCTCACAGCTTGATTAAAATGTAAATGTTAACTATTAATTAAGAACAAACTGTGAGAAATTAAGAACAGTGAATTTGTCACTGTATTAAATGTCAAATAGTTAATACAGTGAAATAAGCAACTCATTGTGAGTAATTAAATCAATTAACTTAACCTCACTTTGTTCTTGTAGGATGTCAAAGAGTAGGCAGAGATTTCATGCCATGCTCTCATGGCTCAACACATTTTCAGGAAATTATTTTGTGAGTCTTTAAAGTGGTGTGAATTGGTGGTGGAGAGTTCTGGGAAACTTGACTTTGTTTATTCTTTTTTTCCTCTGGGTACCGTGTACCTGATTGTCACGTGGTTACTTTATAATGACCAGCATCACACCACAGGCGGGATGTTTGGCATGATGGGAGGCAGCAGCTCTTGGCACTTTTTCCATCAGTCATTTTATCTTCTTTTAACCCCCCTTTTGTTTTTTTTCTTTTCCTTCATCAGGTTTTATTAAAAATGCCCGGTGAGAAGCAGACTGCAGTGAAATACTACGTTGGAGTTGACGTGGGCTCAGCCAGCGTTCGCGCGGCTTTAGTGGACGGGTTTGGGACGGTGGTGGCACACGCAGAGCAGCCCATCCAGGTTTGGGAGCCCCAGCCAGACCACTATGAGCAATCCTCTGCAGACATCTGGGCTGCCTGCTGCTCTGTCACAAAGGTGGGCAAGGACAAACTAAGGATTTGTGTTGCAGGTGGTTGTTCAGGTTTTGAATGTTCACGGTCCTGCAATCCCCTTGCCTGTCACTTCCACTGGGGTCTGTTCGTGCTGTGTAGCTTGTAACCACCCTTGTGCATTAAAGGCACCTTGAGGCTGATGTAGCCTCACAGTGTCTGTTTTATTGGTGAGGAGCTGAAGGCCAGAGTGAAAAAAGCTTAGGCAAATAGAGAGAAAGGCCTTTCTTTGTGCTGTTATTGCAGGGGGAGGATTCACCCACTGCCTTCAGGTCTCACAGCTGTGAGCTTTGTTTAGCTGGTGTGTGCTCTACCCATGAGACAGTTCTTGGAGGAGTCAAGGTTGCTCAGAATCTGTCAGTGCATATATCTAGAGATGTTCATTAGGCAGTTCTGGAGTCACAAAGGAGAATTTATTGTAGAGAAATTGTATTCTGGTTTGTGGATGGCCCCTAAAGTAGCACTTGTGATCCTCATTATAAGAGGATCCAGTATTATAAGACTAAAATGAGTAATAAATGTCTGTGGATAGTATCAAGCATAAAACCAGATTGAAACAGACTTTACTATAGGGGAAAATTTGTATCCTCTGATCCAGGGCTCTGCCTGTACATGCTGGAGATAAAGGTAAGTTAGAGACCTTGCTTGCAGTGCACACAGAGGCCGTTTCATCTTCCTTACTAGAGCCCTGGCCTGCTCCATGTTCTGAGGTTGGCTTTTGAAATATTCATGATACGCTTGGTAATTTGCAGATGGACTGTTCACCCATTGTCTTGTTATTGATCAGCCTTTTCAAACATTAATGAGCTTGGCTCTGCAGAAATGCCCTGGGATGGAGAAGAGGAGGTGAGTGGGATGGAAGGAAAAGAAGGGAGTGACAGGAGTGATAGGGAAGAAGAGCTTGATGTTAAAGCAGAACAAGTCTTCCTCTGCTTATTTGGTTTTTCTCTGTCTGAGTGGCTTTGTTCTTGCTCTGGACCTCTTTAAATGCAATCTCTTATATGTAAGCAATAAAATGGTCTCAGAAACTGCAGTTTTACAGAGCCAGTAAGAGACTGGCACTGTACAAGTCTACTGAAAGTCTTTCCTTATAGTACTAATTAAAATAATGATATTTTTATTGTTGCCGAGAAGTGGCAATTTATTACCGTGCTACATTTTAGGTGTCTTGCAACCTCATTTGGCACTTAATCCTTGTGGGTGTTGTGTTTTTTTTTCCAGTGCTGCTGGAACCCATGAAGTTCAGGCATTTTGGGGCAATGGTTTGGGTTTTCTTTTTTGAAAACCTTCCAAAAAGTGTGCTATTCATACTCTTGGTAGCTGAGCAAAGGTGTGCATTGCAGATGTGTTATCATGGCTACAGATTTTCACTAACTTTATTTTTATGACCCTTCAGTATTTTGAGGCAAACACAATATTACCAAAGCACTTCTGTAAGATTGTTACTTCCACAGGCAGGAAGTCAGTGAAGTAACTGATGGAAACATTTGGTCCTAATCCTTTGTCCATGTTTCACATGCAGCTCAGCTCCAAGCTTTAGAAAAGAGAGAAAATTGACATTGCAGCTCTTCTGCTACCTTTATTTACTGGTATTTTGCTGCTTCCTGCTTTTATCCAGGACTGTGGATAAAGACTTGTGAATCAGATTTGAAACCCAAAGAATTTCTGGTAATTTGATGTGTTTATGATTCAAAGTTTTAAAGATTACTGAATTTAGGAAATTTCAGAGTTTGAGCTGACTTGTAACTCATTTTCTGTACTCACTATTCACATGGTACTTGCACATGTATGGATATATTTGTATTCCTGTGTGTTTTGTGTATTTTCAGGAAGTTGTCCGTGGAGTGGATGCCAGCCAGATCCGAGGGCTCGGGTTTGATGCTACCTGTTCCCTTGTTGTGGTGGATAAACAGCTCCAGCCTTTGGCAGTCAACTGTGAAGGTGGGACTCCACACATCACTGGTGTTTTACCAGTGCTGTTACACAGTGGTGTTACTGTGTGTGTTACCACTGATGGGAGTGAACTTCCCATGTCATCCAAATGCCACGTGGTGGGGCTGACTCTTGGAGATGGAGATGACACAAACTCTTTTTTACGAGAGGATTCTTTTCCCCCTGGTTTTACTGTTTTAGTTTTACTGCAGGATTAAATTTGAGATGAGAATTACTTACTGTTTGGTTAAATATTTGGCATCCTAAGATCACATTCATTCATCTTGACTCTGAGAAATTGCTTCTTAGGGAAATCCATGCTCATTTTTCTTTTCTGCGTGTTTTCTTCTCCTTCAGGCTGTACTGATCATGGCTTTTATAGTGTGTATAAATGCCCATCCACACTGGCTGAAGGAATGTTAAAAATGTTAGTGTGGTGTAAATGCTTGCACTGTCATGGAGCTGCAGGCAAGAGGTTCAGTTTGTGTATTTTCTTGCTTTGCTCTTCTGTCTTAGTCTAGGACACTGCCAAACTTCAGAAACAGTCTGTGACCTTTTTCTGAAAATCTGGGGGGTTTTGTTAGTTTTTGAGTAGATGATTCAGAAGACTCACGAAAAGTCTGTGCTGCACTTTTTCCCAGTGAATCCCACTTAAGATTAGGTGTGTGTTATATCAGTAGTTACAGAGGCATAATCATAATTCTGTGTACATTCCCTTTCTATTCTCAGATGTGTTTGTCATCTCCTCCTATCCTTCTCAAAGAACCAGCTTTGCCCCCAAAACGTCCTTCTCTAAATTTAGATCAGATTATTTACTTTTCAGTTTGAGAGTCTCTTAAAATCTGGTCAGTGCTTAATGATGTCTGGGGCTATTTCGGGTCTAGTGAGTCAAATTCAGTTCTCATTTTTTGTGCTCTGAGATCCCCAAGAACTTTGAGTTTACACAGTGGTGGTGCTAAACAACAAGACAAGAATTCACTCAGTACTGCAATGCTGTGAAGAGTCTTGCAGTGGTGGGGTTTCAGGCAGTTTCACAGTTCTAAGTTGTATTTCAATCCATTTTAGAAATATTGATGTGCCTCACACTTCTGCCTTGTTTTGGACTATGTTTTCAAGATGATGCTTGAGTGGCTGTGCTGTGGAGTGTGCAGTGTACTTAGCCAGAGAGGAATCTGCAGTGTCACCTGGATTACTGTTCCCTCTGTCTGGCAGGTCCTCTGGAGGTTAATTTGGATAAAACGTTCTTTGCTTCTTGTTCTCATTCGTGTCTGATGCAGACTTGCCAAATGCTTTCTCCTTGCACATCCAAAATAAAAGCATTTCAGCAAATTATCCCCCCTGAACCAGAGTTTCGGAAAGGAATTAGGGTAGTTCTTCTCATAACCATAAAAGAGGAAAGAGAATCCCTGTAGCGAATTTCAATTCAGACCACCATTGCTCAGATTTTGTCACATTTTTAGTTTTTGGTCACCAAAATGTTCCTTTATATTTTTAACTAAGTATGTGAACTTTGTCAAGAAGTTTGGATTCTTTGAATGAAATACAGGAGAACATGATGTTTCACAGTTCTTGGATGCTCACAAGCCTGATTGGTTTCAGTCAGCATTCTCAGTGCTCAGCATATCCTAAAGTTGGCTCAGAGGGCTAAAATTTTATTTTTAGGTATCCACTGTGAATTATTAACACAAATAGAATTGGAGTTTTCAATGTAGAAGTGAAAGTGTGAAGCAGTTTAGAGCCTAGTAACTTCCAGTACTGAGCTGGGGCTAAAATACTCTTTTTTTCTGTTTTTCCCCCCAAGGGCAGAACCACAGGAATGTGATCATGTGGATGGACCATCGTGCAGTGAGTCAAGTCGAGCGCATCAATGCAACCCAGCACAGGGTTCTGAACTACGTAGGGGGAGCCATGTCTGTGGAAATGCAGCCACCTAAATTGCTCTGGATAAAGGAAGTGAGTGCATCTAACTCTGTGGTGCATTTTTACTAGTGATTAGTGCCCCTTGTTAATTCCTGAGAATGAGATTTCTAAAACAAAGTCTTCAGCCTTAATGTTGAACCCCAAGGTGTGCAGAGTAAGGTCAGGCTAAAGTTGTGATTTAAACTTTTTGAGGTTCTTTTTTGCTCTCAATTTCGTATAAATAGGTTTGATTTTATTGAAATGGAGTGTTCCCTGATAGAAACATTCCAAATGGTTTTCTTATCTAGGATTAGATATACATACAGATTGAGGTGCAGGTAATAAATGAGTCCTTGAAGTATCCTAGGGTTTAGTTGTGGAGGTGAATTTCCTGCTCCAGCTCCTGGAGCCTGGAGTGCCAGAGGAACTGCTTTTGAGGCATCCAGCAGTGCAGGGTGTGATGGCTTTGGCTGCTGGTGGAGGAACTCTCCACTTCCAGCTTCAGTTTAGTTCTGTCCCATCAGCAGGAAGTAAACCAAGTGTAGAGGGAAGGTGCTCTGGGTGTAATGTGGAGCCCTGCCTCTGTCTCCTGTGTTTAAATTTTGTGTGTTGCAATGACATGTGGCCTCTTAATAACAACTGCCAGATAGAAGGAGGGACACTTGCCACTTGAAATTTTTATAACCTCCTCCAGCCTGGGTTTTTACATTTGGTCTCAGTGATGCTCACTGTCATTTTAACAAAGCCCAGATGTAAATTTCTTGCTTCCAGTTTCAAGCAGCCAAATTCTCCTGTCCTTACAGACGTGAGACATTATAGTGGAACAAGGTGCAGATTGGGGAAAGTCAAGGGAATTAACTGGTAGAAGGAGGTACTGACAGATTGATGGCATTAGAGGGTAATGAATGTTGATAATGAAATATGGATATCCATCTACTAGTTCTTCCCTTCTCGAGCTGTGAGTATCATACATCAGTCATTTTATAAATAATAAAATGTAAGCCGTAAAAACATTAAATGAATCTTTTGCATTTAAAACATTTTTATATTGCAAGGTCTGGGGTATCAGTTCCTGACTGCTCAGGAAATCCAGATTATGGGGTGTCCAAATGTGGTCACATGGAGGTGTGAGTCTGCTGCGACCTCCAAGCCCTGTGAGATAATTGCTGTGCTATAAAGGGGAGAGCATTGCAGGACTCGTTCCCTCCCTGAGCCAGTGGCTGGGACACAGGATCCTCCTGACCCCCGGTGCCATCCAGCAGCAGGGATTTCCTGGCAGAAGGGTGCTACAGAACAGGGCTTGTTCATATGTCCCTTTTCAGCTGCTGACACACCAGCTAAGGAGATTATTGTCCTTAAGAGAGGGTTTTTTACCTCAGTGTCTGCCTGCTGAGCTGCCCACGCAGCACTCCCTGTGTCCCGAGCAGGCTGGGCATGACTCACCATTAAACTGCTTAAGCTTGCCCTGCTTAGCCCGGGCACCTCAACAGCACCTACAGCAGCACCTCAGCTGCTGAGGAGCAGTCACAGTTACCCTGGAGTGGGCTGTAATCAGCTGAGATTTGGTTAAACCTTTTAGCTCTGGAGAGGTGCGGGATTGAGGGGTTTTACTGCTTCTGTGCTCCTTGCAAAGCAGGAGGGGGAGAGGAATTAAATGAAGAGGGATGGTTTATTTAGAGTGCCAGGCACAGTAATGCATCCATGGCTTACCTGACATCAGGGCTCTCAGCAAAGGGTCATGTTGGGCTCTGACAGCTCAAACTCAGCCTCATGTGATGCAAGTGTCCTCATTTTTTTGCCCAGGAAGGCGAATCTTGTAATAACTTTTGAATGTCAGGTTATTCAAATGAGACCTACAAGAGCAGTTTGCACATTTGTTGTTTCTCAGTGGACTGTCTTGAACTGGGCTACAAATATAAATTACTTAGGTCTCTTCAGATTCTTTGTTATCGATATTTTATAGATCAATAAACTGTGACACAGGTATTAAAGGTATGGTCAGGAAAACTACTTATAGAATGGTATTTAATGGTGTCCTTCCTGTTTTTTGTGTTGTATCATCTTTATTTTCTGTGTTTAGTGTATTTCCCATGGCAGAGTGAGACTGATCTAGCTCGCATACCACAAGGAAAAAATACTTCATTCTGACTGCAGGATTATTTCTTAAGCTAGTGATAATGCACAAGCTGACAAAAAGGAAGCTTGGTTTTCAAATCCCATGGGAGAATTGCAAGATTAGCAGGTAGAAAGACACATTTAAGTTTTATTCTATCCTTTTCAACTGAGACTGTCTGAGGGCTTTGCAAAGTTGAAACTGAAATTCCCGTCATGCTTTTACTTAATTATGATAACTGGTTCAGAAAATGGCTGCTCTGTACCTGGTTTGACTTGGGTTACTGCCTGGGATAGTTTTACAGTGTCTGCCCACACCGTGCCTGGCTTTGGTGCTCATGGCTTTGGTCTCTCCAGCTTTCCTGACTACTGAGTGTAGTGAGATGTTTCTTTTTTATTTCCTTTTCTTCCTCATTCCTTTCTCAATATTCCTCCCTAATGTTGTCATATACCTGACAGTATCTCAGGAAGTTAAGACAAAAACAGTGGTTTGGACACATTCTCCTGGGTCTGACCACAATCAAAACTGGCTAAACCAAGGTGTATCCAGAAGCTACTTTGGGCCTTTGTCCCTTTGGTTGGCATCGTGTTTCTGGAAAGTTTTTGATCAGAAGGCTTGACATGGCTGCAGCATGTTCAACACAGGGATGTTTGTAAAGAAAACAAAGCAGAGCAAAACCCACAGCCAGACCCTTTGCACAGTCATGCTCCAGGTCAGCATGTACCCCCTAATATATGAAGAATCACTGTTGACTTTTGCTTTGAATTCTCTGGACCTTATTTTGAACTCCTCAGGAATTTAATGTTTCTGCTATTAAATGCTTTTGCTGTTTTCCCTCTGTACATCTTTGCCTGGGATTGGTGCTGTGCACATTCCTCAGCTGCTTGCATTCATATGGGTTTTGCATAGAGGGTGCAGTGGGGAAAAGTGCTGCTTTATGTCTGAAGTGAAATAATAAAATAGAAGTTAAATAATAAGGATAAGATAGATAAATGTAGGGGATTACTAGATGCACTTTTGGAAGGATGTTATTTAAAGTACTGGATACTAAATGAGTGTTGGTCTGTTGTTAAACCAAGAGGTTAATTGTGTGTACATTGCCACCAAAGCCTCCCTCTGCCTTTCTGTGGTGCTCACCTGAGTCTGGAAGGCCACATCAGGGAGATGTGTGATGACAAGATACTCTTGTCTCATGTTTTGCCTTGGGTTCTCCTAACAACAGTACTTGCAAACCTGACCTGTGTGAGGAAAGGTCTGACATGGATCAAATCAGCAGTGCTGGTGAATTGTGAGTGATTAGGGCGTCTCTCGAAAGAGGAGTGGAATTTCTGTGGCTTGAAGAATTTTCGTCTAAGCAGTTAAAAGTATTGCTAAAATACGGCTTTGCAAATTTACCCTGACTTGGTAGTAATGAAGAGCGAGGAGGAGGGGGAAGGACTGAGGTGACCTACAAGAAAGTTGGAGAGGGCCTGGAGTGACAGGACAAGGGGGAATGGTTTCACACTGCCAGAGGGCAGGGATAGATGGGATATTGGGAAGAAATTCTACCCTGTGAGGGTGGTGAGGCCTTGGCACAGGTTGTCCATAGAAGCTGTGGCTGCCCCATCCCTGAAAGTGTCCAAGGCCAGGAGGGGCTTGGAGCAACCTGAGATAGTGGAAGGTGTCCTTGGCCATGGCAGGGGGTGGGACTGGATGGCCTGTAAGATCTCTTCCAGCCCAAACCAGTCTGTGATTCAATAATGACCTAACTGTGCTTTTCCATTTCCATCACCTTGTTCCTAAAATTGAAGCTGCAGATGACCTCAGTGTGAGGAATGAGCTGACACCACTGTACAAGAAGTAGATACTGGTCCTTATCTCTTGTGGCTTTCTTCTTCTTCTCCCCTTGTATTTATTTGTGGAGGGGTGCTGCAGGTTTTCTTCAACATCACAAGTTATTCTCACCTGCTTCTTTTTGACTTTCTTTTCCATATAATGCTTTCCCTTTAACATTTCATCTCCCTGCACAGCGATTTAACTAGAGACTGGAGGCTTTAGGCTGTATTCTCTTCTTCCATTTTGCTCTTCATCTCAATTCCATTTTGAGTTTGAATTAAAAAACTAATTTTTTAAGGCCATAATAGGCTTTTTGAGATCTTCTGTTTGGTTTTTAATTGCTTACATTCAGTTCAGTTTGATTGGGGCTGAATCATTTTAGCCTCTGGCACCTCATAGTTAGCATCCATGAAATTAGTTGGTTGGTCTTGATGTTTGTGATTGCAGAGAGCTGTTCCTATGGCAGAGCCATCCCTGCAAGTCGAGTTTGTGTGTTGGGGACAGCTGTTGGCAGTAAATGATCAGCTGAATGCAGCTACTGTGAGGCCTGTGGGGCAGTCTGGTGAAAGTGGCTCACTTAGGAGCAGCATTGTATTTTTCTGCCTGTGTGGATTATGTGTGGTGATAGAGTCCAGTGTTAAATGCAAAACAAAACAAATACATGATTTTTAGAAGGCTCAGTTCTGTGGATGCAGCCACATTTGACTTTTGAATTAAGCTGAATTAAGAACATCACCTGTAAATGAAGGTGAAATAAAGAATCCTGTGGCAAATACTTAGGAGCTAGCTGAAAGATGGTTCTGACAAAGTCTTGTTGAAACCACTAAGTTAAGTTTGAATACAACCTTCGCTGAAAAGGAAAGTAATTCCTGGTTACTGGTTCTTTTAAAATAGCCAATTAAATCCACTCCTTTTGCTGTTATTTCCTTGGATTTCTTAATTTACAATTTTCTTACAAAACATTACTGCAATAGTTTTTTAGTTCTGTGGTTGCAGGTACATTTTTGTGCAGTTTAATAAACAGATTCTGTACTTTTGGTGACTTTGGCTAAAAAAATTGGATGTTCACTGCCTGAGTGAGTGTGTAGGTAGTTCTGGGAGGTAGATGCCTGCATGTGACCTGAAAATGTGAGTACATAACTCCTTCCCTTGGGAATTATTTTGCTGCAGGTGTTTGTCAGTACATCACAACTGTACAGATATCTATGCTGTGGCAAACCAGTGTGAGAACAGAGCTCAAGCACAGCAGTGCAAAAACTGCAGGGAAGGGCTGTCCAGCTCCAGAATTAGCCTGTTAGTATTTTTTTTTCCTAGAGATAGCAGAAGAAAAAAAATGTTGTTTACTAATTTCTGGCTGCAAATGTTATTGTAGCTTGTGCCAAAACGAAAGGATGCATGTTATGTTTTCCTCATACTAATGGCATTACAAACCAGCTCTTTCTAAAAAATCCTAGTCCCATTAAATCAGAGATGCTGAAGTTTATTTTTGTTTATTCTAAGTGGGTGGAGGATGTTGGACTGGGAGTAGGTATTTGCTTGGTAACTGCCTCCAAATGAAGTGCAGTCTTCTGTACTCTGTTGTCACAACTCTGCTCTCAATTGCATGTTGAAGAGCGAAGAAGAGCCTCCCTTTGGGAAAAAAACCCAAACCATGTAGTGACTGTTTAGCATATCATTCCTCTGCCATTAATAACTAAAATCAGTAGTCTCTGAGAAGTTTTTTTCTGGCAGTCAGTGATCTTCCTGTATGTTACAGTTCACATGCTGAGTTAGAGCTGCTGTTTGATCCATCATCCTTCTTCCTTCTGTACACCTGTGACTTGCAGCTACCAGAGGGATCACTTGCAGAAACAATTAAAACCTCTTTCCCTGGCAGTGGGGGGAAGGATAGTGGATGTAGTGGCATTAGCTTGGCAGCAGCTCCTTTGTTGGTGCATGTCTTCTTCACTGCTTGCTGCCCTTGCAGCTGGCTTTTTGTCTGGTTGAATGTGACTGAATGTTTTTCCATTAAAATGAATAATAAATTCTGTGTTAAATGAGAATGACTCCAGGCTGTTGAGTTTGGAACTGAACTCTTGTTTAGAATTGTTTATAAATGTTTCAACACTCTGTGTTATCACAATCCATACACAGTGCAGACACACATGCATAAGTTGTACTTCAGCCTGGGTTTGGCTTTCAGCTGCAGTTGCTGATCAGGCAGAAGTGTCATTTATTAACAGCATTCACAGCTGGGAGATTTGAAGCACCTGCACCTCTGAGCATGTCCTGCTTAGTTGTCTCCCCTCTGTGTCTCTCCTCTCCTCTGCAGTGGGACAAGGCTCCCAGCGGGCACACACTGTCCTCCCTGCCTTGTTCCAGCTTCTCCAGCTCTGATTCCATGTGCCTGCTCTGTCCCTCTGCAGCCCTTTCTGGCCTGGGCTCTGGTGTTTGCCTGCCTGTGCTGCCATGCCCAGGATGCCTCAGGGATTTAAGGATACCTGCACCAGTATCTCGGTGGTGCAGGCAGTTTTCTCTCCCTTCAGCAGCAGCCTTACTCCAAGAACTTACTTTCCAAGTCCCTCCTCTCTCCCTGCCCCACTTCCTGACTCTGATAATTCAGTCAGTTAATCTTTTACCAATTAGAGTGCAAGTTATGTCAAAATTGATCAGTTTGCATCCATGGCTCTGGCAAGGATGGAATTGCTGCTCATGGCCTATCTTGGGTGTTTGGGAATAGCTCTATCACATGGCTTGGCATCCAGTCTGAAGTGTGGGAGATCCAAGTTGTAAATCCTTGCTTTGAGTTGGAGCACGGCATGGGACATGAGTTTTTGGATCCCTGGGAGTGTGTGCATTAAGTATTGCATTGTTCCCTTTCTTCCTTTCACACAATGTGCATTTGTTTTCTGTAATTTAGAAAAAGACACCCTGTGTGTGTATTTTCAGTCCAGTTAAGAAGTCCCTCATTTTCTCTTCTTGCCTAGGAAGATTAAAATGCGTTGCACTACGTAGTTCTTAAACTCTTCATCACCACCTATAACAATCTCAACAAATCATTCTGTGGAGGTGTAGTTGTTAAAATAACCCAAAGCAATCAGAGAGAGAGGTGAAGAAGGGGCACCCCATAAGTACCTCTGGAAAGCAGAAAGATTGTGTGAGTTCCTTTGCAAATGAGTTTGGAGGGTGAGTCGCAGGATGTGAACACAGCATTGGGAACGTTCCTGGATCTTTTCCACAATCCTTTTAATGTGGTCACAGACTCCTGACTGGGTGAAAATAAATTTGAATTAACTTCAGTGAGTGTCGAAAACATGGAGACTTAAAATTTATTTGGAAGAAGCATCAGGGTGTGCTATGATTTTTTTTTTTTGTCTGTACTAATTAGTGATGACACAGCATCAAGATGGCAAAAAATGAATCATTTGGATGTTCATGAAACAAAGTATTTTGAGTGTCACTAACATGTGGCTTTTGGGAATTCTTGAAGTAATAGGATAAGGATCCAAGGAGTATCTTTGATGAAACAGATTTCTTTGAAGAGGACAGTTATTCTTAATCCAGTTTCTTTTCTGATTAAAGTAACAGCCAGACTACTCCTGTTCCTTCTCAGAGGCTGTCAGGTGTGTTAACAACACGTAATGGCTTTTACTATCAAGATAATCAGGCTGATTATAATAATCAGAATGATCTTTGAGCTAAACTGTGGAGCACCTTGGCATTCACATAGGAAGTTAAATTTGAGTAGCAACCATGTGTCTGGGAGGTGACCTAAACCTGAGTGGTCAGGAACAGACATCTAAAAGTTGTGTGCTTTATATTAAAAAATTGTGATCAGAGCATTTCTTTTTTGAACTCAATTGAAAGCCAGTAAGTTTTAGAAGCTTTTCAAGGTCTAAACTCCAAGTTTTAACACAGATTCTTTGCATGACCCAAAACTAAACAAAATTTTGCTTTTTTTGTACTTACCCAGTTGCACCTTAGTTTCTCAAATTCATAGATTCCATTTCAGCAACTTTCTGGACTTGTAAGATTTTGATTTGATATCGCAGAGTGTCTGATTAAGTTATAGAATCACAGAATGCTTTGGGTTGGAAGGGACCTTAAAGCCCATCTCATTCCACCCCCTGCCACAGGCAGGGACACCTTCCCCTATCCCAGGCTGCTCCAAGCCCCGTCCATCCTGGCCTGGGACACTTCCAGGGGTGGGGCAGCCACAGCTTCTCTGGGCACCCTGTGCCAGGGCCTCACTACTCTCACAGGGAAGAATTTCAAGAACCAAGTATTATTTCTTAAAATGGAATCGTGTTCTCTCTTAGTTCAGCCTGTATGTTCTGGACACTGCATGGAATTAATTTTTCCTTCAGAAAGACCCCAGAAAAGACTTGTGTTTCTGTTGCAGGAGCTGATCATAAGGGAGAAAACTTTGCACTTTTCAGTTATTTAAAATGCTGGTGGGGGTTTTTCAAGCAATCTGATCTTCCCATGGAAGTTTGATTTGTGACCCTTGTGGGCTTTTATTCAGTTTTGATATTCTTTACTTATTTTCATGTACTGAGGTCAGAGGTGAGCATTGGGATTGCTTTGCAGGACAGCGATGCTCACTGTCTGTCCCACTGGAGTACAACATTACTCTTGGGAAAACTTTCTTCCCATTCATCATGGTCTGATAGCTGTGGATGGTGTGGAGATTGTTTGTAGAAAAGTAATTTTGAGAATATGCATTGCTAACATAAGCTGAAATCAGACTGAGCTTTGGAGATGAAAACAAGGAATGGAAATTGGCCCAGGTGATAAGACCAGCCTTTTCTGGTGGTCTTCTTGCTTTCTGGACCATCATCTCTCTGCAGAGAACAGTGGTAGAAGCTCCTTGTAAATGAACTTTCTTGGTAGAAGGATTTATTTTAGGAGTTTGGAAATGTTGTGTGGCTTTTCAAAAAGCCACGTGATCGGGAAGCTTTGTTTGTGTGCTCACAGAGCTCTTTGTGTTCTTCCTATGCTTATAATTAACAAATATTAAATTTCAAACCTTAGATTTTAAGTATTTTTAAATCCTCAATGGTGTATTTTAGAAAATAGAACATTCTTCAAACAAATGTTTTTTGAGAAAGTTGTTGACTTTGAAACTGCTCTGACATGGAGCAGCTGATGGGAAACAGAGACGCTCCAGGTTATTGATCTGAAACTTGTGCCTCCATGAACTCCTCGTGGGGAACTTTGCTTATGATCAGTTTGTGGTGGGGGAAAGGCTCAGTTCTCCAGGCAGTGGATCAGAGAGTAGAGCTGACTGGACGATCAGAACACTGGGTTTACAAAAATTGTTCTTTTTACCTAAATACCAGGGTTTTAATTGCATTGAAATAAGGACATGACCATGCCTGACCTTTACTATCTGCCTTTCTAAACATATTTTTATTAGAACTTGCCAGAATCGTGGGAGAAGGTTGGCTACTTCTTTGATCTTCCGGATTTCTTATCTTGGAAAGCCACAGGTGTCACTGCAAGGTATGTTAATCATAACAATATGATTTTTGTCTATTTTCTTATGTACATTTCTGCTTTAATTCATTCTGACTGGACCTGCTGTTATGTACATCTGTCTGTAATTCAGCCAGCCCCAAAACATCTTGAACCTATCTCCTGCCTCCATCGTGCATTCCTGAACACAGTCGTTCCTGGGAGCAGTGGAATTCACAGATACAGTATGCTGCTGCAGAATGTCATTTTGGAGCATAAATATGATTGCTGGAGTTCCTGTGAAATACAGTTCCAATAATTCTTTGAAATCTATTTTTGTTGACAAATTTATTGACTTTTTTGAGAATTGGAAGTATGTACTTCTTTGCCATGTGGGGGAGATCTGGTAAAATCTAATTTTAATGGTCACTTCACTGTAAAACATGGCAGCTGTGCTGCTCCCCAAAAGCACCCTGGAATCCTTGCAGGAGCAAAGCAGTTGAACAAAACCCTCTGAGAGAACCCCTTAAAAATCTGGATTAAAGTGACCAACACAGGTGAAGAACATTTGCAGATCCTTGTGAGAAGTGAGGCACAGTATTATTTATTTCACATCATGTCCAGTTCAGTGCAGCTCACGGTTATTTCCATTGCAGTTTGTGGAGTGGAATCTGTGCAAAATGTAGTCTCTGATGAAAACTGGCCACAGGATAGTTTTAGTCTCTCTGGAAATGAGATACCTTCCCATCAGATACAGTTATTTTTATTTGAAAAAAAAAAACTTTTACTCTGTTTCTCCCTAGTTAGTCTTCTTGATTGACAGCTATTGTTAGAACATTATATGTTATATATTCCTTGCATTATACAGCAGGGAAGTGCTATGATTGACTTTAAAAAGTCAAAAAGAGGAGTTGTGCAAGGACTTGCCAGATGATAATTGATAGATGGCATCTTAAATCTTCTTCCTTTGGGCTTTCAGTCAGATTTTGCTGTCTAACCCTGAGTTATGTAACAGAAGAACAACTCCCACCCCACAGATCTTGCAATCTAAACAGTCCTGTCAGCTGACCCAACTCTGCCTTCAAGAGGATGAATCCCAGGCTCCCAGATGATATTCCAGGGTCTGTATCTTGTGAAAGGACTCAGGACTTTGATTTAGCATTAGCAGCCTTTGGTCAGGGCACGAGGTGGAGGAGGCTGTGGAAAGGGAGGGCACAGTGATCCTGGCAGCTCCGTGGTCCTGCCTGGCTTTGGCTTTGTGCTCTTGGCTGCAGCTTCCTGGAGGTGAAGCAGAGAATCTCTCTTGAAAAAATAGAGCTGCAGAGGATTATACTCAGAAGTTGAGATGCCTGAATTTAGACTGGCAAGTTCATTTCCTTAGCAATGACAATGTGATTATTCGAAATCTTCTAATTGTGTTGATGAAGGTTGTAAGGGAGAAAGGAATGTTGGGAAAAGACTCTCTGGATAAAGTCTTTCCTCACACTTCGGTTGAGAGTCTTCTTTTGGAATAAAATATCTTCTTGTTGATTGCTGTCTTTAATGTTCTCCCCAAAATTAAGCCCATTGTTTTGGTTCTAGTGGATTGTCTTGTAGGGTGACAAAGGAGGAAGAAAAAGACAGGAAAATAGGGACAAGAAACATTTTGCCAGAATCAAACCTGAGTTTTTTCCCTTTCTCTGCTTTACCCCATGCACACCTGTTTTCTGAGAATTTTCTTGTAGGTTGGTGAAGTCAAGTAGTTTGTCCTGCATATGCTCATAACACAAGGGAAGTGTAAATTTATCAAGTATGAGCTTCTTACCTCTTACCAGCCTTTCTCCCTTTGAGCACAAAGGAGTCTATTCACAGGGCAAGACACAGTGTTAGTCACTGTGAATCATACAGAACTTGGCCCTGATAAAAGAAGGATTTATTTTTTTAAAAATTTGTTTTGATGATGAGGATTTTACCAAAATAAATGTGATTCCGAAGGCACTTTTAGAGCAAAGACCTTGCTTCTTTAAATTTTTAAGGGGCTCTCTAAAACATTTTATATGTATTTGACATTTAGAAATTATGTAAAGTCTTTTTGCCTTCAGTGAGGTCGCTGTGCACAAAGTTAAGTAGTGTGTGAGATCAGAGTTTGACGTATTTGAAAAGCAGTTTTCGATGTTTGTTTCCAAGTGTGAAATCCTTTGTCTTTCACCTTTAATTCTGCTGGCTTGAACTGCCTTGTTGCCAGGTTTTTTTTCCAGTGGATCTATAATAACCAATAAATGTTTCTTACCTCCAAGGTGGAGGCTCAAAGATCTTCTAGGATTTTTTACCTCCTGGCTTTGAAATTGCTCTGTATCTCACTGAACAACATCCACTCATCAGTTGCAAAGGATGGGTTTTAAATTGTTGATTCCCATTGTTCTTGGAAAGCTGTTTCCTGTAATGCTCCATATTTAATATAGTTATGTTTTATTATTTCTGCTCTGGGCTGATGAATGACCATTGACTTGTTCTGAACAATCCAGGCATGGTCGTTCTGAATATTCTGCATTAAAAAAAAAGTGTTACTGACAGCTCTTTAGTTAAAAAATTGAAACCTGGAACTTCTCAGCTTTGTCCCCCAAGGCTGCAACAATGAGTGTTGGTTTTGCCACATGAATACTCAGTTGTCTTCTCCCAGCAATGCTGTGGTGGAGAGGAGGAGCTGGTCTGTGACAGACACTTAGCAGTGCTTTTCAGAGGCTCGTGGTGAGTGTGACTCACTGCTCTCCCTCCCCCATCCAGAACCTCTGGTAACCTTTCCTTTATATGGTACTTTGGGTCCAGCTATCTTAATAAAATCTAAACTCCTCTCTGGTTTAGTTGCAGGCTACTGTGTTATGGATGGGGAGCTCTTACCAGAGATGCACATCTGTAGTCCTAGTGTGTTTCTGGAGTCTTGTGGAGGATTACATTGCAGATAAGAATAGGGCTGAGCTGTTAAACTGGGTGGAATCCACACACAAATTTCTCAAAGGTCGTGGGCATTTAGACCCAGAATTCTGCTTCAGGGCCACTTCCAGTCATATGCAACTCACTCACTGCAAAATGAGCTAGTCTGTACTGGAATTTAAGATGAATTCTAACAAAAGAGAGATTAGACCTGTGAAGGAGGATTTGGAAACATAGGGAATAATGTCAGGCTGACATTACTGAGATAGAGGCTGTCCAACATTGTGCTACAAGCCACCTCCTGAAATGACCAAAAAAAGTTGGAACAAATTGAATATTTTTACAGAATTTTTTTTTTTTCATATTATTATTCTCTAGATGTGCTAATATCTGGGGAAGGTAATGTGCTATCTGGTAGAGACTTCATCTCATCTGTGGATTTGACCCAAATAATTTTCTTGTGAAAATACTTGTCCAGTCAGTCTTCAGCTGCTTGCCATCGTGACATGGGAAAGGGTGGAACAGCTGTTTCGTATACCTCACTTTTCTAAATGATCTCCTTCCAACAGATCTCAGGATCATGAGTTTCTCAGTTTTATAAGAAAGAAATTCATACTGTTTATGGTAGTGACAGCCTGCAAAGTGAAAAGCAAATGCTTGTAGTTGATAAAAAGCATTTCTGGGAAGCACATGACTAATATTTATCTGTATCTCTGTGAGAGAGGGGATCTCTTTTCAGTATACAGTCTGTTTTCAACAGGAAGATGTTGACAAATTGTTTTCTTTCATTTTTGAGTTCTTTGGCTTGTGCACATTTAAGTAGCTGGCTCTTTATGTTAGTGATTGAGTCCTTAAAGTTTATTTGTAACTTGTTTTGAGTTGCTTTTAATTAGGGCTTGAGATGGCTCCGTTGCACTGATGGACTTCCAGAGAACTCCCTGGGCATCGTTGGAGTTGATGCAGAGTCCACTGGGATGAACAGGAGCAGAGTCTGGTCCCTTGCTGAATTGTACTCAGGGAAGCTTGTAATAGACGAACAAGGCCAGGGAGGTGCTCCAGAATCCAAGAATCTGGATTCAGGTCTCTACCCTGTGATGTCCCCTGTGTGATTTGGAGAAGTGAATTAAATCTGTGTCTTAGGAGGTGTTCAGGCAGCTGAATACATGTGGGGATTTGATGTTTGTTCATCCCTGTGGTTGTTCTTCATCTCTTAAACTGGTGCATCCCCACACTTGGGAAGTTGCTTACTTTTACCACTGTGAGGTCTCTCATGGCTGTGTCAGTGGAGCCCTCACCAAATATTTTATCCAGAATGGGCTGGAAACTCTGAGAAGGGAGAGGGAGTTTGGAAGAGGAGCTTGTGTTTAGAGGTGCTGTTGAGAAAACAAACTGGTACGAGTTAAACGATTATCTGAAGGATGTCTGTGTCTTTTTCAGGGATTGGGCAATCCTTTCAGAGAGATGTGGTAACTGCAGCAGCACAGACACCACTTTTTGGGGCCAGCTGCCCTTCCCTTCCTTCCTAGCCCTGCCATGACTAATGGATGCCCTTTGGCTGGGATCTGGCGCTTGGATTCTTGTTGATATTTTGTGCCTACTTCAAAAGATGCCCCGTCTAAAAATCAGGCCTGTCTCTGGAAAGAAGGGGCCTAGGGAATACTGCAGAAAGCTGTTGTGATTAGTGCTGAGCCCATGGGGCAGTGACAGTATCCTGAATTGCACTCGGGTGTTGTGTCCTGTTTATGAAATGAAACCCAAGACTTCAGAATTGCAGACTTGTTTAGAGAAGTCTCTGGAGAAGGGAGAATTATCTTGAAAGGCTGGTTGGGAGGGGAGGGATGGTGTTTTTGTGGATTGGACAAAGTACCATGAATTTCTTGTCGTGGAGCCAAAAGCAAGTGTCCCTGTGATGGTATGTTTGCCAAATGAGAGAATTCTACTGCTATCAGGCTTTTAATAAATTCAAAACATGTTCTTTGGAGACTGGTGACACACAGACTGATCCACAAAATAGGAAATGTGTAGCTGGAAAAGTTATCAGGACTGTGAAGGGCAGGTGCAATGTGGGCCATTACTGTTAGATATTTTTTTTCAATTTAAAAACGGTATGTCCTTGAGCCTACCGAGTAATCTGAAAGAGTTCTGTGTGCTGAAGGAGAAAATTGTCAGCAGGTCTCGTTAATGTTAGCCAGGAAGCACACAGGCAAACAGGAAGCTTTAGCTATTGTTATTGTACAAGTGCCCTTTACAAAATATTAGCAAAAGAAGCTTAATGTGTTTTCCACAAGAACAGGAGCCCTTCAGAGTGTCTCACCGTGTCTGCCCAGTGAAGAAAAACTGCACTGTCCCCTTCCAGTGCCATACATTGAGAGGTTGCACTGCAGAGGCTTGCATTCAGATCTTCAAATATTTACTACTTTATTTTTTGAAGTTGTTAGAGTTCTTAATTAGCTGTGACAGTATCTAGCCCTTCGTTTTCTATTGTGTTCATTTGCTGCTAAAAAGCAAAAAAAAAACCCGCAACAAAAACCCGAAAGCCAGCTAGGTCAGTATAGAAAGGATTGGGGGCAGTGGATGTATTCCTGGCAGTTTGCCACGGAGACACTGAGCTGAGCCAACCATGAAGTCATCGTGAACTCAGGGAGTCTCACTAATCCAAGGCAATGTGTCTTAATTTGACAAAGCAAAGGCTGCTTGATAAGCAAGCCCAGCTAGAAATGCTGTGAAACGGGGGTGTTTGTTAAGTGGAGGTTGTGGACGAGAAGTGTGGTGATATGAAAGGAATCATCTTGGTTTCAGGTCCTTCCTCCCCTAAGCCCAAAGGCAGGCTTGGCTCCCTTCTCCCCTGCAGCTCGGGCTGTGCAGTGGCTTGATGTGAAATTTGAGAAACATATGTAGTTTTCTATTTCAGGAAAATGATCTCAGGGATTGAATGTGTGTTTTGTTGGCTGTTGAGCTCTGATCTTGCCTAGTGTGGTAGTTTGAGGGGGTGTGTGTGTGTATGTGAGTGTGTGTGTGATGGTTAAAACGTTCTCCAGCATTTAAAAAAAACAGAATAAAAAAAAAATCAGAGTTCATATATTCATTGTTGTTAAAAGTCTTATTTCTTCAGTCTCAAAATGCAGTTAAACCATTATCTGGAAGATAATCCTGACATCCTAAGAAGACTCTTAAAGAACTGTACTGTGTGGATCAGAAAATGTCTTTTATTTTTCCATAATAGTCATTAACATTTACTTGAGCTGAGGAGTGGTGCACACACAGTTTTCCATCGAAGCAAAGAAGCTGTGTTTAAACAACCATTTCACTGTTGGTCCTGTGCAGAAGCAATGGAGATTATTAACTTCTGCAGAACACTGTAATTATTAACTTCTGTGAGGTTGGGATGACAATCTCTCCTTAATAAAGTTCATAAAGAGGTGGCTGGGACTCTGAGATTCCTCTTGCTGACATCCTCACTAATGGTAGGACTGGATAACTGTGCTTCACTGGGGCTGGGAGGGAGTATTGAAGGAAGTTGTGGTGTTACAGCCCTAAATTCTGAGGAAAAATGAGACAGAAGCCACAGAGGAGTTTGTTGTCTTTCAGTTCTCTTAATCTCATTTTTTTTACAATAATTTCAGTTCTCTTCAGGTCCAGGCTGGGTGTTCTGGGTGTTTCTTTTGCATTAGCTCCTGTGAACACCATCGGGGATCAGACCCTCATGGTACAAGGGATGTAATAAACGATCTGTCATCTCCTTTGAACTCTTCCTTATGTGAAACCCCGTGGAAAGCCCCCTTGTCCCTCATGAGATTGGGTCTCTGTTCAGCCAGAGCTGTGTAACAATTGCTTCCTTGCATAAAATGGAACCAGATAAGAAAATAGCCATGTTTATGAACTCCTGGGTCATTTACAGCCCCAGCAGTGTTTTGGTGTGCACATATATAATGCATGTATTCACAGTAAATTCTTAAAAACCACCCCCCTGAAAACAATAACATTCCAGGACCGTTCTCATCCAGGGAAAGGAAAGAAAGCTGTGTGGCATGAAGTCTGTGCATTGTATGTGTACATACAGTGCTCAGAAATACTAAAACTCACAGAAATTTATTATCCCATGCGGAGCTCTTTTGTCTTTTCTTTTTTTTTTTTTTAAACCCCCAAACCTTTACCCCTCTGTAATACCTTGCATATGAAAGAACCTTAATAAATCCAGCCCTTAAATGTGCTCTTAAGCAAGAAAGTGGCATTGTTATTTTATAGCTGGGAAAAGAGCTGTATAATTTGAAGGGTAACATTCTTTAAGTGTTTAGCTGGGCATCCAGCTTTGTGTCTAACTTGCAGTGAGAATTAGGTGTCGTATTCCATAGGCATTTTCACAGATCACACTATAAATTATGTATTCTGGACCAATTCTTCCTCCAGACTTCCCAAACAAATGCTTTTCAGCACTGGAGTGTTCCTCCTCTCCCTCTCACTGTAATACATGGCTGTAACAACAGTCTTGGCCTGGAGGGCAGTTTACCTACAGGCTTGCTTTATTTTTTTTGGCTGGCTCTCTAAATCTGTTTAATGTTAGTAACTTTCACTGGAAATTCTTGGCGTGCTTTAGGATGACAGTGATGGTGTCAGGGTTGATTTACATTATCTCTTTAAAGTAGCATTAGCTCACCTAGGACTTTTTCTCTTATTTGTTTTAGAATTCATGCTCTCCAGAGAGGAGCCTTTTAACTGTGAAATGTAAATAACCTGACAAGGAAGACTGCAAAAGAAAATGAGTCTTTGTCCATGGCAGTGATACCAAGCTTGCCAACTCCGTAACCTTTAAAACAGAGCACTTTTATGCTTGACCTGTCATCTGCCTATAAAAATAATCTTAGATCAATGATACAGTGCTTTCAAGAATGTGTCTGAAGAAAGCAGACACTTCTATGTATGTGTTCTGTCATTTCTTCATTGTGATAGACCATCTGCTGCTTTAACTCTCAGTAGGATCTGGTTATTGATTCGGTGTAAGTGCCTGGCTCTGCCTTTTGCTTGCACTGAGGTGATGAACACTTTTACTGCAGCTTGCAAATTGATGCTGCCAGATAGCCAGCCCGGTATTATATAAATATATAATGTGTTATATGAAATCACCAAGGGTTTGTTTTTGCCTTCCCCCATTCTTTATTCCAGTGCCATTCCATTAAGCTGTTCATTAGATGAAAGGTTGTAATTCAGTCTTCAGTGGATGAAATGTATATGTACTTATGGAATCAAAGACATTCCAAGAAAGGTTGTTTATTTTCTTACTACCTTCTTTAATTAAATGTCGATGGTAGGATTCTGACTGTCTGACTTCAGAGAAACAGATGAAGCAATAATGCAGTGATCCAGCAGGGATGACTGGAGTTATGCTTCTTGGTTGTTGGACACTGCATGCATAGGAAACTTAATTCTCCTGTGGATGGGAGAGTTGGAATTTCAGATTTCACCATGGCTGTTAGTTTAATTTCCAAGTGAAGGGGAAGTTCTGGAAGTTGTGTGTTTTATATTTTACTATTACTAACTTCAGATAATACTTGGGTTATGTATCCGTTTGGTTCAGCTTGCTGACGCTCAGCTTCAGACTGGAGCTGGGACTCTCAGTTAAAACCCGTGTTTGTCCACTTCATTTTATTTCCAGTGCTCTGTCTCAGACTTGTCAGCCTGAGTTCTGAGCTTGCTGCTGTTCTGCATTGTGGATGTATCCTGGGACTCTCCTGAGAGGGGATTAGAAAGCACAGGCATTCCTCAGAGAGCCCATCCCTGTGTTCCCTGGCAGGCTGGGGCTGTCCCAGAGTCACTCCCAGGATCCGTATGCCAGAGTTGGAGTGGGCGAGAATTCATGGAAGGTGACCCAGCTGTTGCCTCTGGTATCCATGCACAAGGGATTTTTGTCAAAGTGGGAAAGAAAGTAGGAAAACCCTTCATGCTGTAGGCAAAAGTTTGAGGATGTGCAGAGTGGTATGCCTGTTATATCCAAAACTCTCCCCACCCCCAAAGCCCACTTGCATTTATCCATACATAGCACATGGAGTTAGGATGAGGGAAATACCTTCAACTTTCACTCACTGTAGTTTGAAACAGTTTTGAAACTATTTAGATACTCTCCTCTCCTCTCAGTCTCATTTTCCAAGGTGAACTCGTTCTTCTGAGGAATGAAGCTGGATCTGCACAGTAAGGTGTTTTCATGTTTAATTAGAACTGATAAGAGGGGGAGAACATGCCATAAAATACAAAGAAAACTATTTTCCTGTGGTTTCCTTCTTCTGAGCTTCCCTCCGTGGAACTATGTGGGACTTTCTGATGCTGGTTTGTCATTGTATATAAAATACCTCAAACAGACTCCCTGGAGAAAAAGAAACACCATGGTGTAATTTTATTTTCAGGAGAGAAATTGAGTGTTCTTCCTGGCTTCATGGAAAAACTAGGTGTGGTATTGTCCTGAATTCCTTGTACACAGCATCTGTACATGAAGTTAATACCCATAGTGCTTTCATCTCCCTACAAAGGAGGGAAAACAGGGAATGTGTAAGAGCATGAGACACTGTTGGCACCTGTTCTTCATNTTTGAATGTGTATCACAAAGACAAGTTACAGTTCTTCAGTGCTCACCATTCCTCATGCTGTTGCCCCAGTAACACCAGGTGTAAATCTAACAGGGGGGGCTCTCCAGAGGGGTTCCAGTTTGTTTAAAGCTTTTTGGGTTTGTATATTTGGTCCTGTAGCAGCTCTTCATTTTGTGTATAAAGACAGTTCATAAACAGATGTTGAGTCTCAACACAGTGCCTGCTATTTCCTGCTGTTTCTGACCTTCCTGGAGCCACACAGACAATCCTTTTTCACACCAGTTAGCTCCACTGGTAATGTACCCAAGTACATTTCCTGCTAACTCTTTCTTTTTCAGGTTGTCTCTTTAAATGTGGATCAAAGGAGACTTATACCTACTCAAATGTTAAGAGATTTCTGATTGCCCAACCTATCGAGAGACGTTATTAATTAATTAAAGTAGGTGCTCATTTGCTTTGGCACAAACAGAGAAAGGAGGAGGTAGAATATAAACAATGATGTCCAAACTAGCACAAATTGACCTTGTGACTGTGATACCTGCTGTGCTGATGGAAATCACTCCAGGCTGATTCAGCCTTCATCCACAGTCTCATTTGTTTGTTGGTTTATCTGAAAGGGCCTCTATTTGTGTGTATGTGCATAAAATGGGGACTAGAGTTTTACCTCATTAAATGTGAAACTCTGCTTGGAGGAATATTGCTCAAGAAAACCACATCAGGCCAAGGTTTTGAAAATGCAGGCTGGTTTAGAGAATGCATTTTAATATATTGAAGCCTCAAGCCATCTACCTCTGCTCCTCAGAGCTCTACCTGAAAACTTTCAGGGCTGAATAATTTAAGGTTTGGGTTGTTTTTTTTTTTTTTTTTTTATTCTTTCTGCAAGAAATACTAGTCTGATGTTTTATTTTCCTAAAGTCTGAACTCCACATAACTTTTTTTCAGAACTGTTTATCCTCATTCCAGACATGAACCTTGGAAAGGTGGCAGAAAAAACAAACAGCTGCTGTGTTTTTGGGCAGTCTGCATTCCTTTAAACTCTCTGAGATCAGACTTGTGCTGAGATTTTCAAATTATTTGTCCTAGGGCTTAACCACTTTCACTCCTGCTTAAAAGTCAGTGAATTTGCCATACTGGTGCTTGTGAGAGCTGTCATGCAGGGCCCTAATGATTCAAGAAGTATGAATATATGATGTGTTCTTAGGGCTTTTTATTATTGTTTCATTCAAACTTCACCTCCCTCCCTAATCATCTTTCCATTTTTGGATTCCAGTTCTTTTTTTAACTTAAGCACATTGCTTAAGTATTCTAGGGAACTTTGTTTTCATTTTGGTTTTGGGGGTAAATTTGATACATATAAAAATGTTATTAATGGACCGAGGTGGAGGTTGTAAAAAAGGCTGCCACATTCCCAAGGCCCAATGTCAGAAATTATCTGCTCAAGTTTGGGTTTCCTTCACAAGTGGGAGACAGGAAGAAGAGCCACCAGTCCTATGGCCGTGTTTTGTGCCCTCTTTATGAGGTCTCCAAAATATGTTCCGTGGAGCTGGTGGATGAGCCAGGACAAGCCAGGCTTGTGTGGTAAAAGGGTATTTAATGCTTTGGGCCCTCATGTGGATTTTCCTGCAAGATGTGAAGATGCTGCTTCTAGTTGTGCCTTTTAACCAGCCTGAATCCCAAGTGTGTTTTGCAGTGCCTTTCCAGGTCCTGGAACTTCCCTGAGTGCAGAGATTGGTTGTCCCAGGTCACTGTTCTTGTGAGGTGGGTTAAATGCAGGCGTGTGTTTACTAGCAACTGGAATGGACAAACAAAGCAGCCAGGCCAGTTCTGAAGGGCTTTTCAGTTAACTGTGCTCATTCTTTTCTTTGGGCCCTTTTCCAGCAAAGCACTTAGGCACGTGCTTAAAGTTAAAACCTGTGCTTAAGTGCTCTGCTGGTCTGGCTCCTTTATTTGCTGTCCAAGCATGTTGGAATGAACAGGCTGTTGGTTGTAGGAATGTTTGGGGAACTGTTCTTCTTCCACTGCTCATTTTCCTTCTCTGAGCCTTTTGGCCACCTATGGCCCAGATTTAATTTGTCCTTTCACTATGACACAGAAAACTATATGAAAATAGTGTTTGGAAACCATTTGATTTGAAAACCATTTGAAAACCTGTAAGCAGGTTATTGATTATTTGGCACTGATTATGAAGAAGCAGTGTATTTGGAAAAATCAAGGTCATACCACCCAGAGGAGTTTTCATCTGATGTTTTGTCGTATGACGAAAGCATCTTCAGACTGTTCAAATACTATGGGTTCAGTATCCAGAAAATTCTCCTCAAGTAACTGCTGTCTTTTAGGTGGCACTTGTTACTTTTTGATCTGTATGCAGATTTCATTATTTATTTCTTTCTGGTTTTCACTGCTGCAGTCCAGAGTTCCAATCTCTGATCCCTGCAGGCCAGCAAGTCTTGTGCTGTCCCTCCTCATCATTCCCATAGCATCCATGGCAAGTCAGGACAGGAGAACTGAGTTAAATTCAGCCCTTGGGAATTCTCTCTGGGTCTTGCAGCAGTGAAAGTTGGCCTTTCACCTCTAGAGCCATTTTAGGACACCAGGGAGTTGATTTTCTTTGTGCTTTTCTTTGTGAGGGTGCAAACCTCTTAGCAGCAATGAAAATGGCAGAATGTGCAGCCTGACCTAACAGTGGAGGTAGCAAGGAAAATCCATATGGGATAAGCCCAGCACAATCCTGCAGTTGCTTATGCAGACATGTGACTTACAGAAATGCCCCAGCTGACGTCAGAGACACTTTTTGTTCAGGTCAAGTTACTCACACCCACGTCTCTTTAGGACCAAGCTCATAAATAAATAGTTTACAAAATGGCCTTTAGAAATTTCATTCTTAATTTCTCTCAAAAATGTGCAGGCTCTCTGTGAACCCTGATTTTTAAATTCCATCATTTAATTTGGTAAAACACACAAATGGGGAAATTATTTTTGGCTTTTTTTTTAAGAGGGAATTTTCTCCATTAAAGAGGGAATAAAGCATTCCTTTTCTTAGGCATCTAACAGGGATTTTGAACTGACTTTTAGTCCATTCTTCTCTGTGCTTGCAGCATTTGTGAGTGTGTTTTCTGCAAGTAGTGCAGTGTAATTCAAGTTCTAAGAAAGGGAAAGACAAATATTTTAGTGTTGTTAGGGCTGCATGAAAGGGTTCATTAGAGTTTAGAGCGGTGGTAAACTCCACCCTGCTGGTTCAGCCTCACCTTTCCCAGAGCTGGGTGTGAGACAAGCTCAGGCAGTACCTGAGAGGCTGAGCTCTGGCTCTGAGAGAGCTGGGGATGTGCATTCCCAGGTGAAGGTTTTTTTAAAGATTTAAATGAATGTAAAAACCAATCATGTCCACCTCCCTTGTGTAACAGGCTAAAGCAGCTGAAATTAGAGGAGCAATGTCTCTGTTCTAGCCCCTCTCCCAAGAGCCCATGGGTTGATCTGGTTGGTTGTTGGAACAAGTCAAAGTGGAGTTTATTTAAAGCAGTCCTTTCTCTTTGGCAGTGGCAGCAGAGATGCTTTCAGAGGAAGCAAAGGGAGAGAGGAATCCTAAAACTGACAACTCGTTAGCATCCTTCTGGGGACAGTGCTTTGAAATCATGCTCAGTTAATGAGCATTTATATTCCCTCCTGTTATTTCTCTCTGTTATTGTGACTGGCAGCAGTCTAGGTATCCATGTAATGTAGCCTCCTTTTTGTTTTTCTTTTGTTTTCTCTTGGTCCCAGCAATACATTTTTCTTTGAATGTCTTTATTGCTGCATTTTAAGGAATAATGACACTTGATTTATCTGCTCTGTAGCCTTCCTCATTTTCTGCATTGATCTCTGTTCCTCTCCCTGCTGATGTAAAGAAGCTGAAGTGTTTTTTCAGTCTTACTTTATGGAAATTTATGTGTTCTTTTACTCACTCCTGTTACCTGTTTCAGAACTCCTTGGTGGGGTTTTCTTTGTTTGCTTTATGAAATCCCACAGCTGTCCAAATAATACTGTTAATGCCTTTGCTTCTTCAGATTTGCTTAAAAAATTACCCTCTTTTTTAGATAAATACAATTACAAAGGGCTGTAAATGCAAACCATTATTATTATTAATTAAAGATATTCTAGAAATAGATGCACTGCTGCTGTCATTTAAAATATTAAAATACAAGCATACAGTACATGTATGATGTATGTGAAATGAGCCATCTTGCTTCTCCTTTGATTTAAATCACCTTAAAATCTAACAAAACATGTTTTCAAAAACTGATACCAATGACTAAATTTTGACTGACTGTATCAAGTACTTAGGAATGACTTGATGATTTTAAGAGTTCATGCTGACTGAACTGATTTTTGTGGTGGGAGGTAACAACACAGCTCATTGCCTGAGTAGGGATCTGTAGTGTGCATCCTGGATTCAGGTGCCCGTGGCAGCTGTATCCTGTCATCCAGGCTTGAGTGAGACTTGAAGGTGGTTTCCCTGAATAAAGGAGGGCTCAATATTCGAGTTTAGCGTGTGAAATGGGATCAGCCTCCATCAAAATGCAGTTATTAAGACTTTCTTTTATTGCAGTACTCTTGGCAATTTCCCTGCTTCTGTTCTGGTTTCACTTAGGCTTTGTCTGGCCACAAGTGCATGACAGCCGAGGTTCCAGTCCAGCACAGTCTGACTAAGCTGGTAAAAACTCCCATTAACCCCACTGACAGCTCTTCAGGACTTTATACTCACACATGTGTGCAAGTGCTGTGCTAAATTAGACTATCAACAGTTTGATGTTAGGAATATGCACATTGTTTACTCATGAATTAGTAAAATATGTCTTTATAGCGAACGTGTGAAGAGATTTCCGGACTAACAGTTCTCTCTCTCAAGATTCCACTGGTAGGGCTGTAAGGCTGGGATTTTTTCACACCACTCAAATTCTACTCAATTATATGAAGACAGCAGAAACCACATAATGAAGTGTAGCCCTGATCCTGTGGAGATTTGTGTTCCTGGTCGCTGTCTGGAGTGTCAGGGTGCACACGGTGCTGGCCAGGCAGCACCCTCAGCGTCTGCCACCCTTCCCAAACTGCTGGAAGAGTCAAGGACTCCCCAAATCCTTCTGCTCCTTAAACATGGGTGGTAGATGTGCATGTCCTGTGTTGGCTTTCCGCCCAGAGGAGTGATACAGGGTCATGGAGCAATAACTGTGGTCTTGCTGTAGCCTGCCCATGTTATTCCCTGTGGAATAAGGAAGTCTGGAATAATGCAGTGGCCGTGTGTCCGTGGCTGGGGCAGTGACTGGTGCTGGGTGATGCACGTGTGGATGTGCTGCTGTTGTTCTACTGGGAGAAGCTGATGTTGCTGACAGGAATAATCTCACTCTATCCAAAGCCACACGGTGGGGAGGGAGCTGAGACCCAATTTCCTTTTTCTCAGTGACTTGTAGCCTTTGCTTAATCTCTTCACCAGCTTCCTCGAGTGTTTGGTGAAGCCTTGAGCTGTGGTAAATTTGCTCAAGCTCAGATTTCCAGAGGAAGCTGTTCACTGGCTCTGTGTACCAATACTTCCAGTTTTAATTGTGTCATATTTTTAACTGCCAGAAGGTAACAGGAGAAAATGTGTTTTTTAAATACAAGCTCTTAATTGAAATAAATATTTGATTTCCTATTGCAGAGCGGTTTGCGTGAAATATTGAGCTTGAAAGAATATATTTTTGTGATGAAACGGAACTGAAGCATTGCTGATGTTGCAGAAGGCAGGAGGAATGTCCCAAGGCTGCTGGACTGCAGTGGCTGGAGACGTGGGCTCTACTTCCAGTTTTGCTTTTCATTTCCCTTGCCATTTTTGGATAATGTTTTTTTAATAACCTCTCCTCTGCTCATTAAGCTTATAAAATTTGAAACAGTGGTTACTTAAAACAGTGATTGAATTTAATATGTGTGCACGCTTTTTGTTCCTCTCATATTTAAAGATTTAAACTATAGTTGTCCATAGAAAGATTTTTAACACGCTCAGCATCAGTGTCTGAATGGTGTCTTTCTGTTTGGGTCTCAGTCTCTAGACTGAGCTTCTGGAGTTCAGGATTCAGTTCAGGGGGTCTGAATGAGGTTTACTCTTTGACCCTTGGCCAAATCCCTCAATTTTCTTTGCCTCTGTTTGCCATCTTTTAAGGGAATGGATTAAGATTTCCAGCCCCACATGCTATGTCTCATTTGTCTAGACAATACATTTTTTTTGTCTAGGACTGTGTCTCGTTATGAGTTTTTCAACAATGCTGAAGACAATGGGCTTGAATCTTGGTTGGGTGTCTGTAACATAATCCAGAATGAAATTAATAAAAAACTCAGCAATCTGCTGACTGTTGGCTTCCCCTTGCCTCATGACGTGGTGAGGCGTATGTGGGTGGATGAAATGGTCTTATTTTGTACTTTCTGGTCCAACTCAATGTGTTTAACTAAGTGCATCCACTGAAATTATTAGTTGCACACAAGGGATTAATCTGGCTCGATAAATTGCACTTCAGATGGGTGGTTCCCTCCAGGTTTGGTGACATAACTTCTAAGAAAACTGAATTCAAGACTCTTTAAAAAGTCTTCCAATCTTTTGATAGCGTGTTTCTAAATAGAAACACACTTCTAAAAAGCGCTGGACTCTGTTACAAATAGTAGAAGAAACATTGTCTCACTGTGGTCAGTGTGATTCACCTTCTGTTGGATGCCTTTTTTGACATTTGCAGTGTTTGATGCATTTATTTGTATTTTCAAAGGACAGGTTTAAATAGATTACAGCACACACAAACAGGCACATTCTCCCAATCCAAAGTAAATATCTCCATGTGTACACATTACAAACACGTGTGTGTATTTATGGAAAAGTAGAACAAGCCAGTTTCCTTACAGTACTTATGTATCAAATGCACACTTCCACATCTCTAACAAGATGTGCAAAAATTATATTTTAAGGAACCTCATCCAACACAGTATGTTCTTCAAGTGGATTGATGCTTAGAGTCTGAGTGTCACAAAAGGGGTTTTCCCAACAATCTCTCACTAAATCTGAGATTTATCTATGTAATATAACATCAGTCTCATACCTCCTCTGGAATACAGGGAACATCTACACTCTACATTTCTCAAGAGACTTCTGTGCTTGTTGTGGTGGTAATTGGAGGTCACTCTTCGCTCTGGTTGGGTGGTCAGAAGGTTGATGCCAGAGTTTAAAGCACTTCATTGCTTTGAAACCTTGTGCTGCTATGTAGGCTTTGAAAATGATCCTATTGTTCTTCTTTTTTTCCTTTCAAAGTGGCACCCAGAGTTTAAATATAACATGGAATCTCGTCAGGGAGTGGCTGTATTCAGAGGAGATTAATTATAGATGTGGGTGTAGAAAATTGCAAATGTGAATTGTATTTTTCATACAATAAAATCTGTCCCTTTAAGTAAGCAACAGACTTGCTTAGAAAATCCTGTGATTTAAAAAGCCAGCCAAAACCCTGTGAGTGTTACAGCATGGACACCAAATCTTAAGAGTGAAGTTTGAGTTAATTAATATTTTTTTCCCTTCACAAAAATAGTTTTAACTTTCTGATTTGCTGATTGAAAGACTTTGTTTCCTGCCCACTGCTTGTTGCTGAGGGCTGAGTGACTTCCACACACACACAGGGTGGTGTGAGCTCAGGAGAATCACCCTGTATCCCAACAAAAGACCTGAAAGTCCTGTCTGGATGAGTTTGGAAGTCCTGGTGTAATGCCTATGCCTGGTGGTGAGAGTTTTGATGGATCCCAGTCCCCCAAGGGCTCTGATGTAGCTGCCATTCCCTGAGGGCCTCTCTTTCACCTAAAAGAGAGCGTTGCTCTTTCATGGGCTCTGCTTTGGCAGGGAGATTTATGGCAAGGGAAGGGAGACCTGGTTTATATTCTTAAATAAAAGCTGTGCCACCAGTCCAGTGAGAATTCTGGCTTTCCAGATGTGAGCTGCTGGATGCAAGTTCACAGATTTTTAACCCCAAATTTAGTCTTGTTGGTTGGGAAAGAGTCTGGTAGGACCCTGCAGGTTCCCTGAGTCAGCAGTGTTCAGGAGAAAATGGGGGGAATAGTGTATCATTAAACCAATGTTTTAACCACAGCTTTGAAAGAAAAGCTGTGAAATCTTCACACCTTATGTAGTACTTCAATATAATTTTTTTTCAGCAACAAAAACCAAAAAAACACCAAAACCCACCAAACTTGAAAGGATTTGGAAAGGAATTACATAGCCAAATATCAATATCATCACTAGCTTCAAGTATGCAGCTTGTAGGTCATGAGCTGTCCACTGTCTTTTGGGTTGGTGGCTTTGTGGATTGGTGTCTTCAACCAAACTTGCACACTTATTGGAAAGAGGAATCTTTTCTACTAAATCCTTTGTGTTTGAAACTGAAGAGCAATTTTCTGATGCTCAATTTTCCTCATGGTGAGGAAAAAGAAAAGAATCCAAGTAATTTTTTGAACATGAAGTTTTAAAGTTCAAGATGTGGAGTTTAATCCCATTTCACCTGTGAAATATGACAAAATTGTCACTAGCCTTAGTGTGAACAAATATTGGCCTTTCATCATGATATTGGATCATTCTTATTTGTATTTTTTTTTTCCTCTGCAGCTTTAGTGAATATTTCAAAGTGGGGGGAAAGCTCTGCTTTTGCTGTGGTATTTAACTTTCTTCAAAAAATCTAAATGGCAGCCAGACTGTTTTTAATTATTTATGATAAATAGAAGTGTTATCCAGAGCATAGGAAGACTGAAGCTCATGGAACTGCTAACGCTGATTACAGTAATTTCCTTGCTACCTTTATTGAATAGGTTAAAGTCCTCAGACATGCAAAGACTGAAAGTCGAGGCCCATGAGCGCAACTGGAATGTGTCTGCTACTTGTCCCAAACAGGCTTCCCCACCTGTCTTCTTTGTTTGGCCTGTTTAATGTTTTGTTGGAAGAAGAAAACCCTTTTCAGGCAAGAGTCAAATTGCACGGCTCGCTAAGACAATGGGTTTGGGCAGGCAGGAATGTCATAGGCTTTGGGTCAAAGGCGATAATCATAAAAAGTAATGTGTTGTAAATGTTAGGAACTTGGGGTTTGCCTGGCTGGGTGGCTGGAGCAGCCCCTGGCAGGTTTTGCTGTGTGTACCTGCAATTAAAGAGCTGTTGAAGAGGTGAAAGGAGGGGAGTGCAGGCGGCCCGTGTGAACCAGGGCACACCCAGACTCACCCTGAGCTCTCCAAGCAGCCTGCCCCAGAGATGGGCTGAGGAACTGGGGGACAGCAGGGACAGCTCTGCTCCACCACCCTGAGCCCAGCCCACTGCCCTGATTCCTTTCAGCAAATGCTCACCAGGGGCAGCAGCTCGTACACTTCGTGTATTTCAAGACTGAATGATCAGATGTCACTTTTTTTCTCCTCTTTCTTGAGAAGTATTCTCTTAGGACAAATTTCCCTGTTTCCTCCAAGCAGCCAAAGACACCAAGCAGGCAGAGGCATTTTTCCTAAATGCCAGTGGTGGATGTGGATCCAACAGTCTGGTTCTGTTTTGATGGATGAATGGATATGGCATTACCATAACAGAGCAGAGAATAATTACGTGTTTCCTATTGTTCTGTGATAACCTCCACTGTATTTTAGGCTCTTGCAGCACCAGTGCCCAGTTCTGTTCTTGGATGCTGGGAGTATGTGTGCTGGGTATTGAATTTTTTTGCCTGGAACATTTTTGCACAAACCACAGCCAGATCTGTGACTGTGTTAGAGCTGTAAATTGCTCACTTTTGTGAAAAGCCTTGAGACTGTGGGCTGCATAATTTGGGAGGACATTGGCAGCCTGGCCCAGATGTCAATATGTGGAGACGTTCACTTGGGCAGAATCTACGCCCCCATTTACAATTTGAATTCAAAATCTGTTTTAAATTTAAAGTTAGCAGAACAAAAGAAAGAACATTTGATGTTGAGACAGTCACACTCCATTGTTTCAGGTCTCCTTCTTGCGTTCACATCATCATAAAGTTTTCTTAGCTTTTGATTCTTTGTAGCTTTAAATAAATCTGCCCAGCAGACCACAGAGAGTTACTTTATCCCACTGCACGCTATTCCTTTTGGGATCTAACTGTACCCTATCCTTGCTTCCATAGGATTTAGCTTTGGCACAGCCCTCAGCAGGTGCAGCTGGCTTTAGTTCAGTGATCCAGTGATTGAACTGCTACGCTGTTAATGATGCCTACAAAATTAATTAAGTTCATGTGTTTAGGTTCATTTCTGAGCAGTTGGGATGAATGAAGCAGATCCTTTTGCTTTGGAATTGAGAACAAAGCTGCCATTCACCTCAGGATGCCCCAGCCAGGGGTTCTCTGCCTTTCAGGCTGGTGACTGACTCATTTTCCAGGCTAACTAATCTTGTACCAGCCCTCTGGGATGGAAGGCCATGTAGAAGTGCCTTAAGAGGTCACTTTTTAGGAAAAAGCTGTTTCTTTTAGTAACTTTTAGTTGATAGGACTTACCTATCAACCTACACTCAAAATAGGAATGACTTCCACAAGACAACTGCAGTTAAGGAGTAGCCCCCAGGAGTATTTTCATAGCAGGTGTTCTCCCAGGCAGGGCAGGATCCCTGCAGGATTGGGAATCATGCCCATGCTTGCTTTATCCCTTTTGGAGTGTGGGAGATGTGTCAATAAAGAATGGACCAAAGTGTGAAGCTCTGGTGATTCTTACATAGTTGTGGAGAAGTTTTTTGTGACTTTTATCTTTTAGATACATTTTTCTGCAGATAGCTTAGAGCATGCAGTAATTCCCATTTTCAATGAATGTATCTGATTTCCTTCTCTCCAAGAAATACAACAGAGTGAGAGAAAATACTCAGAATGGGTAGATAATGTGGGAAGAGCCATGGAGAAACGAACTTTGATCACCTGAGTGATCACAAGTCCAGTTGCCCTAGATCCTTTTGCAGATTAGTTGCTTCCAGACAACATTTTGGGAATTACAAGTGTGTGTTCACAGATTCTCTGTGTTTTTAAGATTGCTGAGATTCTGGTCCTGCAGGACTTCAGCACATCGAGTCAGTCCTCAGCAAGAAACTTGTAAGAAACTCTAAACATAATCATTTTCCTGTTGAAAATCTGGTTTAAATAAAATAAAAATTTTCCATGCACGACAGTTGGGGTTTTTTTTCAGTAGGAATATTCTAAGCAAAACTTGTTGTTCTCAACAGAGAAAGGAAATCCTTCATTTTATTGTGCTGGGAATATGCTTGAGGAGAAGAGTCTCCAAACTCATGGTATTGCAGACTGGCTAAATAGGGCTCGTGCTGCTGAGGGGTTCCATGCTGTGGCTCCTCAAATCCTGTGTTGGGTTAAGCAGCTGGGAGAGAGCTGTTGCCTCTGGGATTGCCTGTTCTCTGCACCTTTGAACCCAGCTGGTCCTGGGAGTAAAGTAAGAGGAACATTTGCTTTAACCCATCCAGTTCATGCAGCTTCAGCTAGCACGAGTCTGGTGTTCATGGCCACATAATTGAGGCAGTGCTGCCAAACAGGGAAAATGGAATATACCACAGCAGATATCAGAATTCTTTCTGTTTAACATCTGCCCTTCATCTCATCAAACTTAGGAGTTCTGTGAAATATAGAATTTTTTCATAGTTGAGGCTTTCTTTGTAAGGTGTAAGGATTTGGTTCCTCAGGTGGTTCTTCACCACAGTGAAGATACAGTGAAGATACAGTGAAGAACTTCTAGATACAGTTTTCCCAAGTTAAGAGTTGTGCTGTCCCCTTTTCAAGGTGATTCTCTGGGGAAGAATTTCAGAGTGATTTCCTATAATTTAGTAGATATTAAAAAATACATAAATAAATATAATACATGTAATATCCATTTATACCATTGGCTTCAGCAGTGACAAGCCATGAATGAACTGCTCTCTCTAGGACTCTCTAGGACATACAAACTGAGCACCTCATCAGGTAGGGGGCAGGGGTCTGAGTTCAAGCCATCCGGGTGCTTTTGAAGCATGTGGTGATGTTAATCCATCATGGCCATCACAAAGAAATCCTTTCCTCTCAAACTGTTACCTAGGAGAGCAGAATGCCTTTCTGCAGTGTAACCCTTTTTCTTTGATATTAAGGATTTGTATAAAGCCATATTGTGCCATTAAACACCTGCTTTTCGAGTGGCAGCAGGAGTGGATGAAGGAGATTGAATCCCAGAGAAGTGTAAACGCTCAGACTGTGTTTAAAACAAGCATTTTGAGTTTCTTGCTGTGGACATGAGAATCAAAACCTCCTAACATGATGTTTTAGTGTTTTAGCTCAGGTCTGAGGTTGGTTTTCATACCAGAACCTTCCACTTAGAGATCAATTCATTTGATCAAATTCATCAATTCATCAATTCAAATTCATCCAACGTCAATGCCAGTCAATTCACTTGGGAAGAGTTGTCCTTCCCAGTTCCTTTTCCATACTGGGTTAAAAATTCCGCCAAAACTCCTCTGTTTATCCTTGTTCTGTAGCACTTTGCATTTATAAATCCACAGGGTGTGTTCAGCCCAGCCATATCCTGCCAGAGAGCTCCGATCTGCTGGAATTCTGTGGATTGGCAGGGGCTGCTGTGTCCCCATGCACAGTGGTTCCGTGGGCCTGTGTGTGTGCTGGGCTGTTCCACAGAGGGAGCTGTTTAAAACATGTTCTTTGGAGCATTTGTCTGGGTGTGGCATTAGTTCAGAGCTTCAGTCTAATTAGAAAAAGACATGTTTGGTTCTGATGATAATTTGTTATGATTTGGTATTTCCCATATTTGGGAAAACTTGATGCATTATTGTTTCACTCTTTATGGCTAAATTTTTCCTAAAGTGATGAAATGCTTTTAATTTCAAATAGCCCATCTTTATTTTTCCTTTTAATGAGAATTTTGAACTGAGTTGGGGGAAATGTTTACTTTTTCCCAGTATTTTCTTCAGCCTAGAATTTATTTATTCACCCAGTTTTTGTCAAAGGTCCTAATTAGATTTCTGTGTCTGGCTTTTAAATCCTTGGAAATTGGAATTTCTTATATCAACATTGTCATTGCTGTAGTTACAGGTCATGTGCTTTTTCTGTTTTCAAACCAGACACTGAGTTGTGATTGTGTGATCTATTCTTAAACTATTAAGAAGAGAAAAAAAAGGGGGCGGGGGTGTCAGAACTGTTTTAAGAGTAGTCCTGAAATTATATCTGCATTTATTTACTGCATTTATTTAGAGGGATATAAATAGTTAAATAATGTCTTTTTTTCCCCCCAAAATATGTAATGTGAATTATTCTCTTGTAGCAAAGAGCAACCAACACACCTTTACAGCCAGTGGGATGTGAATGACCATCATCTGTCCTCTGGTTGTAGAAACATGGTCACTCCACTAGAACAGGCTGGAAGGAAACATAAAGCATTTAAAATACACATTTCTGTCCCAGAGGAGAAAATGGGAGTTCAGAGAGTCCATGTAATCATCCCATCTTCTGCTCAGTGTCACAAAAGAGGACGTTGCTTCTTGTTAGAACCCTCCAAAACATGGAATACGAGTCCCAGAGAGTTTTCCAGGACTGTGGAAAGGCTCTTCCTGTTCTTGTTTGGCTTTACTCTCTTTGCAGTATCCGTGTCTATAAGCTGTACCTTTGATTTGCAGATAGGAAATAAAAATAGCTTCTCTTTTTCTGTTCCAGGCCAGGTTGGGTGAGGCTTGGAGCAACCTGAGCTAGTGGAAGATGTCCCTGCCCCCAGCAGGGGGTTGGAACAAGATGAGCTTTAAGGCCCCTTCCAGCCCAACCCATTCTGTGATTCATATTTCAGTCCCTGGGCAGCTGACTTGGATGAAAGGGAAGATTTCCTTTTACTCCAAAAAATAATTTTTGTAGGGAGAAATTTTATTTGGCTTTTACTTATGCAAAACTGCAAGAAAAAGTCAAATGCTTCAGTGAAATTGAGTTTGCTTTGAAGACACGTTCAAATTGTACCATCCTAATAAAGAGAATATGTCTGTGTAAGCTCACCTTGGCTGAACATGAGTCACAAATAAGCTGTCTTGTAAAACATCAAAGAAAATCCACCTCTGAGCAGGGTTTCTCTTTGAGAACAGTTATGATGTTGTGTTTCCCTGAGATGCATCTGAGCTCTCTTGCACTTGCTGGTACTGTGGTATTCCCAGGACTACACAGAGCTGCAGTTTTTGGTGGTATTTTGCATTTTTAATACCTTTTAGTTGACTGACTTTTCAAGCACAGTTTAATACTGATCTTTTGAGATGATTCTTGGTGTTCAGACAGCAAACAGTCGATGTAATACTAAATCATCAGGAACTCCACTCATATTTTGGGGAGGAATGAGGTTGGGGATGTTGATAAAAACCATTCTGTCTGTTAGGACAGACTTTCCTGCAAGTGCTCTTGTCCTCTGTGTATATTCTGCTCCTGCCTGTGCCCTGTGGTGCTGTCCTGGCACAGCAGAGATTAACATCAGCTCCTCTGGAATGAGCCTTGTGCATGTGACCCCATCATCCAGATCTCCTGGAAATTGTAGTTCGATTGTAACAGAAGTAATAACACGAAGTTTTCCTAAGGACAAACTGTGTGCAAAGCAGCCATTCAGCCTGGAAAAGCAGCACTCTGAGCTGCCTGCTCGAGAGCTGTTGTGTTCCTGCCCTGCTCTCCCCCAGGCACATGCACAGCCTGTTATTTGACTGATTTATGCAGTGAAGTGGCCAGACCAGGAGTTGTTTCAGCAGAGAAGAATCTTAAACACAAGGTCCTTTTAAGGTCCTCAAGACGTGCACTCCAAACCGTAACCAGATTTTTTTTTAATGTGAGCATTCTGCTGGAGTTTTTGACCAGTGGAGAGGAGATGCTTTTGCAGGAGCTTGTTTCTAGTCACAGGTTTAAACCCAAATGTGTTCATTTGCCTGACTGTGCCTGTGTTGTCTCTTTTCTAGGTCCCTCTGTACAGTAGTGTGCAAGTGGACATACACGTCAGATAGAGGTTGGGATGACAGTTTCTGGAAAATGATTGGTTTGGAAGATTTGGTGAAGGATAAGTATGAAAAAATAGGTATATCAGGGTGGTTTTTGATATACAATGATATTCATATTGATAAAAAGCTTTATCTTTATGTATTTAAAAGATATATATAGAGAGAGATGGGGCTTTGAGCAGCCTGGGATGGTGGAAGGTGCCCATGGGAGGGGGTTGGAACGAGATGAGATTTATGGTCCCTCCCAACCCAACCCAACCCGTTCTCTGATTCTATGAATAAAAGATATATACATATAAAAAGATATTTTGCTGTATTATTGTGAATGTCAGCAGCTTAAAATAAGTTGCTGAGATGGCTGGATGCCTACAGGGAACAGATTTCCTAAGTGCATCCTTTACTTTGCATTGTTGTGAGAAACTGAGTTTAAATTTTTCATCTCCTACCCTTCAGAAAGGCCTGGAAGGCCCTTCTGTACTGCTCAGTCTCAACAATGGAGGAGTAAAAAGGAGCCCCAGCAGCTGATGACATGAAGGACACACTTGATATGGGTATATTGGGTGGCAGGCTACAAAAAAAGCTACAATATAGTAATTTATAGCTGTTACTGATAGCATGATTTGTGACCTGTACCAATCTCCCTTATAGTCATTTTCAAAAAAAAAGTGCTACTTGTGCTTGTTGTTATCTTTATACATTTTTTTTTGACTCTCAGAGCCCAAGTTTAATTAGAATAGTAGCCTTGCTAATAGCAGTTCCTACAGCAGATATTCATTAAAAGTCCATAACGTTAATATACCAGAAAATTTCCAGGATAACTTTATTAGACTTTCCCTGTTAAGTTAATGGACTTTTAATGGATGTCCTAAGCAGACATGTCATTAACAAGAATATTACCAGACATGAATTAAAATATGCTCATTCATCAAAGTTAATTATCTGAAATTTCCTTTTTTTTTTTTTTTTTTTTTAGTGTCAAGCACTTTGAACAAGTTTGTACAGCAGTTTAAATGCAGCAACATGAAATGGAAATGGTGGAGGAAGGATTGTAGTGAAAAGAAATGTAATGAAATCTATAAACTTTTCTGATCACCACTTAATCTGCTATCAGTCATTTTCGGGTTATCAGAAAATAGTACTTGAAAGCTTCCTTGAATAGATTTCAGCTTCTCCCCTGCAAGTGAATCTGCTTATGCAGAGGTGCAAAACCTACCAGGAGAATGAGGCTTTCGGCTTCCTGAGGTTTTGGGTCGAATATGGTTCTTACAACATCTGTCACATGTGGCTTTTAGCAAATCTTCAGCAAGTTAAAATAAGACTTGCAATAAATACATGTTTTTACCAGAAAATTGAACATCTTGCCAGCTGGTGGTCTCATGGAAGGGTATTTTAAAAATAAATTATTTATGAAGTGTAAGCTAAGGCTTGAATACAATATTTATGCAGTGCACTTCAAGGACAGTGCGAAGCAATTTGCCATTTTAAGTAACAACTGCATGTTTTAAATGATAAAGTAGCCATTAATAAAAGGGGCCTTTTGTTGTGATGGGAGCCTCATAACACTGGCCTATATATGGCTCAACATTCATTAAGAGAGAAGTCATCAATTCCCAGTATCAGGCTTCCATGTTTGTTAAAACACAAGGTTTACGAAATAAATCAGTAAGTTATCTTCTGTTGATACGTTTCTTGCAAGGCAGGAGTGTTTCTGTGAGTTACTGGTGCGAGTGTCTAGTTCCATGGAACACTGTGGGGTTTTTTTTAAAGAAATGAACCACAGAATCCCTGAGTGGGTCTTGGCTGGAGTTGGAGAAGCACAGTCTGACCTCTAAAACTGCACCAAACCTTAGGCCAGAACTTGTAGCTTCTGCTCACCTTGACAAATCGTTTGGTTTTAGATTCTGGGGCTGATTCCCTCAGGTGAATCCAAAGCATAAGACAATTTCTATTTGCATAATAATGCTGAAACCTGGCCCTAGGGAGAATATGAGCTTATTTCCCTGACTATTTGTCTAACCTTGCCTTTTTAAAAAAGGAAGGCATTGCTTTTGTTATACTTAGCAGTGTGATAACATCACAAAAAGCAGGAGAGTGTCCTTCATTCCTGTGTCTGTGCAGAGGGAGTGAGGAGCTCGCTGCACCAACCCAGATAGCCACCTCTCCATTCCTTTGAGTTTCTCTCCTACCCTGCTCCTCTTGGAGTCTCTTGGAGGGGTGTAGCTTCAGAAGGAGACAAAACAAAGCACTTCACCCCGCCCAGGAACTGCTCCGTGGTGTTGTGTCCAGGGGAAGTGCTTTGCTTTCTGCCACTCTGAATCTTATCAGTGTCCCTGAATGTGGGGGAGTGGGAATGGGAACGTTGTTCCAACGAGAGTTGGGGAATTTGTTTGTTTTAATGAGTGTTCAGTGTCGCTGGACTTGGGAGGAGCACTCTGAATCAGCTCAGATTTCCTCAAATTAATCAGGACAGTGTAGATCCACCTACCAGGAAGGTGATATTCAGCCAGTGAGCAAACTGCAGCTGGAATGGTCTTGGTTAGTGGGAGATTCCTTCTTACACATCTCATGGTGTCAGGTCAGCAGCAAGGCACAGTCCCTGCCAGGATCCCAAAAACGCCACAGGATCACACCTTGCACCAGCTCAGCCCAAGCTGTATTTCCAACACTGCTCCGGGGTGCTGCCCACAGGAGAGCAGCCTGAGCTGCAGGAAGTGCATCCCGTTATCCCAAGGGAAGGACCTCCCTGGACAGTTTGTGCTTCCAGGAGGAACATCAGAGCCTGCCACGGCTGACAGGGAAGGATGGGAAGCAGGGCACTGAGCTGCCCTGCTGATTAAGGAGCTCAAACTTGTCAGATAACCTGGGTAGGAGGAGGCTGAAGGGAGGTTCTACATGCTCACAACCTCCTCCTGAAATGAAAACAAAACCAAAAACCTGACAGGGCTGAAGTAATTCTGGTGGAATTTCCTCTTCTGTTCTCAAGCTTCTCTAAGCCCCGTGTCTGTCTGCTCAATGTTTGTTTAGCTCAAAGACAAGGATTGTATTTTAGTGCCTGCACGTTCCCCTTGTAAAGAGAGAGAATGGCCTTTTTCTCATGTATCTGTCCTAAAAGATTAGCAGGCTCTGAATCATCATTTCTTTTAACCAAAGCAAAATATCACAAGATAAAATTAGCAAAATTTTCTTACTGTAACAAAAGTAAATACAAAGTTTACCAGTTTAAAATATGCAGAAAAGCTATGTTTGTTTTGGGTTTTTTTTTCAATCTCTACTGAAATCATTATTGTTTCCAATCAGAGGGAACCGTAAATGAGTAGTTACAAATAGATTTTTTTTGTTTGTTTGTAAGTAGATTTAACTTTGATGCCACTGGAAATACTTATGGAAATTACCTGAGAACAACTTCTTTAATGTACATATTTCTTTATTCTGGTAAATACGCTCTTAGGCATCGCTTTTAAAACTTCTTGCCCTTTAAAAATACATTTACTGTAATCAGAGTGCTGTGGTTCCAGGGAGTACACTCCTCTTGGTTTCAGTTTAACTTAACATATGCCCTTGTTGATAAGGGAGACCCTGACATCTGACCTTTAGGATCTTCCACAAGCCTTTCCCACATCAGGGCGTGGGTTCACATCTGAAAACTCCCAGTCCTTTGACATTTTCTGTTTCTCAGAGCAGACCAACCTTTCAGGGAATCCACATAACAAGTTGGTTGTGGTCCCTTCTGTACATTGAGAATTTACTGATCAGGCTTGTGAAGGTAAAGAGTCTTATCTGGAGATACTGAAAAATTTATTGATCCCATTAATTTGCTCACCAAGAGAGTGGAAGATGACTCGTGTTCAAACCACTGTGAAAGTGTTGTGTGCTACAGGCATTAGCATTTATCTGCTGTGGTAAAAGCACACGATGAGTATCTCTTTGTGGTATTATAAAACCTAGAAAGACATTAACAATTCCGTTAAAATTTCATGTACTATAGACCTCGTAGTGTACTGGAGCATATACTCCATTTGGAGCAAAATGCCTGATAAATTTTCACCACAGCCTTCTACTTCAGGGCCTACTTAAGGGACCAAATAATGATTTTTTTATTGAATGGTAATATTTCATACCAGGTCTTTTTTGGGTTGAAGATGGTGGCTTTGTGTGAGAGAGCGTTGTGGGTTCTACTGATCTTACAGGCTTCGTAGCTTTCTTGAAGGGCAGCTTTTCACTGTCTTTCATCTGTGCTGCAGCAGCAAACTGATATTAATGTAGTAGCTGTAGTTTTGCTTGCTTTGCTTTAGTGCACGACTGGCAGAATTCTTTCATGTGTGATTTTGGTTTGGGGGTGATGGTGGCTTAAGGAAGAGCAGCTTCTGCTCCTTACACATCTCTTTTTTAAATCCCACTCTTGGACTTTTTCCCACTCATTCTTCTTAGCCACCTTCTAGAATAATGCTTCCCATTTCCCACAGATTGCCCCTATCCTTCTCCAGTAAAATGTCTTCTTATTTTTAATTTATTTTAATAAAATTTTGGTACTGTGTTTTTAGTTAGGAAGGGTTTTATTTGACTCTAAAGTGCATTTCTGGTTAGTGGTCTTTATTCCCCTCCATCAGTTCACCAGTGCCACCCTCTCTGTTCCAGCACTCTGCCTGTGCTTTAGTGCACAGCCCCAGCACTTTGCAACCCCATTTTTAACTCTCTCCTTAATTCCAGGACTTTGGGGACTGCAGGCTTGATGTTTTCATAGACCTGGGCACTTGCATATGCCGTTTTTCAGTGTCCTGAAAAGATGGATCTGTATAATTGGAAGAATGGATGTTCTTTTCTAATGCTCTTTCATTTAAATATTTATAAATAAATTGATACAGAAAACATGTTATTCATATGAACAGTTACATTCTTGCATGTGCTACTGAATCCTTCCACATACAAAGCTAATAATGCCATTAAATATCTCCCTTTTTACACTTTATTAAAGTGTGCTTAGGTTCTCTATTTTGTCAGTAGTTAGCTCTAATACTTGGATATTCTCTGAATTTATTTCCATTTAGGCTGAAAATGGGAGATTCAGTGCAGGGTGGGAGAGTATGGTCAATATTGACAATGCTACAGCAGCTGTGAAGGGAATGGTCAATCCATTCGTTCTGCCAGTTTTCCCTGTCTCTTCCAATGTCTTTGATGCCAGATGCTCTGGAGCATATGAGGGATTTCCTTGAAGGCTGAGAGAAAGGGATGATGATGTTTATTTTTTTTCAGGTCAGCTTGTAGCTGCCAGTTCTTCATAAAGCTGGATTGCAGCAACAAGCTTTAAACATTGTACTTTGCAGGTGGTAGTGAATAATAAGTGGAGGGATTCTCTGAAGTATGGGATGCCTTTATCTGTCTTTCTCTGGTCTTCTGCTATCCCCAATAAATGATGACACAATGCAATTCGAAACAAAATTAAAAGGATGAATCAGAGGATATTTACACTCACATGCTGTCAAAATCCACGGAATTTACAAGTGAATAGTGTTCCAAATATGCTAACATTTTTCTGGCTTCCTGTCATTTCGGTCTGTCCAAGAGCTGTAGGAGCTGCAAAGGAGCTGAAACTGGCACAGTGCAAAGAGGTTTTCAGGTGACTCCTGCCTGAGAGCTCGAGGCATTATTTTGTAATACGTGATTCAGCAGGGAGAAGTTGGGCTTTTCCTCAGAAAAGCTCCCCACTCCTGTGATTTCTGTTTTATTTTATACTTTTTCCATCTTGAGATCACTGAATCACATGAATCATTGGGATTAGAAGGGTCATCTTGAAATGATCAGAGCAGGGTTACCTACAGAAGGTTGTTGAGGGCTGTGTCTGGTTGAGTTTTAGGTATTTCCAAAGGTGGAGATTCCAAAATCTGCCTGGGCCACCAGTTCCAGTGTCTTGACCACTTTTCTCCAATAAAAAACATCTTTTACTTGATTTAAATGCAATTTCCTGCATTTCAGTTTGTGCTTGTCACCACCTGTAGTGTCGCTGTCAGAAGGGTCTTGCTCCCTCGTCTTTACGCCCTCCCTCCCATCAGATATTGATAAACACATGGATAAAATCTGCCCCCACCACCTCCAAGCCTTCTCCTTGCTGCCTAGTCTGAGATATTCTTCCTCTTTCCAATAACTGTTCCTTAACAGGCTGGGCTGGGCTCGGGTGGCTCAGGTTTCTCCAGGATGTTTCCTGGGTGACATTTTCCATTCCTCTTCTACCAGGAAAGGAACCATCATTCACCCTGCTTATCGTCAGCATGAGTCCTGCTGGCAGGTGGTTCTTTTCCACTTCTCCTCCTCTCTGCTGCCAGAAGTGAGGAGTGCTGTGTGCTGTCCCTCCATCCCTCGTACCTCTTGTAAAAGTTTAGATCTTCTAAAAAACAGTAATAAAGAAATATTCCACTGTACTCGCGTAGAGTTCTGGTCTCAGACTCTGTCTGCCTGAGGAGTCATATTTTCTTCTACTCTGCCAACACTGGGGACTTGTGAAATTTCCAGTATGAAAACCAGGAGCTTTTTCTTTGAATTTCTGGTTTTAAATTTCATAGAAACTTTGAGTACACTTGGGCCTGTTGTGATTGTTCAGTATTTAAATATCTGAGATACTATCCTCCTTTCTTATTTTTCATACTGTTCTAAAAAAAGAAAAGAAAAAGGAGACATTTCTCAGAACACTTCTGGGTCATTCCTTCTTTTTACCTGACTCTTCCTCTCCCTGGTCTCAATTTGTTATTCATCTTCTTTTTTTTGGCTTCAGCCTCCTGCTGAGATAACTTTTAAAACAGTGCTGTCTGCTTTATGAGTCAGGATTCACAAAATCAGAAGGACTATTTCAACAGTTTGCTGACTTCCTCCAAGTCAGAGGCTGTTGGACTCCTTAAAATTAATGTTTAAGTAGTTTAAAGTGTATCATAGAACCAATCTTGATTTTATAATTTCCTGTGATGGAGAGCTCACTTCAGACTTAAAGGTTGTTGATAGTTAGTTGCTGTCATGTCTCAAAATTAATGAATTAATTTAAGAACACACTTGATTTTTTCATCTGATTTAACTTCCTGCTCCTGCCTGGCAGACCGTAGGGACACGCTTGACCTGCACAGACTGAAATTTCCTATGATCAAGGAAAACACTAAACTGCTTGAGGTTTTCCCCCAAAACTCTTGGGTGAACTGTCAGACTTTTCAATCCTTGTAATTGTTTTTCTGGCTCATTTCTGAACCGTTTACAGCATCAGTATCTTCTCAGTTTGGATATTAGATCTGAATACTGTATGAACGTGGTGGGGAATAAGCTTGGCTGAAAGATTTAAAAGCATCCTTTCAGTAACTGATGAGATTATTTTTGGTCTGTCGTTTATTTCAGTTCTGAAAAAGGGGTAATTATTTCTTCGAAGAGGAGTTGTTCTCGTGTGAGTTGTTAAAAAACATCCAGTAAAAAAAAATTTGTTAGGTAATAATCCATGATTAATACAGGCTGAATTGCCTTTAGAATTGCCTTTACAGTCATAGCAATGTACTGAACCAAAGCAGAGCTACTCTGAAAGCAGAGCAATAGCCCTGCCATCTGCACTGATTTTTGTATCTAGAGAGACTTCGAGGAATACTGGGCTGTAAAGTGCCAGAAATGTCAATTTTCATTGTGAAATTCATGTTTGCAAGCGAAAATTTGAGCTCAGGTATCTGAGTTTGGATGTAAATGCATTCCTTCTAGTTACTTAGTAAGGCATCAAGATACTGCATTCTGTACCTTTAGTGAGACATCAGATATATGTGTTTTGTACCCAGATGCAGTTCAGAGTAGTGAATCACACAGGGCAGGACACGTTCATTCTGCACTGTTTCACTGCAGTCTAGCAAAGAAAACTCAGCCACGCCCATCACAACGTGCCTGTTGATCCAATGATGCAGAATTTCTTTTTCCTTTTGACCTTTCACCAGGAAAGCTTTTAATTTATACATGGAGTAGCTCTCATTCCTTGGGCCGAGAAGGCCAAGCAGTCTTGGTAGAAGCAGGCACTTATGGTTTGCTGAGCAATTTGCTGCTCAGCTTAATGAACCAGGATCTGCCTGATTTGATTGTGCCAGTATTTAGCAGCCTAATATGTCTGCCTGGAATATTTACACGTTAGGTAGTTGAGATGTAGTTCAGCCAAAGGCTCTATGGGAGAGTGGGATGGAAAGGCCCCAAATTAGATTTGCCTCGAGCTACTGAGGCAGCTCGTGTAGAGGGAGATGAATTTTGAACTGAAGAAAGCCAAAGTGATTTTGTTTAACCATTTTCCTCACTTTTAAATAAGCTGGCGTATAATATCACAATTTGTTTTGGTTTTCCTCAATGAAAATTCTGAAGTCTTTAACTGCCAACCAGGAAGTTTTATGGAGGTTATTTGGAGGTCAAAAAAAGCCCCAAATCTCACTGTTTCTAATGTCTTTTAACCACAGTGCGTTCAGTCCTGAGAAGAAATTAGTTTTATAATTTTACAGTCAGCATCATTATTCTGCTTCCTTCTGATCTTAGTGCTATTTTAGCTACTCAGCTGGGGTAAAAACTGTAGAAAAATCAGCCATACACATCTCAGTTAAATGTAAGTATTGTCTGTAATTGAGAGGGGTATTTGATAATGTATTGTGTGTGAGATAGGGTTGGGAAAATGTATATTATTTATTGAGATGCCTTGCATATTGCAGACTTTTGGTATTGCGAGAATTATTATAAAACACAAAAAATGTAGATTATCTGCATGCTTTGCAATGAACGTGGAAGGGGAAAATCCCTCACATTTCTTGTTACATTTGGATGGACAGTGCTTTTTTTCACTGAGGTCCTGTTGCCTTTGGTGCCTATTCAGCACTGTTTTGTTTAACGAGAGAACTTCTTCAGTGCGTGTTCTCCATCACTTATTTAACAGGATATCTGTTTTCTGTGTTGTGTTTTAAATCAGAGAGCAGTTGAATTGTTCAGTGTGGGTGGGGATATGAAATGGGGGCGGGATGTGCCCTTGGGTTGTGTTTCTTTCTGAAACCGCTGGGATTTCAGCAAGGGGTTGTTATATCCAAATTCAAGTTTGTTTGGGTCTCAGTGAAGGGATATCTCTTTTGGATTTTCTTCCCTTCGTATTTTTATGCACCTATACAGCCAAATATACCAAGTGCAGCCCCGTTCTGCATGATAGATGAAAAGCTGTGCTGTAGTCAGCTGGGCCCCGGCTGCTCTCGGCTTTGTTGTTTGAAAAGGGGCTACATCCTTAACTACCTCGTTCTGTTAAATATTAGTGAGCCAATACAGTGAATTTGGGTCACTAAAGTTGGCTGAAGATGCACTGTCTGCCTCGTGTGTTGTGTCTGGTAAATAGCTGGTTCCTGTGGGAAGCACCTAGAAAGGTAGAGGGTCTTTGGTAGCACATAAATTCTTTAAACAAAGCTTGATCACAGCGAACGCTAACATCAGTCTTCGAAGAAGGATAAAAGAGGAGGAAGAGATTCAGACAGCTTTTTCCTTTTGTAAACTCGCTGCTTTACAGGGGGAAAAATAGCTGGAAATAGCCTGTCTCGTCCCAAATGAAAGGTTGTGGATTAAGGCGCTGCATTAGTGAAACAGCTGCACCAATGTGAAACAGAAAGTCCTCCAGCTTCAGCCATTACGGGTTTGTTTGGTTAGGTCTAATTTTGGAAGTCATTATAGCAAAGGTAAATGACTTGCACAGGAGACTACTGTAAACAAAAGACTCGATACATTTACTTTGGCAGGAGCCTCGAGGAGTCTCGGGCCTTTCACTGCCTCCTTTATGCAGCGCCTGTCCTGCTCTCACTGCCCGCCTGTGTGCAGGCAGCTCTCCCTTCCCTCCCTCCCCTCTGGCAGCTTCTTTCCCCCTGACAGGTTGGATTTAAGGGTGGCAGCACCTGCTGCTGAATTGCCGGTGTGTAGCTGCACAACACCTTTATGTTCAGAGTAGCTGCCCCTGGGTTTCTAAAGCTGCTGTGTTTTGTTCAAGTAAGGATCAATGCTCCCTCCCAGTCTAGTGCTGGAATACAATCTGGTTCAAACACTTCACTTTTAATTGTGTCTCCTTTTTTGTCTTTTTTAGTTTATCATTTAGTAGCTTTACACTTAGAGATTCTGAGCATGCTGATGCTTAGCTGATTTTGCTAGTTTTTTGATGAAGATTAAACTGTGAGAATGATAATTCTCTTCCCAGGTCTGTGCCCCTGTGGTTCAGTGAAGGCTCTGTCCATTCCACATTGACTTACACTTGTGTAGGTGAGGAGGCAAATTCCTGGTGGCAGAACGAGTGTCTGTGCAGAGCCTGCTCCTTCCCTTTCACAAAACTCCTTGGGAACATTTCCTATGGGCCTGGCAGAGTTTTCTGGGATCTGCAGAGCTGGGAGGGTGAAGGAGAGGGGCAGAGTGAGAATCCTCTCCTTGTGCACTCAGTTCCTCTGTCCTGCGCTCCCTGGCTGCTGGGTGACCAGGAACTCCCCTTGGCAATCCCTGCCATGGGTGACTTCTGTCTGCTTCCCCATCCCAATTGTTGTTGTTGTTCCAGTCAAGGAATATTTGTTCAGGCATACTTTGACTTCTGAAACATGTGGGGCAGACTACTGTTAATTATTTTGTTTAAAATACAGGATGATTATGCTGCCTCTCCAAATGACAAGAGGCCCATCCCTGCTCGACCTCACACACTTTCTGCCCACGGGGGTGGCAGTGCTGCTGGTCACTCTGATAAATAACCAGTACCAGAGGAATTACAGGGCCATTTTCTTATGCTGCTGTAGAGGAGAGGATTATCTTTATCTCTGAAATTGCTCCCTTAGTGCTTATTAACTAGAAATACAGTAATTGAGGAGCTGGTAGGAAAAGATTTTGTCTGATAGTAGCCCTGATCTCTAAAATGGAGTATAACTACATGATAATTACACACTAAAGTGTTTGACTGGTATAACAGATCTAAACTAGCCAAGCATGGAATGGCATGCCTGGAAAGAGGTTTTATTTCAGATTAATTCATCTCATGCTGTATATACACCATGTTTGTGCTTTCAGGTCAGGCAGTTGATTCTGCAGAAAAAGATGTGGGTTTAGCTGCATGAACTCTTTTGAACTTCCTTCCACCTGCAGGGTCTTTGAATGTCAGGAGAAGCAGACAGCTTGGGTTTTTTTCTCCAATGTCTTAAAAACCCAGAAATGTTAATACAAAATTCTCTTAAAGAGAAGCATCCTGCACTCCAACTTATGGGGGCAAAATGCAAGATACAACTCTTGAAAAAGCCAGCACTGTGTTTTGACTTCATAATAAGTAACTAATAAAATATTGAAATAATAAAATACAGAATTTTTTTTCCTGTGAGGAGGTGGCTTAATGTCATCACATCCTGCTGTATAAAGCTTAATGGTGAGGTTCGGTTACTCTTCCCCCAATATTGAAGATAAACCCAATGTCAAGTACAGAAGTTTTGGCTACACGGAGTTGTTTTAAATTTCCAGTGTGAGGTTCAGCCTGGAATTTCAGGGGCAGCGATGTGTGGCTGTCAGTAGAACAGAAACTCTTGGAGAAATGAGCACTGTGAAGCTGTGTGTGCTGATCCCAAAATGCTCCATACACTGCCTCCATCAGAAAGTGGGCAGGAGACGGTTCTTCATTTTTAGAAGTTGCAAGCATAATTTACAGCAAAGATCTAGGTGATATCTAAATGGAAGACCTGTGAATTTCATATCATGACCTTCTTTTCATCAAACAGTAAGGTTGTATAACTGCATTTTTAGAAGTTTATGCTCATGGGCATTAGTGTATTCCTGATTATTTTATGATATGCTATTCCTCTTAATTAATGTCTGTCGTGGAGGATGTTTTATGTCCTTTCCACACATCAGAACATGCTTCAGGTATAACATTCTCAATAAAATTGACTGTGAAAATAGATTTGTTTTATTTTAAGAAGGAGTTTTGCCTCCTCTGCCCAGATGTGTTAAATTTAGTGAACACTCCAGGTAGGCACTAAAAGCCCTGGCATTGGCAGGGAGGTCCGTGGGAGCTCCCACTGAGCTTTCGCTGCCTTTCACCCCCAAACCTTTGGATAAATGTGGAAGTGTGTGCTTTCTCAGGAGCTGCTGGTCTCTCTCACTGCTTCAGCTGTGGGGGGCTGAGAGGAGGCTCTCAGGGGTGTCCCTGCATTCTGGTACTGGAAAGAATCTAGATTTGTTTTTCTAAGCTCAGACAAAACTGGGTGTGTGTTATGGCAGGACCTGTCCCTGGGCTCCCTGTGAGAGGGCAGGGAGGGAAGGGTTGTATTCTTATTTTCTTCGTACTGTGCAAGGCCAGAGAAGGCTCAGAAAGGGATTATTTAAGTCTGTGAGGAAGAACAGCTGCAACAGGAGGAATTTGCTGTTTAAGCCAGTTTCTTTTTCAGAGTTTCTGTTGCTATAGCCACTTTATTCCTAGTAGAACTGCTGGAAAGGATGGAAATGGAAAAGAAAACTGGCCAGTTCCTTGCTCATTCCTTGTGCAACAGGTGCAGTGCTCATTTGTGAGCACAGACTGAGCTGAATCTCCTTCCATGCCCAGGGAACGCCTGCAGGCAGCGCCTTCCTGGAGAACCTGGGATTTCTGCATTTCGTATCTCCTGGAAGGATGCCAGGCAGAATTTAATTGCTTGTGGTGAAATCTTTCTCTGTGGCTAGATAGGACATTGAATGCTTTTGAACTTCTAAATTGCCATGGGACGGCCTGACCTGGCACGGTTGGGTTTAATCTGCAGACAGATAATGAAAGATATTTCATCACACCGAGTTCTTTGATGCCCTTCTTTGTTTTATAGACACCAGGCTTAACTGGAGGGAGAGGAAGGGAGCTCTTGCAATAACACACACGTTTGTTTTTCTGTTCAGTAAATTGACAGGTGTTTGGTTTGTCTTGTGTCTGCCCAGGAAACCACGTCTTGTCTCCTGGAGAGGCTGTTGGGAAAGGTCTAACGCCAGAAGCTGCGAAAGATCTCGGTCTCCCCGAAGGGATTGCGGTGGCAGCATCTCTCATTGATGCCCATGCTGGAGGACTAGGTACTCACTCATGGATTTACCATTGTTGGCGTCAGGAATTGTTGAATTCGTGTCAGAAAGCCATTTTTGTCACAGCCTGTTTTTATCCAGCTGTATGCTCTGATTCTCTTCTTAAAAAAAAAGCCCCAAATCATCACAATAACTGCTGATGCTGCAAATCTGTTTTAGAAAGGGGATATATCACTGTTATGTGTCTTTTCAGCTGGATTTGCAAATTGGTTGTTAATTTATGCCAGTTCCACTTTTGACTGAAACACCACGGTGTTGGAATGCCAACATGCTGAGAGTTTGCATCTTCTGTTGCTCAAAACTTAGGGGATAGGCAAGAAAAATTTTTAAAAAAAGGCATTCCGAGGGAGAAGCTTCGTGTTTGAGGCTTGTTCATAGTTAGGTTTCATATTCATTTTAGAAGTGATTCATGATTCAAAGCTTTAAGGCCTGATGCTTTGACTTTTTCTCTTTTCCATCACAATATTTTGATGTTCAGCCCTGGTTTATCTTTCTTGAAATACATTTGATGAGGCCCAACAAGTTCATTTTCTTGTTATGCTGTTTGGCCTTAGCTAAATACAGTCAACAGCAAAGAGATTCAGTGTAGCTTTTTCAACAGGAAATTGAGGGGTTTTTAGTTTACTGGTTTAGAAAACAGTCTTACCTCAGGAAGCTTCAGTGTTATTGAAGCAGTGCTCTTTAATGGAAATCTATTGCTCATCAGAGGATTTTTTTTCTAGATCTAACTGAAGTATGATTAGCTGCTAAACTACCAGTTTTGTTTCAAATGTTTCATGGTGTTTTAAATTGCATTTGTCCATCTAGAAACTGTGGCCTGGAAATTTTTTAATGTTTAAATCCCTTTTAATTGGCTTCTGGTGAGGTTAAGTAATCGTGGAGATTGCTTTTCTTGCTACCTGGGAAGGATTGGATGTAGATCTGTCTGCAATAAGGAAGACTGAGCTTCAGTGTCATATTTGTAGGTGTGTTGTGACTGACTTAAAAATATGTGTCAGTATCCTAATTGCATAAAAATGTGTTTAAAACTGTGTGCCCTGGCAGTTCTGTGTTCTTGGGAAAGAATATAGTAATAATCTGACCTGAGAGAATGAACTTGCTGCAAAACTGGGTTGTCACAGAGCATGTGGAAGTGGCTGTGGAGGGTCCTTGTTTGATTGGCATCATTATGTGATGCTGGATCCAGAGCACAAAAAGTTTGCCCATTAAGTTTCATGTGCTAAAATCAATCAATTGAATTTAGAGGAGAATAGAGAGCAACTGTCTGTTCCTTGATAAAGACTTCTGTAAGGAAGCTCTGACAGGAGAAGTACTGAGCTACTGGCATCTCTCAGGGAAGGGCTTCAGTGGATAGAGACAGTCTGCTAATCCAAATATGTTTTCCCAGATGGCACCACAAACACCAGCAGACTCCTGAAAGGATTGCCAGGAGGAGGAAAACAACAGCCAGGTCGTTGTTAGAGAGAAGGGGACATTACAGAGGGCAGAGTCAGGAAGGCAGTGGGAGAACCTGCATGGTGATCACACCATAGCTCAGTGCAGTCTGGGACAAGAGGAGGATTTACAGTGGAACTCATCCTTCTTGAATCTGGGAAGGGTAATAAATGTGTGGAAATGACGAGGAAACTAGTAGAAAGGACAGTAAAAATGAAAAGATTTTGATAGCAAAAGTGACAGCAGGAGCAAAAGGAGAGTTGAAGAGTGCAAATATGTGTAAGGAAAATATCCTGCAGGCTAAACAAGAATGACGTGGTGGACATCTTGTTTTCAGTGTTAATAACTTTTGATGCAGTTCAGATCTGCTTTTGGCTGCATGTGAAGTGTGGTTTGGCTGGGCAGGTTCCTGAAGTTTGTGAGGGCTTCAAAATTTTGAGTACAATAAGGTAGAGATAAGGAGTTATTTAGTGTGTATGTTTGAGGAGGTCGTGTGTGACTCCTGACTCAGTCCATCTGATTCCTCTCAAGGAAAAGGGAAGATCTAAGAGCCAAGAAGTGATGTCTTACATTTTGACCTACTGTACCAATTTCAAAGAGTGTACAGATAAAGCTGTGAGCATGGGAGGCCAGGCTTGTGGGACTGGCCTCATAAAAATACTGTTTACATTGCACCTTTTCAGAAGGCATCAGCATTGTTTCAACAGAAGTAGATGATTTATGGTGCAGTGTCTAAAATACCGTGGCACTGTGGAAGAGATCCAGAAGTACACATTGCTGAGCACTGCCTGCCTTCCTAAAAATCTCTCCTCTATTCTGTGTGGTGCACAGGCTTCTTGTTCTCAGTCTCTGATTTTGAGTCTGCCTCAGACTATGAAAAATTCCATCTAAGCTAAAGGTGAAAGCTACTTATAACAGCAATTATATAACTTTTAACCAATATTCCAGACTTTTTTGTTGTCTGACTTTAATTAGTCACAAATAGGAAGACTCTAACAGTTCTAAACACTGGTGAAGCCACTGACTAAAATTCCAAAAAGGGCCATAATTCCTGTTTTGCAAAATGCATATATTCTTAATAATTAAAAAGACCTTTTCTGTTTTATATTGTTTATGAAAATACATTTACAGCATATGCTGACTATTTAATTTAACAGATTTCTTCCCTCTCAAGTGTGAGCAGTATTTTTAACTCCAGAAACTCTAATACAGTGTTGCTTAGTGCAGGAATTTGCCTTGTGGACAACCCTATCCAAAATTCTTAATATGCACTCGTCATGTTGGAGCAATGAAAAACAAAGCATGAGTCGAAGCCTTACTTTTGGCTTTTTATTGTTCCTAACTCTCTTTATGCCAGCTGTGCTACTTCATAGTTACAAGTCAGTTTGGTTAAAGGGATGTGAGGATGGATTTTTTAAGACTTTAAAATTTTATCCCTTATTTTTCTGAATATTTAGATGACTTCCAGCCATGGTAATACCAGGATAACCATGATGGTCCCAGTAGGACAAACCCCAGCAGACTGACTTGATAACAGAGTGTTACAGTGGTGACCTAAACAAGAGGGTGTTAATGAAATGTAGGATATGAACCAGCACTAACACTTGGCATCTTTCACAATGTCCAGCAAATGTTTTCCTGATCCTTCTACAGGGAGGGGAAAGGGGTTTTTTTTAGCAGGTTGAGCTTTGCAGATGCAAATGTACAGTTTGGTCACCAGTCTGCCAGCTGAAAAGTGATGTTTAAGGAAAAAAAAGACCGATATAAAAATGTTACTTGTTGGCTGCTGCCTTTTTCTGGGTGCAGCACAATGTGATGCCAGGATGCAGCCTGGGAGAGGAGGAGGAGAGGGCAGATTCCCTCTGTAGCCTCTCCTGAAGCGAATCAAGCAGGATGTGAGGTGTTCTGAGGCTTTCCCTGGCATCTCCTGGGTGTATTTTGTGCTGCAGGCTGAGTGTTGCTGACTTTGTGCTCCATCCTGTGCTATCCTGCACACAGAGCCAAGCTCAGTTCCTCAAAGGGGAGGAATAATCTGCCTTTAGATGGTCTTGACATGGACACAGCAGCAGCAGCAGTGAAGACAACACAGCTGGCAGCCTTCCAGTCTCCTGCCAAGTTACCCCTTTCTCCAACTCATCCCCTGACAAAACACATCATCCAGGATGTTCATGATAAACTGTGAACAAATAAACACATCTGCAGCCTGCCAGTACAGCAGGACACTTCTATTGTGCCTGTCAGTGAGCTACCTAAGAGAAGAAATGTCAGGTTCTACGTAAAATAACACTTAAAAATTAAATTGATAGACATGAACGTAGAAGAAATCATCTTGGGTCTTTATGTCTGGAATAAATATTTTAATCTGATGGATAAAATTATTTTCTTTCTTGGCTAAGGAGACTTTCTTGATTTGTGGCAGTGGTGTGAGATACTAAGCAATTATTTGAGTGCAGGAAAGGTCTGCTTGGTGAGGGGTGGCTTGTTCTTCTTTAACAGAGAATTTTGATTTTGCTTTAATAGGAGTAATTGGAGCAGATGTGAAAGGACACAGCCTTCCATGTGAGAACGAGCCGATTACATCCCGAGTCGCTATGATCTGTGGAACATCTTCGTGCCACATGGGGGTAGGTTGTATGTGTCATCCTAATTTGTGCAGAATTTGCTAACTTGTGTTCTTGAAGGGAAAATTGACCTTTGTCCTTCTCACCCGGTTCTTTGTTCCTTGAATTTTTTGCTGGTAACTCTATCTTTACCTTTGGATATTAATTATAAATTACCGTGCATTTGCTATTAAGCAAGAACTTTAATAGTAGTAGAAATCAATACTGAAAAATGACATGGAAAGTAAAAACCACGATGCCAGAGTGGCTTAAAGAGCAGCCTGAAACCTGAGCCAAAGCCTGAGCCTGAGTTATCTGTGACAAGCCTGTCACTAATGTGTTGCAGAAGAGTGTCTTTGGAGAAGGAGAGCACGTTTTCAGGCACAGCCCTCCTCCCCCGCCTCTTCCCTTAATCAATATAAATCCTTCTCCCTCTGCAAATTGCCATGGTGTGTAGAATTATGAGACGTATCATGCTTAAAAAGAAAGAAAACCCCCCAATAAGCAGTTTTCACTTTGCTAATTTTTCTCAGTGAATTAATACAAAAGCTTTTTCTGAGATTGCAATTAAAATTTAGTGTCTGCTTTTGAAATTTATACTGTTTTAAAATGTATGAGTCTGAGAGCATTCCATTTAGATAAGTACCCTTTTCTGCCACATTTTTTATTTAAAACTCGTTTTGGTCTTAAATTTAGGCTGATTAGAACTTGGATTTTTCCAAAAGGAGGAAATGGCACCGGGAGTGCTAGAGGTGTTGGAGGGGACTGACATGCTTCGTGGAGAAAGCTCCAGGAGAGAAAAAGAAAGGAGGCTGATAATAAAACACCAGGCTTAACAACAAGTTAAGTTGTCTCTGTAGTAACAGCATGAATCCATGGTGATCTTGAGCATGAATAAATGGTGATCTTGTCACATGGATTGTCGTTCAGCAAAGCATTTTAGCACATGATTCAATTTAAAGACGTGAATAATCCCACTATTGTGAAGCAGAGCATTGAACTTAAATCCTGTAGACCAACTGGAATATATTTTGGTTCCTTCCTAAACAAAAGTTTCAAGCTTCAAACTCCATCACTCCTGGCTTGCTCTGTCTTTGAAAAATTCCACTGGTACCTGTCTGTCTGTCACAGGGCAGGTGGGGCACCTTGGGGGAAGAAGTCACCCTTCAAGCCCTGCCACTGCTTTCATTATTTCCAGGTTTTTTGATGCAGGTTTCTGCCCTTTCAGTAGAAGCTGTTTGAGTGAACTCTTCCTATCCTGTTTCACTTAGCTGAGTTTGTTTAAATTGTTGAAATGAGTTCATAGAGACAGAGTACTGGACTGCAGCAAGCTGAGGAGCTCTCAGGCAGCTTCCCCCAAAGGTCCAAGGGCAGTGTTGGGTAGCTGGCTGTGGGCCAGCTGGCTCTGGCTCATTCCTTTAGTGCAACCAGCCCTGGAGGAGGACATGTGCGTGGTTATTTATTCAATTTTAATATTTGTACATTGGTAAGTTCTAATGTAGACCCAGTTCCCAGCTGGAGGTTGTTTGACTTCCCGAACTAGAGCACGGCACATCGATATTGACACGTTTTGTGTGCACACTCCACAACCATGAGAGTTGTGGCTCCATTAAATATGCTAATGTAGCAAAAGGGATGTGATAAAGTCCATGCTGATGTTCTGTCATCAAAGCAACCCCGAAGTCAAACACAGACTGCACGAGGCAGAACCTCTTAAAGCTTTTAATCACTTCACTGCAAACTCAGGAATATGTGCCAGATTTTGCTAGATTTAAGTAGATTTTTACTTCAGTCTACCTACTCAGCATTTTATAATCATTTCCTTAACTGCCTGCCTTCACTCATCTGCACGGGGAGGGGTGTAACAATCTCTAGCCAGCAGACAATAAGTAAATTCGAAACTTCTCTGGATCTAATCTGTGAAAGGATTTTAGTTTTCTGTTCTTTTTATCTATTACCTGCACAGGCTGCATGAAGTGAACGTGGAGCACACAGAGCAGTTGTATTTGTGTTTTAATGAGACCTATATGCAGCTGCATTTGGCCGAAATTAGCTGTTCCTTTTTTTAATTAGGGCTATAAAATGAAAGTATATTATACTTGTGTTTTGATAGAAATATATATTTTCTCTCTCCGTGTGCACCAAGGGACCCTGAGGGCTGCAGAGATTAATCATCGAGTTTAATTTAATGCAGTGGGAGAGAGACCTGTGTGGTCAGGCGGGCATTAAAAAGTGCCTTTGATGTGCCTCAGGTGCACTGAGCCCCAGTGAGCCAGCAACAATAATACCTTTGTGAGATGATCAGAGACGAGAGAGGGAGAAAATGGCCTGTGTGGAAACTCAAGGCCGTCCTTTGTTGTGGTTCTGGCAAACGAAGGAGCCAACTGTCAGGAGAAATTCAGCAAACAGAAAGCAGGGGGAAAGGACGGCTGGGTTTCTTTCAAGGGGCCGTAACAGGAAACTGTTCAAAATCATCTGCCATGCCTTTCTTTTCCACCCCTTCCTCCTCCTCTGCTCAAGGCAGGGGGACTGCTCTTGGTGTATGAGTGTTGGTACAGTAGTTCCATTCTCTAGTCCAAGTACTCCATGAGTCACGGGAGCAGGTAGTGCTTGAACACAGCATTTACTTTAAACCTCCAGAGAAACTGCTCCTCGACCCAGTTTTCATTACCTCCAGGACTCTAGAGATCTTAAACAAAAGGCTTTGCTAATCATGCCTTTGATATTTTAGAAAGTACAAATGTGGAACCTAATTTTACTCATGGCTGTAATAGTATAATTTGTGGTGGAGCTACCATTTTTAAGCGAGGATACGCTTTTGGAATTAACCACTGCCAGTTTGGGGTAATCAGACACACACAAAGAATTTCGTGTTTCTGCTGAATAGCTCATGAAAGCAGCAAAATGCATGTTGTAATTAGGTTATTGACCCCAGCCCAGGTCTGAGCTGTTGGTTGCTGGAAGTCACTGCCTCCTCAGGGCTCATCCATTATCCATGAGGAAAAAGAAGAGAAAAGATGGTTTTCTGAATATTTTTGGACAGTTATGCATTTTACATGATTCTCTGCTGCCTCCTTTGCCCTAGCAAAAGTCATGGGTAGAATTTGCATTTGGAATGGCAGATGAGCTGTTCTTTCACTTGTGAAGGATTGTCCCTTGGTTTGGGGCTGGGATTCATCCCTGCAGGTTTGATCTCTTGTGCCCAAGGATATTCCTTAGATTTCATGGGTGGGTTGCCACTGCCATCATGCTTTGTAGGTAGGGGCTCTGAGCTCCAGCACCCACACTTGGCTTTGGAACTTTTAGGAGCTTTTCCCTGTGTAGCCATGGTGACTACACAAAATGTGTGACTAGTTCTTCCCAGCAAAATCACAGCAGGTTTGAGGCACTGAAACAGGAGCTTGCCTGTTACTCCTGACTTGCAGTTTGCATGGGTCTAACAGGCATGCCCCAGCTTCTGGGAATAAGGTAATTGGCTTCCCTAGAAGCCTGTCTTCCTGCCAGTGTCTTAGGGTTTTATGGAGTATTTTAAAGGTTTCAAAAATTCTTTTTCTTCTGAAACCTTTATGTGATCGGGAGGATTTCAGGCAGAGATTTCTGTATTGCCATGACCCAGTCCTGGACACGAGCATGCTTTTGCAGGGCTAAGTTGTACCATCATGAAAATATTTATTGTTCTTGCTCCAGCACCTTTTGTGATTCCCAGCTGAAGAAAGTAGCCAGAGCAGCTTCCAGTGGGAACATTCTCTGGCCTAATTTCAGCTTATTGATGAGGGCAGTCTGAATTGGCTGGTATTTTGAGTCCCAAATGCACGAGGTTTGTGTTCCTTCCTGTCCAGAGTCTCTGATTTATTTTTTTTTCCGGTCTTCATTTGGTGATGTGTGTGTTCTTCTTCAGTCATTCCTTCTTTATCAGTTCTCTGTACTCAGCACCTCTTTTTGAGGATTGTCAAGGAATCTCTTCAAGTTTAGATGCAATCTCTTTGTTTGCATCTGATTTTGTTACTTCTGTGACTCTTGGCATTGGGGACGGACTCACCTGGCTTGGTGCTCAATTCTTTTTCCCTGGGTGATAATGTGCTTGTGGTTGGAACTGTATAATTTAGTCATTTATTAAATTGGAGAGGCACAAGTAATTTACCTTCTGCATTTTCAGATTTAATACATGAACTAAAAGACGGAGCAACTACATGAACAGCAAAATGCACAGATCGTTTTGTTGTCCCAATGTTTACTATGGATTATTTCAGGAAAAATATCCCATTCTCTTCTTTCACTAAGCCTGACTAGCCTTTGAGTGTTTTCTGCTAAAGGAACTCCAGCCCAGTTTGCTTATTCTAAATTTGTTCATTCGATTCTCGTGATGACTGGCAAACACAATAGAGCTTCTTTGCTCCACAATATCCGCCCGAGCTGCCAGCTTTGTTCACACAAATAGAGTGTAAAGCACGTTTCCACCCCCAGAGCATGCACAGTACGTGTCCTTTGCAGTACATCCTGGAGAGGAGACAGCAGAGACATGCTGGCTCGAAGTGTTCTCGGAGCCTGATCTCTAATCTCAGTGGGAGCCGGACCAGCAAGTGGATTCAGTGTATTTTGGCTCTGATACGAGAGTCTCCTCTTCGGAACATGCCACGTTGTTAAAGCAGCAGCCTTTGGAGTAATCACGGCGCAGGGACTCCTCAGCCGCTCGAAGCGATGCGTGCTGAGGGCAGAGCTTGCAGGGAGCGGGGCTGGTGCCTGCCCCGCCGGCTCCGTGCGGCGCTGGGGTGGCTCTGCGGGCTGCGCCTCGCACGCTCCCCCCGCCGCTCAGGCATCCCTGCCTCGGAACGTGCAGTCTCCGGGGGGACAGGGCAGGAGCCCAGGGCAGCACAGCCCCTGCCAGCTGGCTGGGACCCAGCGTTTAGCAGAGGCAGCGATTTGTCCTTCTCCTGACCAGGGGAAAGGCGCTGGGTTTGGGAGGGTCAGGCGAGCGGGAGAAGGGGGTGGGGGGGGGAAATGCAGGATGGAAAAAATAAAACCAAAAGCAAACCTAGTGAGGCTGGAGCAGCCTGGGCAAGTTTGGGAAATCGTCTGTGTGAGCTTTATGAAATTGATAAGCGCCTGCCCTCTTGCTTTTAAAATATTCCTGTCTTCTGTAAAGCCTGTTCTGCACATGAGCCACAGAGCCAGAGTGTTTGGAGTGGGAGAAAGGACTGAGTGTCGCAGGAGTCTCTCCCTCTCCCTGTCCTCATTCGGCACAGTTCTGCTACCTTCTATATTGCGTTTGGCAGCAGTCACAGTGCTGACTTCCCAGCTAATGGAGATGTTTTACATTTAGGGAAGGCTGCATGAAATGAAAACCACATTTATTTCACGACTGTTGTTGCAGGTTGCCCGTCCTTAGTGTACACAGATTTAGGCTTATGCAGAAAAGGTCACAGAGCCTATTTAGGTGCCTTTTCAGCCAATGGCCTTAGAAGGGTTATAAATCCATGAAATTGCCACCTTCTTTTACTTGTCCCTCAAAGAACTTCTCCACACCCTTTTTAATGAAACTCCCCCGTTCCATGTTCTAGCATCCTCAGTTTCAAAAAGAAACAAACACAACTGTAATATCCCCTTTGCTGGCATTAATTTGCTATTGTATGCTTTGCTTGCTTTGTTTTGTTTTTAAAAAGCAAGAAGTAAAATATTTCTGCTAGCAGGGCATATAAAAGATTGTTGCTTTTCTGACCTCCCTATTATATTAATAAAAGCTCGGAAGACTTCAGTAGTTGTGGGAGATCATGTGCAGGCAGCCTCCAAAACCCAAAGCACTTACTTGCAGAACTAGTAAACCACAAAGCTTAAGATCTTGAAATGTAAATAGGAAGTTGGAGAGTTTACTTTAGAGCCAGCAGTGGTGAGTCTGTACAATGTTTATTTCTGCTTGCCTCCCAGCCTTTCCTAAAGCCTGGCAGAGATGAAAGAGAGGCTTTCTCAGCGAGTTATTAAAAGTTTTTGTTATGAGCAAGATTCCTTTGTTCCTGGCCTGGCATAATTCAAAGCTCAGGTATGCCTTGGTGATGGGGAGAATGGGATGTTCCTATTTAGCATATGCCCATCCAGAGACATCAAAGTTTTGCACCCCAGTGCTTTGCTGGTAATCAACCTGTGCAGGGGAATGTATCTGAAAGCAATTTAATCTCTCTTGTACATAAACTAGATAATGCTTAGTAACATTCCCACAAAACTGTACACTCATCTCTCCTTGCCTTTTGTGAGCAGATCAGTTGAGTTCAAAGACACAAATAATAGATGGGGACAGAGAGAAGGCTTTGAAAAATGCTCTGCTTGGAGAACCACGAAGGCTGATACTCGAGAGGCGACTCACTGGCATCAGTGGAAACTTTGAAAATTCCAAAGCACACGGTGCTTTCCACTCTGTGGTTAACTGCAAACTGCCCTGTGTGACACAGAGCACCAGGGTGCTGGATTTAGGGTACTGAACCTTTAGAATACTTGCCCAGAGAAGCTGTGGCTGCCCCATCCCTGGAAGTGTCCAAGGCCAGGCTGGATGGGGTTTGGAGCAACCTGGGTTAGTGGGAGGTGTCCTTGCCCATGGCAGGGAGTGGGGCTGGATGATCTTTAAGTTCCTTCCAACCCAAACCCTTCTATGGTTCCATGATTCTTTCTGCAGTGTCTGGTGGTGGGCTTTCCACGTCTGACTGCTAGCAGAGATTCTTTCCTGTTCTTCACTCCTTTCCTCATGTTTTGCCTTAGAAAGAGTGAGCAAGAGAGGCTGAGCTTCTTACATTCCTGTGTTGACACTACAAAGATTTAGCTGGTTTGGCTGCTGGGAATATTGGGCTGCCTAATTTGGGCCTCTCTGCTTAAAGCAGTGTGGGATTGAAGGTTGTCTGTTATTAGATCAAGCCTTCAAGCCACCCTGCACCTTCATTTCTTTATTGTAACAGCTGTATATTTTAATAGGATGTGGGGGATTTTGCTTCTTCTGTTGCAGGAATGAGGTTTTATTCTGGATTATGTAATTCTGGGAAAGTTAAATATTTGTCTTCCTTCACTGATGTTCACATAACAGCATCACTCCATTGTAGGGGACAGGACAAAGCAACTTACTTTTGATTTAAGTTTCAATATTCTTATTTTTGTTCACAGAACAAATTGCAGCAGCAGCAGCCTTTCATTGTAACAGAAGATTTTTGGTTTTCCTTTCCTGTATTCTTCAGAGTGGTGCTATCAGATCTGACAGGTGCAACACCCCCATCAAGGCTGCAGAGTAACCAAACCTGATCACTCCTCTCTAGACCCAGAAGGATGGATTAGCCTGAAGCCCAAAGTCTTGAGCAACCCCGAGTGTCTTCCTGGAGTGTTCTGCTCCAAGGAGAGCTGGATAGGGGATTTTTCTCAGATCACAAGCATAAATATGTATAATGAATGACCTTTCCAGATCCCTTGTCTCTCTTGTTTCTGTGAGTAGGCATGAGTTTACTGGACAGGCTGCTTGCTGTGTGTGTCTAGAGCTCATGGTAAACAAAGAGGACTCAGTGTTGTGCTCCTTTTCTTAAAATAACTGTAAAAGAATAACTAAAATACAAATTAAATGAGATAAGGGATATTCTTGGTCATCTTGTAGGTTGTTTCTGTGCCCTGGAACAATGAAATGGAATTTTCGAGGGAATACAATAGTTGTGTGAAAAACGAGAGTTTTCTGTTAGTTTTAAAATTTTGTAATTCGCCTTATTTACAGTGAGGGTTGTGAATACTGGGGTCAAAATCCCATATTTTGTTTAGTGAGCTGGTTTGCTCTGTGATTCTGTCAGATGATTGCCTTTCCTTAGTTCCTTTACTTGCACTGTGAGCACGAAGCTGTGCACACAAACATCTTTCCAATGCAAGGTGTGATAAGGGCTCCATGCTCAAGGGGGTATCGATGCAGTGCTGTTTATTCCTCTTAACAGCAGAAGTTCCCCCACACAGGCAAATTCCATCAGTCTTTGGGCATCAGGCCTCTTATTAAGGCTTTTTTTCCTCCATTTCCAATTCTGTTCATTGTCTCATGGATCAGTAGTTCTTCATCTAAGTTCCTTGTTGCTGTTCCAGCTGTGAGTAGGGCAGTATCTTGGATGGGGCAAGTTCTTTTAGGGAGAAAGTAAATCTCTTCTCGTATAATCACTCTGGGAGCAAAGTGGGGAGAAGCATTAACTGCTGCTTTTCTCCCAGTGTCAGCTGGGAATCACAGTTTGTGCTGAGTTCATTGTTTATAGCTGTGGGTGAAGGCCTGAGGTCCTCTCTCACTGTTTACTCTGTCCTTGGGAATTTGTCTCAGTAAGTAAAGGCTGAATAAACACCGGGTAGGGTCCTCAGGATTTACTCATTTAGTTATTCAAATGTTTAAAAATACGTTTTAAATAGTGTGTGAATGCATATCCCATATAATGTAAATCTGCTTCCAGCTCCAGGGGTATTGCTGAGGATTTATTGAGCTGTAGGCATGATACTGTTGTTGGTAGTGGCCTTCACTGGTGCAGAAGGAACACTTAGATAATGGGGAAGAAGGAAAATCTCTAAAATGAACTGTATTATTCAATAAATAAATAAGAAAGTCCTTAAGGTATGTGGGAAGGGCTTCCAGCCATGCTGACAAGGACTGGGCCTGCCTGGGAATCCTCAGAGTTTGGCTGGGGGTCCTGGAGGGCTTTTCTCAAGTACCGTGTAGGGGTAGGGTTTGTTTTGGTATTTGTGACACAGCTGTTCCATGTGCACAGTTCCCAACCTGAAAGGTTGGGATGAGGTCTCAGTAGTCTCCTAAAATAAGATGCTGCTGCAAGAAGTATCTGAGACAGGTTTGTTTAGGAACCAGAACTGAAGTTTGAAGGGCTGTAAGCTGAAAGAATAATTCTGAGACACTTAAATAAGTCCAGTGTTCTTGTAAAAGACTTGCACTGGTCTCTAAGTTGTCACAGTAAATTTATTTTCTAGTGCACAAGTGGAGCTTTTGTTCATGAGAACTGAAAACTGGGGTTTGTCTGCAGTATCAGTCACTTCTGAAGACTTGGTTTCTTGTGTTGGTTGAAAGTAAGAACAGAAATTTGCTTGAACTTCATCTCCCTGGAGGCTGGGAGGACATTTTTGTGTGAATTATTGTATGCTTACTGTGTTCCCGTGATCTTCCCTAAGCCACCTGTTACTGCCCACTGTTAACAACAGCTTAGAAGGGACTGTTTGGCTTTTGGGGTTTGGTTTTATTTTTTTTAAACATGAGAAAAGTTAGTTCACACCGTGATGAGCTTTCAGGGATTTCACTTACCATAGCAGCACATTGTAGTGTTATCAAGTGCATGGTTAAAATGGCCTGCAGTTAGTTGTCTGTGCTGGAAGATTTATAATCTTCACACAAACTGGCATTTTGTGACAGTGAATATCTATCATTGGAGGAGAAGTAAAAATAAATGGGTGGAATAAATGGTTGTAGCTCATTTGAGGCCCTGCATCCCCAGTGAACTATTGTTTTGAGAGGCCCAGGAGTAACTGCTGTGAGTCATGGAGCAGCACTGCTGCAGAAGGGTCCAGAACAGCATTTCAGCAAGGACACAAGGAGAAGCTGTGGGGTAACCAGACAACCTTTCAGTCCATTTATCAAAGCACTTGTAGTTCTCATTTCAAGGAAGGCGACACAGTAAATATGAGAAAAAAAAAAAGGAAAAAAAAAAGAAAAAAAACTGTTTTGTTAATGTGTATATCTGTATCCAGACATTTCACTAAATAAAACAATAAAATAAATCAATGCAGAACTGTTAGTGCTTAAGTGCTTAGTAAAAAGCATCTGAATCCATCACAAATGTGGGCGCTTTTTTTTTTTCTGTTTTGGATTTTGAAAACAATTTAGCAGATTAAAGGTCTTTTTTTACCAATCTCTGAAAGAAACCTTGACCTTTGGGAATACAAAGAAAAGGATCGTAGGCTACTGTGTGTCCATCGTGTACTTTCCCAAGCTGAAACATAAATAAGTTTAGTGTTAATGGATACTGATAAAAAGCAGAAGTAAATGGATGTGAACATTTAAGCTTGGAACAGTCGAAATTCATCTAATTTAAAGGGTTTATTGCAAAGCTGAGCATTCAGTCAGGGCTCTTGACAAGTCTTTTGAAGTTCTTGCATCTCTGATTTAGGCAGAAGGAAATGGTGGATGTTGACTGAGTCTGGAATGATTACCCCTGAATTCAATCCCATTTAACTTCTTCCAGAGCTGAAACTCTCAAGTTGTCCCAGGCCTAATTCCAGGTTTGCTTCCTGGAATAAGCACAGGAGGTTAGCCTCACACACAAGGAACAAAACCTTCACAGGGGTGCAGACTTTCCGTGGAGGACACCAGGACTGGTTTTTTCTGTGTCCAGGGACAGCAAACCCAGGGACAGTTCCAGAGGCAGGTGCTGTGCTTAGACTTGTCTGTGCTCCTGGAGAGCTCTCTCATCAATGATTCTGAGCGACCTGATAATCTGGCACTGCTCCCTAGACCCTCCTGGGCTCTCCTTTTGCTGATACAGAAGTTGTTTGATCCCCCTGCTCCAGCCCCTCTCTGGGAATGATTCCCTATTCTTGAGTCCAGTGTCTCAGGCACCTGCCAGTGCCTCATGACACCTTTCATTCTGCAAAGCAAACAGCACCATTACTCTAGAAAGGAAACACGTACCCCTGCACCTCTGACCCTTTTTAGGTTATGACATTTCTTAGAAGATCACCTCTTGGATCCCAAGCTGATCTAGACTTGCGATTTTCTGACAGGAGTCTCAGTGTTCCACGATGGCAGAGCTCCCTAACCCCAAGCTGCTGTTCTCTTCCATCACGTGTGGGGTTCCTGACCCTGATTCACAGATATGACTCAGATTTTTTTGATGCTTCGTGGGTGAATTGCACCCTCATGAATGGAAACCTGAGAGCCTGCTGCTCACAGTGCTTCAGGAAAGTCACGGTCAGGAGCTCACTGGCAGAAGATCTTGTAGAAGGTAGAGAACTTTGTGTCTATTCCACGGTATTGGTTTTTATATTTCCCCTCTCCAGTTGTTTCTCTCAAAGTGGCTACAGGTGGCCTGGTAGGCTGGTTAATTAATGCTCCTGATACATTTAATTAATTAAGCCGTGCTCCTCTTCTAGCTTGTGCTTGAAGTGGCCAACTTCCAAATGCTCATGTCCCATTACAGCTCCCATCTTCTGCAAGCAGCAGGTAAAATTCAGCAAGGAACTGGAACAGGGCTTGAGGAGCACATTCAGACATGGCCCTCTCAGCTCCTGTTTTATTAACATCTCACCATTTTTACTTAGATAATAGTAAGGCAAACAAAATGAAGAGTGTTTTTTGTTACCAGTATAATTTTCATTTTTTTTCCCTGGTTTTACATTCTGCTTTTGAACTTAGAGGTTTGAGTGCAAAGAGAGAAAGTCAGAAGTTTACAGTAGAAGAGGTAGGTACCAGTCTTGCACTCTGTTTTCCCCTTGGGAAAATGACAGGATTTTATAATGTGAAAAGTATTGTTCTACTTAAAACAAATATCAGTTGTCCAGCTTGACTGGTTAATGTTTGCAGCTGATATCATTGGCAGCTTCTTTCATATGACTGCTATTAAAAAAAAAAACAAACCAAAAAAAACCAAAAATAAGATTTTAAAATCCTTTTGTGCGATCGTGGAATAAGAGTAGGGGCAGATGAAGAAGTGAGTAATCTATAGTGTGTGTTTGTACCGTGTCAGCAACCCCCCAGCAGCACTCCTGGCCCTGGTTTCCTGTGGAATGTGCCAGGTCCCTGGGATCTGTCACACCATACACCACAGAGAGATGATGAGTAGAGGTGGTTTTGCTGGGCAACTGACCTCCAAGTTTTGCCCAGAGTAATTTATTTGTGTGGCTGTACCCTAAGACGTTCTAATACCAAACATACCTTGGGCTGAAAATTGATGCAGCCTATTGGAAAAAATGCCCACAGCCAGCTCAGATGAAGAGGCTGGAGCTGGCTGCTGCCTGAAAATGGGCCTCAGGAGGTGCAGGGGGTCTGGGCTCCGTTGGGGACAGCAGTGACTTAGTTCAGCCCCAGAGCATCCGCTGTCAGAAGCTTTTCTCAGAAATGCAGCTTCAAACTGGTTTTAGTGGCAGATCTCCAGAAAAGCTGCTCGTGCAAGTGCAGCCTGTGACCTCCTTATTCCCTGCCTGATCTGTTGCATTTTTGAAATACTGCTGAGTAAAACACAGGTAGTTTTGGTTTTTGCTAAATATGATTTTTTTTTGTTGTAGTCAGTTTTAAAAAACATTTTAATTGACATGTTCTAACTGTTTTAAGAACCAGTATCTTCTTCCTCTTTTCTTTCTTCTGCTCCTCCTCCTTCTCCTCTTTTTCTTTCTCCTTCCCTTCTGCTGGTCTAGATGAATTCCTCTTTATACCAGTAAATATAAACTCAGGACAAGTTGACTAATATTATTCTGAGTCCTAATATTATTCTTTTATTAAAAATCGTAAGTTTTAATTTTTTTTCAAATGCCTTTCCCTGTTTAGCCTTGAAAAAAATCTAACTGTGCAAATGTTTAATAAACTCAGGGAAGTTTTACTGAAATTATTAGTTCTTGTTAGGTATAAAGCTGGGTTGTGCAGTATATAGTCCCAATGTATAACTCACCTGAAATATTTTCAGAGATGAAGCAATCAAGTTGCCCTGGGAGTGTGGTTTCTTTACTGCACATTAATCACATACCTGGTTTGGTCTCTAGTTTGTAGACCAGTTAATGTTTTATGGAGAATTCAGAAAATTAGAAATAGTTCTGTATGTGTGTCATTCACATTTTGCTGCCCTTCTCACACAGGTTACTACTTGGAGTAAGAGGTAACAGTGGTCCCTAAGAATTCATTTGTGTCTCCTAGTTTTAGGTTGTACTGAGAGTTTTGTCTGGGAAATAATTACAACAGGGATTGAACTTCCCAGGTCTCTGTGGTGTAGCCTTGGCAATAAGTGATGAGGTGGATATTCAGTGAGGCATTTATGGAAGTGTTTTGTATCCCCTAAGCCAGAATCTTCAGCTCCCTGTAAACAGGTTACCAAAATCATCCATGGATGGCTATGCTCAGGCAGAACCCCAAAGTCCTCGCTCCCTCTCTGTTGTTGTTGTCACTTGTGTGACTTCCATCCTTCCAGTGGGATAAAGTGAGCTCTGTGCAAAGATTTTTGTGGTTTGCTCTTAATATCATTGCAGAGTAAATCTGTCACTGAGGATGGCTCAGGGGATGCCAGCCTGTCACGTGGAGCAGAGCTGGTGACTTGCCCACCACAAGTTATGCAGCTGCATAACAAACCCATGATGGCCAGGGAACCTGAGCTTAAAATATAAGCAAATAAATTGCTGGCAGTATATGACCTGTAGGAATTGGAATATTGATACATTTTAATTTCCTTTGTGTCCTGAAGTACATTTCTTGTGTTCCAAGACCTTATTTTCTTAAATATATCTTACATCAGGCTGAAGCTAGAATACTGTTCTGTGTTTAATATGTGGTTACTACTACTAATAGATATATTTTAAGAAGTTGACTTGGTGCACCGTACATTTAACTTAGAAAATTGCCTCCAGAGTTATGGGGAAACTTAGTTTTAAACCTATTTAGTGCTTAAGAAATAATGCCAGGATGGCAATTTTAGAGTAGGCATCAGTTCACTGAAAACACTGTTTCATGCCCCAGCTCTGCCCAGTTTATGCATGTGTTTATATATCTATATGCCACCAGCAAGTGCTGTTATTAAATCACATAGTAGCTATTACTATGACCTAAGTTTGAACCAGAAACCTAGAAATGAAACATTCTTGGGTTTCCCTTTGAGTTCTTTCCTTTTTTTTATTTTTATGAATCTCTTTCATTCTTTGTCAGAGAGTTGGGGTCGAGCAGCTCTATAAGACCCATCTGTCAGCAGAAGCAAAATGATGCAGTTTTCTTAATACAGGATTTTATGCATCGATGTAAAGCCTCTGAATTGAATGACTGTCAGTATTCTCAATCCACAGTCAGTCAGAAACTTTGAAAGTTAAAAGTCAGCAGAAAAGTTAATGAAAGTATTTGTCTTGTCAATGATCAAAGTCCAGAACTGTGAAGAGCATTTATTAGTTGGTGACTGATATGGTGCTTTTCCTTGTTTCTTTCTCTGCTCTCTCCATTAATATCTTAGATCTTTTCTTCATACCTGTCTTAGCCTAACAAAAGCAGCTGTTATTCTGAATTTCTGGCTATAGAAGCTGATAAGTGAGGTGATTTTCAAACAAATTTTCTGACCTAGCTTCTCCTTAGCAAATAATTACCTTAAAAAGTTTTGACTCTAATGTGACTCGACTCTAAAAGTAGAATAAAGGATTAAACTTGCTTTCATGGGAGTGAGTGTAAGTCAAGAACAGTTCCTCAGAAATGTGTTTTCTTATCTCTGTGGCATATTGCAAGTAAATAGAGAATCTGATAGCAATACCAGAATGTTGCCACGTATCAGAAGCTCGATATTAGGAAGCAGAAATGAAAATGGCAGAAGATGGATGTAGCAGTATACCTTTCTAGTATAAAGACTTGCCTTTCAGGTAATAGCCAAATTCTCCAAATTCTCTGTCAGTGTTACTGAAGGAGTTTGTGTAAGCCTACACCAGCAACAGATGGTGTCAGCCAGGGAAGAAAATTGTGCTGAAATTCATGCTTCCACGAAACTGCTCTCTCCAGCATGGTGTGTTTTATTTTATCTTGTCTCTGGCTGCCGTAACATTTACAGAAAGCTGAGGAGGAAACACAAGCATGTGCCTGGTCATTATGGCTGGTGCAGGAAAACAAAGCTGAGTAAAACAAACCTCGCAGTGCCACTTGCTCAGTTGTTGGCGTGGCTGGGTGCCCGGGTGATGCTTGTCTGTGAGGGTCTGTGTTCTGTCCTGTCCTTGAATCCAGGGACAAAAGCTGAACTTGGGTTAAAGGCACTGACTCCCCTGATTCACTCACATGAGCTGTGAATTAGCCTCTCCTGCCTTTTTCCAGGTAGGCTTTTATTACAGAAGTGGATTTTTTTTTTGCCTGCCTTTGTTTTAAAGGGAGAGGCAAGTGGGAAGGACTAATCTAAATTAAATACATTACAGATCTCATATTAGAGCCATTTAAGCAGGTCCTTTCTTACTCTACCTCAGTTCTATATAGCCTTTTATATTTTAAAAACATTTTTCATTTCTGTGGGCTGCCAGATGTGCTGCTGATACCTTCTGATCTTAGGTAGTTTGACATTGATTTTCCCAGCGCACGCCAGGGTTCAAGTCTGGCCTGTAACTCATCCAGATGATCTATTCATAACAAAAAGTGCCTTCTGGCAGTTGCACCACAGCTGAATATTGTTAAACTGAATTCATCCTTTCATTTGTTTCTGATTGTTCTATAATGTTTACATATCTTACATATTAGTGTGATCTTTTATAAAGCACACGCTGAGGTTAAACCCGCCCAGAGAGAACTTCAATTCCCTTCTTCTCATTTTCACAAGGTGTGGAACTCTTTTTTTTCCCCTTCAAATGAGCAGGAATCATGGGACTGCTTAGTGCTTATTTCACCCAAAATGATGGGGCTGAGTGAGTAGGAATGTGTGTGTTGGGGAGACAGGGAAAGGTGGCGTTTCCTTGCACGGAAGGATTCTCCCCCATCCCCAGGCAGAGTGAGTGTGAGCTGGAATTGCATGTCTGGGTGTGATCCTTGTCTAAGTTGGCATCATCACCCCATGAGGGCAACAGTGTCTGTGTGAACACGTTCAGCTGAAATATTTATAGATGCAGCTTATGACTCAAAGTCTGAACAGGTTCAGATTCCTCTCATCTTCTGCCTTCAAATTCCTGCTGCATTAATTGTGCAGAGATCACTCTCACCTCTAGCAGAGGATATCCTCTCTGTGTTTCACTTTCACTCTATGTAAAAGATAATAACTGTTACTATGTCTCACAGTGAGAGTGTGTCACAGGAGGAATTTCAGTTAAATGGAAGGCAGAAAATCTTGGGCTCCCTTTGAATTTGTATTTTAACTTCCAGAGAAGGATGACATCTCTTATTTGCTTTAAAAATAAAAATCAATTGCCCATAAATCTGAAACACATGTTGTTTTTCTACTAAAAAAATTAAGGATTTTCTTAAGCTCATTAAAGGAAAAAAAATAATGACACTGATCCTCCTATATCACCATAAGAACGTCTGAAGGCAATTGAAAGCTGTAAAAGAGACGTGGTGTTAGTGTAACCAAAACAGCCCCAAACCTGGCAAATTGTGCTTTTCTTTTCTTCTGGGTTCTGCAGCAAACTTTGCACTGTTTCTCCAACCTTATGCCTCTGTCTAGTCATGTGTTTCAGTGGGATTGGGTGGGATGTATACTCAAACAGAATTAGGACTTTTTATTATGAAAATACAAATGCCAGCTGCTTCATGGCTTGAAAGATTTAATCACCGTCCAAATATTTCAAGGAGGGGAAATGGAAACCATTTGCTGTTTCTGATGCATATAGCTACAGGAGGATGCTCACCCTGTTGCTTCCTAAAGATTGTGTGTCTGTTTTGGGCAGTTTGTTATTCCCAATTTTCCTCCCTTCCGTGTGCATCAAAGCCCAGAGTCTGCAAAAAGTGAATTAAACTCCTTAAGTGAAAGGGGGAAATGGGAAATCTGATGATGCCCTCACATCAGTAAAGCCCAGCATGACAGCCCTTGTTCTTTATTCCAGTTGAAAGTTCCCACAGCAACAAAACTGATAACCAAGTGCCCCGCTGGCTTTATTCATCAGTGTGGCAATTCCCAACGCCCTCGTTTGCTCTGCTCATGTGTTGAAAGTTTGCTGGAATGTGTACAAATGGTACTTCAGCAGTAAGAGGATAGGAAGGTCTCAGTGTAATGTGAGAAGAGCCAGCATGGAAATATCCTGTCCTAAATTCCTGTGAGTGTCCGAAACACTAGGCCAGAAGTACTGGATGCAGGGAGAATTTGGTCTTTTAGTGAATCTAAACGTTTTGGTGTTGTCAGACTTACAGAACAATTTGGTGAATTGTGGACTAATGACAGAGAAAAGGTGTGGGTTTTGTTTTTTATTTTATGAACTCTTGTTCTTCTTGATGTTTAGACTTTCCCCTGATTTCATAAAGCATTTTGATGCCTTCAATGTCTTTGGCTACTTGGTTTCTTCAGAGATGCAGCAGTTGGATTTTCAGCTTGATCCCTTTGGTGTAAGCAGATTTTTCCTTCAGCAGGCTGCAGAACACTGCCAAGTTTGCTGCATCACAAACATTTTGAGATAAGACTTCAAAATCCCAGTCTCCTTCTGCCCTAAATGTTCCTTGTCACCTGCTGGGACACTGTGCTGTGTCCATAGCTATAGGATGGGGATGAGTTGGGATGTTTGGGTTCTCCCCATGCTTCCATCACTAGTTCACAGCAGATACTGACTGGTAACTTTGACCACATGCTGTGTTCTCAGTAAGGTCAGGGAAGTGGAATTGGTCTAAGAATCAGCTTGTTTTAGGGTTTGTGTTTTGTTGCACTTCATTTCGTTATTGAAATCGTAAAAGAAGGCTTGCCCCATCAAGGTGATGAAAACTCAAAGCTGTATTAATTTGTAGTTTTAAGAGAAAACAAAACAAAACCAAATGTCTTTGCAATGTTTTTGACGTAGCTTCGTCCACTTGGAGTCATAAATGCCTTTGTAAATTCAGTGCAGCTATTCTTGCTCTTTAATGGGTTTAGTCAGCCAAAATCTTGCACAGACACACAGACACATGTGTGCACATACATCTGTAGGGAGAGTAAGTCAGGGCATTAGAGCTGATATGGGAGAACCAAGCAGGATTCCCAGATTTTTTAGATGCGTTCCTGGGAGAAAGCAGCATTTCTTGACACTGTGGTGATGGATTTTGAAAAACAAATTTTTGTTGTTTTGTTTTCCTACTTAACTTCCTGACAAGAATCAGCTGTACTGTAAGTTTATGGCTTGAGCAGACTATTGTTTGTGCAGAAACCTCCCTGCTGCTGTATTTACTAAACATGTGTGATGCACAAATGCCAGTAAACTGCATCTTGGAGCATATTCCCTTGCTGCTAGTAAAAACTGCCTTTAAAGTTCAGCCTGTTTAAATATAGAGAGAATGTGCATCAAGTTTAACAGGAACAGGCCTGAATTTTTAATTATTCTCAAAACATTTTTGTTGTGAAGTCCATGCTTTATTAAATTCAACAGCAAACCTTGAGCATCCTTCAGTGGGTCTAGAATTTTGCTGTTGAGGAGTGAATTCTAAATACAAAAAAACCCCCATTTGTCCCATTGACTAAGACATCTCTTTTTGCTCTTCAGCACTGGAAACACCCAGACTGATTTTGTTAGGGAATTAATTCTCTTCTTTCCTTCTCTGCTAGTAGTTCCCAACTTCTGGAAAACAACAGTTGCAGATTTAGCCATCATCAGTGGGAAGTGCAGCATAAATCATGGGATGGTGTAGGACTGCACTGCTGTTCTCTTTCCCCAGTGAAGACACGGCTGTGTCTAACTTGGGTGTACATATGTGGAAGAGAAAACATGGATCCTGCTTCCAAGAGAAGCAGGTAGCCTGGCAGGGCATCTCCAGCCCCTGCTGCAAGAATTCCATGAACTAGTGGGGAGTTCACAATTAGTCTTTGGAGCAAGTACTGGACCCCAAGTTCCACCATCCCAGTTTCTGGTGTGTGCTGGGCCTTACTTGCCAGACTGGACAGTGTTACCTTCTGAACCAGAAGGAAAGTCTACAAAGTCTGTCTGGCCTATTGAAAGTGGCACCACTTTGTAGGAGGAAGGAAAATGCCCCCCACCCTTACAAACTGGTAATTTGCGTCTTCTGAAGCCGAGAAAGGAAATGAACCAGTGTCTCCCACATCCTGAGTGGTCTAACCACTGAGGCAGGGCGTGCAGGGGCCAGGCTGTCGCTGTGCCAGGAGTATTTGTGTGCAAGTGGTGGAGCACAGCCCTGCTCCCTGCCTGGGAGAGGGCTCAGGTCCCTGCCCGGTCTGCCCTCACCGCTGTGAAGGAAGGAGTGGTTTGTGGAAAGCTGAGCCTAAGTAAGGGGCAGGATCTGGTGTTTTACCCAGGCACGTTTCCTGTGGAACCCAAGCAGATCCCAGCACAGGTTTGCAGCTTCCACCCGAGGCACCTGGCTCTGCTGGCAGTGCTGTGAGGGCACTGGAGCTTGGGATTCCATGGCCAGCCTTGGGAGTTTATGGCAGATCTTGGGGGACATCACTGTCCTCTGTCAGCAGGAGTCCCTTCTAATTCTGAACTCTGCAAATGTACAGGATGGGTGCTCTGGAAGCTCCTGTTGGCAATTACACTGCCTGTGTTTGCTGATGACAATCAAACAGAGAGTGTATCCCACTGGTCCCTCTAAGTAAGGCCTTTTTCTGCAGAAATGAGGTGGTTTCCCCCTCCCTGTAAAATACAGCTCCTATTCCTGGAATTTCATACTTTCTGTTTGGCCAGGTCCAGCTGTTCTGTCAGTGGGGATGAGTGGGGGCAGTGGTGTCTTGTCATTGAAAAATTTTGTAAATGGGGGAACATATTTCTCCACCTTTTTTTAGAGTAAATCTCTACTTGTACATCTCCACTTCCATTGGTAATTCCAGTGGAGGAGCAGGAATTGTCTCCGTGCTGGACTCTGGTAGCTGCCAAGCTTTAATTGTGAAATTCCTACTTTGACAAGCACTTTGATTCACTAGAGCTTTCTGTTGCTTTTCCAGGTCAGTGAAACCCCCATCTTTGTGCCTGGTGTTTGGGGACCATATTTCTCTGCAATGGTACCTGGATTGTGGCTGAATGAGGGAGGCCAAAGTGCTACAGGAAAACTGGTGAGTGAGTGGAGACACAGACAGGCTCCAAGACTGCTGCTATTTGGGATACCTTCACTGGCAATTCCCACCTGGAACCCCTCCATAAGATCATGGGATGTACCAGGCTGCTGAAAGCAATTAATTAGATGAGTGTTATGTCTCTTACTTAATGTTAATTTGCATATAGATAGGGGATTGCATACAGGGCATGTCTTCCTTTCATGGTGGTGGTGGTGGTGAGGATTATTGTAATTTTCTTACAGGCAAATAAGCTTCATTCTTTACTTTAGCAGACTTTGAGAGGGAGAAAGTGATACATATTGTATTATAGAGATTAGTTGTATTCATTGATGACCATAAGTGAAAGATGTATGGACAGCATAGTAATATAGTAACATATGATTCCATCACCTCAGTTCTTTCCTCTCTACAAAGAGTCTAACAGTATTAGGTTAATTTAATTTACCAATAAAAATTAAAGCCAAGCTGGATTCACTAAAAAATGAATTTTCTTGTTTACAGAAAGGCAGTCAGAACTAAAACACTGATATCAAATGTGAAGAAAGGCTGCATGTACACAGCAGTACTTAGGCTTGAGTCCAAAGGTGTCAGCAAGGCTTTAGTGACTGCTTAACCCTGGAGCTTCTGGGGCTCCCTGTGTCATCTTGCCCAACCTGTGGAAACACTGGCTGCCCTCAGGGCTGAGCTGCAGGGCCTCTGGAGAGGCTGCAGGAGACAGGCCCAGGCCTGTGGGTGTCCCCTTGGAAAGCCCCAAGTGCAGGTGGGTTTGGTCTGTCACCACCTGCAGCTGTAATCGCTCTCTGACTCAGCACCACCCACCTCTTTAAAAGCCTGGAGATGGGAGTACATGGCCAGGAAAGGCATTGGGGCATCACTGCATTTATACATTCCACGTGGAACAGTCACTGAATGAGAGGCAGAAATCCTCCTGGGTCAGGAACCTGGACACACCCCAAGCTGAGCTGTGAATGGGGATCCCTTCTGTGCTCTCTCCTTGGCCACGTCAACCTGACATTCCTCTGTGTCACAGCTTCAGTAGCACACTCATTCCTCCTCCTGCAGCCTGGCTTCCCACCCCACCTCCAGCCCATCCTTAGCCCTGTGGCTAAAAACTGCTTTTGCAGCAGATGGGATGTGTGTACTTTAAATTTTTCAGGTCAAGACTGGGCTAGAACCAAAAAGAGTTATTTTACAAATAACTGCTACAACCAGACATAAAGCTAAACAGCATCTATATGAAATAATAAATATATGCTCGTAACACCACCATTTTTCAAGGGAAATGGCAAATTTTGTGTCATGCTTTGCAGGAACACTTTTGAGAGGGAAGTTTCTGTGTGCTTAATCCCAAGCAGGTAAATACACTTATCTAAGCTCCAGACAGGATACAGGCAGTCAGTAGTTTTTCTTGGCTGGCTCACAGTGGTTCCACACTTAAAATGTACAATGAGAGTTAGGGCTTTTCAAAAATATGATTTTAAAAATCCTTTCCTTTCTTGCACCAGAGAACAAAATGTTCCTGAATCATTAAAGAAATTACTGGAAAAAATGAAAGGTCTTGTTAGGACCCATAGCAAAAGTCAGCTTGAAGTACTGCTAGGAATATTAGGGAAAGTGTCTTTTTAAGACACTCTTAGGATATCCCATGTGGTTTTCTTGAGGTGGTGTGAACAGAGAGCGTGTAGGGAGCCACAGGAGGAGACAGTGCCATGTGCACTGGGCAGGGTACATTGCATTTATTACCTCTTGTCATTTCAAAGCTCCTGCTTTCTCACACTTTAAGTTTTCTGAAGACAAACAACCAAAAAAAGGACATGTTTAGGGATTCTTTCCATTGCTTGATCAATGCCCCAGGGTGAATTATTTCCATAAAACTGAACAGTCTGATTCAGCTTCTTAAAACTGATACAGTTCCCTTTAAAAAGCTCTAATTTTTTTTGGATACAGCTGCAAAAGAAATCAGTTGGATTTTGAAAACTGTTTTAAATAGTGTCCAAATGAAGAATTAAGAAGTCCCTCGTTCTGAAAATTCTCATTTAGTTGTATATTCGGTGGGGTTTTACACTGTGTTTTCAAAATTTATGAGAGGAAAGGTATTGTACAACAGAGACAAAGGATGGCATGACATCATTACAAACTGTGAAATAAAAAATAGCAGAAAAGGATTTCTAGATGCATCCCTCATATGGCCATGGCTTGAATTAAGGGCATTTAAATATCAAACTTCCTAAGTCCTGTAACAGCTTTGTGTGGCAGTGTTTTCATAGCACATAGTGATACTCATAGTGATATTTATTTATAGATTTATTTCTGAATTTATGAGCTGCCCCTGTGTTCTGAAGAGATGGTGCAGGATTGCAGAATTCAGGCCTGAGCTGTGTTTCTGGTGCATGCCCATGTTTGAACTCTGTCTTTGATGCCAATCTCAGGAGGAACAGACATGTATTGTTTTCTTTGCTATGTTCACATGTGTGTGCTTCATTATATGGTTCAGGACTATGGTTCATGCTAATAAAGATTAAATACTGATGTGATTTGCTGCCAGTAAGTATTGCCAAATATACTCAGTGCTCTTGAGTAGCTCTAGTTTTGCCTCCTTAGCTTTTACTGTCACCTCTGATGGGATATTACCAAGAGGCCACAAAACCTGCTGAATTATTGTCTTAAAAGCCCATATTATTCTACCTGATACTTTGTTTTGTGAGTAATGGTAACCACTGTGGAGTGGAAGGACAAGCTGATTTATAAATTCAGTATGAGACAGAGCTGATATTGATCTTCTTCTATAGCAATAATTGCTTCTCAGAGTATACATTTTGTTGCCTGCAATGAATGTATGAGGCATCTATCAGGATGCCAACACACCTCATGCTTTATCATAACAGTGTGATAGAGAAAGATGTAGGGATTTGGGCCAAGAAGATGCTTCTGGTAGAATTCCAATGAGGATATCCATGAAGAATGGGAGAGGCTAGAGGACATCCTCTCAGGTGGTGTTGGGCAGGAAAATAGTCATCCTTTCACCTTGCCCTCCTGACTGAGGAGCTGCATTTGGCCTGGGTTTGGTGCAAGGTTGGTTGTTTTTCTCACTGTTAATATGCCAAATCCTGAATGTCAGTGAGAGTTTTGCCATTGGCTTCTCTACGTCTAGGATTTAACACTTCATGAGTAACTTAGAAGCTCTCTTGTCTCTTTTAGAGCTGTGACACTGCCTTTCCCTTTTCCAGGACTGAATTTTTAAGATGCAATCACCCCCAAAATGTTGCTTTTCTCTTTTGCAGATCGATCACGTGGTGCGAGGCCATGTCGCCTTCCCGGAATTAGAGGCAAAAGCTGCAGCCAGGTCACTGTTTTATTCCTTTATCACATCCCTGTCCTACAAACTGGTGCACACTGTATTCCCAGCAGTGTCTTCATTCTGAAATGGGAATTAACAGTCTGATAGTGGCCTGGAATATTTACAAAGACTTGCCAGGAGATGGCTCAAAAATTGAAGGTTTAAACTCCCCTCAGACACCTTTGGCATATCTAAGTAATGATATTAACTTTGCTTTTCTAGCCAGCCCAGGGTATTCCTTGGTTCCATAGCACCAGCCCTGTCCAGCAGATCTCCATGCCTTGGGCTGGCAATGTGTCTTAATTTGTAGGTGAAACAATTAAGGTCCAAGGATGAGATATAGCTTAATTAGGAATATATTATTCACTATTTTTGAGGCAGTCATCTAAAGGAAGGTGTAGCCACCGTATGAGAAACTCCTGCTCGGCAGCACAGATAGAACAGAGAAACCCAGGATGAATTTTTCAGACAAAACTTAAAATGGAGGGGTGACTTGGAGGTGACTCAAGGATTCCTTGAACCAGAGGCTGTGTGTGATGTGGAATTTGAGCTTGTTCTGCTTTAGAAGTGGATGAAGACAGTTCAGACACTTCTGTCAGGCCTGGACTTTCTCAAGCTTTTTTGGCTTGGATTCATCCTAAGATGGTTCACATCACTCCCACAGAGGTCTCAGCTGAACAGTTGGGCACGTTGGATGAAAATGTGATTCTCTTTTAATGTCTTTTTCCTCCTTGGATTAAAGAAAAAAGCCAGCAAACTTGGAATTTTCCCTTCAGTTTCTCCCTCTGGTCTGAGAGGCAGGGTCAGTCCTGATGGGTGGATAAAGCACGTGCAGTTTCAGAGTTACTTTCAGTCCTCCCCAGGGAGGTAAAGCTCTACCTGGTTTGTCTGGATGACCCTTCCTTGCCTTGCAGGCCCCACTGCTTTACTTGTTTGTTAAGAACTTGACCAGGATTCCCAGAAATGTATTGGACTTCATTCAATATAAAACAGATTCATGCTTCCTAGAATTCTCTTTGTTGTTCTCTGCAAAAGGAAATCAGGAAATAAATGCATCTGTGTATGTTTGGAATAAAGATTGAACTGGGTCCTTTTCAAAATCCTGGCTTCCAGGCCATTTTTCCAGTGCCCCCATTGGAAGCACAAGCATAAGACAAACAGTTTAGTCTGTAATGCCAGGATAAACCCTTTTTTTTTTGTGTTGGAAAAATGCCTACGGAGTAGCCTGCTTGTGTCTGCTGGGTCTGACACTGAACTGACTGACCACAGCTAATGCCACCGTGCAGAAAGTGAGTTTGTGATGTGAACAGGGCACCAAACACACAATAGTGGGAGTAGAACTCCAAATTATCCGAGGATATGGTGTCATAGCTTTGGATTTGAGTCTCCTGGAGTTTGTAACATGGTGGAGAATAGCACTGGTAGTAAGAGTTGTAATATTTTATAAAGAGAGTGATAATATTTTATTAAGTTAATTTGCTCAATAGTATTTTTGTAATGCTTTCCAGATATCACTCTCCTAATGAAACATTGGTATAGCTATAAATTTACTAACAAGTCTCACATTAATTCTCTCATCCTCTTTCTCCCTGTCCTTCTCAAACATTTGTTAAATTTGAAGAATTTAATTTGAACAAACAAAAATCAAGAACTTTGAAATTTGAATTTATTTTTTCCCCTTATTTTTTCCTTTCTATTTTTACATGGTTCACAAACTTCAGCCTTATCAGAAGTGGAAGTAGCATCTGCTCTTGGCCCAAACTCTGGATTATGTGTCTACCTACATTGTCATATAATTAATACACAGACTGTTAATAATACCAGAATCACAGAATGCTTTGGGTTGGGAGGGACCTTAAAGCCCATCCAGTGCCACGGGCAGGGACTCCTTCCACTATCCCAGGTTGCTCTGAGCCCTGTCCAGCCTGGCCTTGGACATTTCAAGGTATCCAGGGGCAGCCACAGCTTCTCTGAGCCAGGGCCTCCCCACCCTCACAGAGAAGAATTCCTTCCCAATATCCCATCCAACCCTGCCCTCTGGCAGTTTGAAGCCATTCCCCCTTTTTCCTGTCACTCCAGGTCCTCGTAATTGTCTCTCTCCGTCTTTCTTGCAGGCTCCCTTCAAACATGGTATCTTGTTTTGGAGGATCATTGGTGATGATAAATTATTTCGCTGGGATTCTCAGCAGAACAGTTCAGAGAATTTGGTTCATTATATTTAAGGATATTCTGTGTGTGGGTGGAGGAATTGGAATCTGTTCAGCCATTGCAAATAGCCATGGAAGGGAAACCAAATGAGAATTCCATACTTTGGTGTGCAATTCCATGTTGCTTTTACTTCCCATGCTGGGGCAGTGCAGTGAAGAGCCAAGCACGAGTATGTGTAGCTCATTAAAAAAACAACATCAGAGGTCACAAATCCGTGCCTCTTGCTTGCTGCTGCCTGTCACCTCCTTCTGCCTCCCCAAACCTGTCCTCTCTTTCTCCTCATGCAGGTTTGGAGTGGCAGGTCCCTGCTGGGCAGCTGCTCTCGGGAGTTTCCCTGTGCAAACTCTCCTTTGCCCACAGCAGAGCAGATTTCCAGCTGTGTTTAGCACCGGTGCAGAGATTTGTGGTGACTTGTAAGGGTGTGAGAGGCTCAGACAACCAGCTCTGACCACTGCTGCTCAAGGCCAGGCTTGTGCAACCCTCCCAGTCCTATTCCTGGGTTCTTTTTTTTACCCTTCTTTTACTGGAAGTGGACAGGGTTGAATTACACAAGGATTTTCTGAACAATTTAAATTTAGCATTTGGTCAATCTGATGGGCAAAATCTGTGAGCACCAAAGCTTGGGGTTTTTCAGGCAATTCAGTGAGTTGCAGAAATTGCTGTGGTGTATCACTTTTGCTCTTCATCCTACACCTTGTGTACATCTGACATTTAGTCATCATTGCTCTGTTAAATCCTGTACAGGTAGATTAGAGCAGGAAATTTTTAAAAACTAAATAACATGATCATTTTGTGCTTTTAAGTTTAAATAATTCTGTTTTCTAGAGTGACCATTTCTAATCTCTGGAGAAGAAAAGCGTCTAACTGACAGCAAAGTTTCTGTGTCCTTTGGCACTTGGCGAAGTGCTGTTTTAGGGCAGAATTCCCTTTCCTATAGATCTCAATGCCATTTCCTCATCTAAAGAGGATTTTTTTCTCCTGAAAAGAAAGCATTGATGTTACACACACGGGATCTGTCAGCAATTCTGAGATCTTTCTAGCAGAATATAAGAATCATATTTGGCAGTTTTCTGTACCTCTAGATGGTTTAGAACTTTTATTTTTATTTAGAAATCTAGGATTTTCAGCTTTTTTTTTCCCCAGAAACATAGCTGCTGGCATCTCCCATGATTCCTGAACAGATAAAATACCAACCTCTGGCTGCTTTCTGAAGTCCTGCCTGAAATATGAGCATAACTTTGAGCAGACTTGCATTGGTGTCTTATTCTCCACTTTCAGCACAGTTCCTTTTTCATGGCAGCAGCTCGTGCTCAGCTCTGCAAGTCAGAGGAAGCTGCCACTGATACTTTCACAGAGAACTGAGTAGAAAAAGCTCCAGGAACTGATGGTGTTCTGCTGTGTTAGACACAAAGGTGGTAAAACAGGAACTGGCAAGTGTTTGAGGGATTTTGCTGGTCACTCAGTCCAAATGTAGTGCCTTGAAGCCTTATCTATATTTAGGGAAAAAAAAGTGAAAAGGTGTGGAAAAAAGTGTAATTCCAAAGTTATGTGGATCTTAAGCATATTTGGCTCAACTTCAGCCTCCTTTTGTTCAGTGCTTGTGTTCTGACAGAGCTGCACAAATGGCTAATCCTTGGGAGAGCAATCAACCAGCATGGAGATGAGAGAGAAGCTGAGATGTCTGGTGGGTCTGTGGTTGAGTGAAGCTTTCCTTTTTTATCCTTCTCAACAGTCAAGCCATGATTGAGACTGGAATTAAAATGACTTTATCCTTAGCATGTACTGCTTGTAATAGAGTCTTTAGGGATGGAGAAAACAAGGCCACTTTTACAACAACAGGAAAAAAATGATGGCGACCTCCAAATTATCATAATTCAGGTCCAGGAAGACACATAAAGTCCATTTTAAAGGACGTGAATAATGATGTAAATTAGTTATTTTAATGTCTTCCAAGTGTACTTCATTTTGAATGATATCCTCTGATAGTGTACACATGGTAAGGTATAATTGAAAAAACATGCAGCTGAATGGTTGAATGCAAAGTATAAATATACAGCTGCTAGTGGGTCAGAAGTCAAACTAGTAAAGCATATGCCAAATTCCCTTAGGGATCTCATTAGTGCATGATTGAATATACATGTAGAGGCTAAATGAATATCACTGTTTGGGTCTGCAGTGGATGAGACAATGACTAATCAATTGTAATTAGGGTTAGATGCTATTATTGACCCACATGTCTAGAATTAAATGCCCCACTTGGAGATTTCCAAGAAGTTGGAAAATATATATGGGTTTGTTTGTGATAGGAGGAGCATTTGAAAAAAAAAAAAAATTCTGAGTGTAATTGCAACATTTTTTAAATGGAATGTCACTGGAGTCATTGCAAGCCAAGGCACTGAAGAATTCACCATTAGTCCTAAGTCCAGGAAAAAAATCTGTTGGATATTGTGGAGTTGGGTGTAGCATCTGAACTTAGATACAATCATATTTAGGCCCGTGTTGGGCTCCTCCCTAAAATAGCAGCCGCTCACTTTCCTTCCTCCACCCTTAGTGCTGCATTTTAATCATAACACACGCTGAAATAATTACGGTTTAAAAAAGGAAAGCTGTACATCCAGCACTATTGATCAATCAGAGAAAGTTTTAAACATTTGCAAAGGAATTTGGTTTTCATTTCTGTCTGGAATCCTCCTTACTCCTCCCTCTCTGCTGTGGGAGAGGAGCAGCAGCAGCCCCCAAATCCCAAACAGCTCTGGGGACCCTTAGGAGTCCGTGGACAAACTCAAGGTCACATTATCTCCCCCCATCCCGGGAAATTCAGGAATTCTGGTGGCCTGTTGAGCACACGTGCACAGAGACATCCCTGCAGTGCCATGGCCTTGGCAGGCAGTGGGATTTTGCCATGCTTTGCTGGGGTTTCTGCATTTGATGGTTTTGTGTTTGATGAATAACCTCCCCCCTCTTTTCCCAACTTGTTTTTCTTGCAGTGCTCACAGTATATATACATACTTGAACAGTCACCTGGATCTGATTAAGAAATCTTTGCCTGTGGGTTTCCTCACTGTTGATTTACATGTTTGGCCAGATTTCCATGGTAACAGATCTCCCTTAACAGATCTGACACTAAAGGGCATGGTAAGAAACAGCCTGTCTTTGCAAAAAGGTCAATACAGGGTAAAAAAAAAAAAAAGGAAAAAAAAGGCAGTTTGGAAGGAGCTTTTCTTCAATGTTGAGCGTACTCCTCCTTAGTTATTTACACTGTCCCAAAGGATTTGGGTTTCTTGCTGCATTGCTGATGTTTCAGTAGAAAACCAGAGATCATTGTACTTGAGATATCACTACAGCCACATTAATGTTCTAAAAACATGAGGAATGCTGTGTGTGTTTCCAGGTGCCTTTCCTAGGAATCACAGCTCTTGCTGTTGTTATCTCACCTGTGTGCCAAACTCTGTGTATTTGTTGCAATGAATTTCAACACAAATTTGGGTAAACCTGTCTGGGAAAGGAATGAAATATTCTGACAATAGATGGTTGATTTAAACAGCTTTTCAGCCCATCTTTCAGAGTTTGGGTGTTCCTCTTAATTGAATTTACAGTGGTAGATCAGCTCACTCACAAGCCAGGGCTGTGCAGAACTGTAACAGAAGGGTGTCATAAGGGTGTATTTTGGTGATATCAAAATACCTGGTGATTAATGCAAAAATCTCCTTCAAAATGGCAAACTGTCCTTGAAGTGAACCTCTCAAGCTGCTCACCAGCACCAAAATCTGCTGTATTTAAGGCTGTGATGGGAAAGGCATAAGCACTGCAGCATGTTTTAAACTACAAGTGCGGGAAACATTAAAAAAAAAAAAAAGGCCTATATATTTTTGGGTCCTAATAATACCTCCATTATTTTATGAAAGAATTGTATGCTGCAGCAGAATCAGAATTTCCTTGGTATGATAGCTGTATGCAAATATTGGTAATAGCAACCCATTTCTTCTGTCACAATCGTGTCTTGTGTTCAGGTCTTGCCTGATATTAATCCAGGGTAACTACAGTGCAGTATTGATTTATGTCAGAGTAGAGGAGGTTAAGATACAATATTTAATTATTAATTGTGTTTCAGTGTTAGGGTGCTTGGGAGGGAGGGGGAGAAATGCTTTTAAAAAGTTATTTTTATGTAATAGCATCTTCGTATTATTACATTAAATACATTCACGAGCAATATCTGAGTCATAACATAAAACTGTCAGAGTTAATCTATCTCTAATCCCATACAATATGCTGTTTGTTCTTTATTTCTTCACAAGGGCAAGGATAATTTATGTGGTTCTTCCCCAGATCAGGAATAACATGTTTAACATAACATTATGTGTACAGCTCACAGGAGGAAGGCTCGGAATTAGCACTTAGAACTTGTTACAACAAGAAGCCATAGAAAATAGAGTTTTACTTCGGCTGGATTTTTACATCTTCTTTTTGATCTTTGCACAGGTTGTTGGACTAACATTGTCTCGGGGTCTGGATGAACTTGCCCTTATCTACTTGGCCACGATCCAAGCCATTGCTGTAAGACATTTTTAGTGCATAAAAGAAGGAATGAATTGTCTCGTGTTCTGTGGCAGACTGATCCTTCCCTTCTGCTAACCAGATTTCTAATAATACATGAATTCACTTAATGGGCTTCTTAAAGGAGCAAGACACTGTTCACCCACACTGGTCACCACTCCCAACTGGAGGGTAATCGACAGACTGGGGGGAAGATGTTCCCCTAAAAAATCTTGGCCTTATGGCAATTCTGTAAGCGGAGCTTTTGCCTCTGGTGCAGATGTGAGGGAGGAGGCTGACAGTGCAAGGAGCAGTGTTAACATCCCAGCTGTCCAGAGGGAGGCTGAGAGAGGGGAAAAAAGCTTTGGCAATTGTACAAAGGGCTCTGTGCTGCCCTGAAAAGCCTCAGCTTCAGTTTGTTCCCATATCCGTGGGTTTGCCCCGGCTGCCCGGTGGGTGAGGCAGAGCTCTGTGCCAGGCTGAGCAGCGCTGTGGTGCAGACCCACCAGGGCACATCTTCCCCCTCGTGTCCCTGCCCATGGCTGGACAAGCAGGCAGGCTGGGAATGTCCCTCCTGTTTGCCAGCACGCAGGGATGGGGAATTTTATCAGAATACTTTTCTTTCTGCCCTGATTTTCTCTCGAACACAGGATTTCCAGTTCACAAGAAGTTCTGTTTTGAGGTGAAACCCTGGCTCACAGAAGTGGTTTGGAAAGCCTGGCTCAGAGTGTTTCCAGTGGGATGTGCTGTCCCCAGCCCTCTGGTGACCGAAATCCACATCTCTTTAACATCCTTTCTGTCAATTTTTTATTTTAATTTTTTAAAAAGTTTGTTGAACTTGAGGTGTTTTAGCAAAACACAAACAGTCTGATGAATTGGGGAGTTTTCCTGACAAAACTCTGCTCAGTTGGAAAACTTCCAAACTCCTCTCCTGGTTAAACAACAACTTTTCTAGGCTGGGTCAGCCATCTGGGGTGGAGAGGGTGGGCGGCTGCTGTAAATTTACTGGGAATTGTACATCTTATGTGTTAACCCCTCCCTCTTCAGCAAATAACGAGAACTTAACCCCAGCCTGGGATTCATTGTTGTGAGTTTGGAGCGTTTTGCAGATGAATGTAGCTGGGTTATACCTGATGCTTCAGTATAATCCCACCATTGAAATAAGAATGTGGAGGAGAGGTTAAACAATGCCAGGGACTGATCCTGCCCCTGAAAGGAACTTCCCAGTCTGGAACAGGTGCCCTGCGATTATCTCGTGCTAACGAAGTGGAAACCTTCTCTGCTGGAAATCCTGGGAAAGTCACCTATTATCTCGTTATATGATACAGCTCGAACTTTATTGTAAAACACAAATACTGTCTGGAACAGTAAATTCAGCAGCTGCATATCTTTTGGAGAGCTGACTGGGCTGATTTGATATAAAAAGGCCATAGTGTAGTTTTCTTTTCACTGTAAGTTAAGGGAAATTATTTTTTTCCCAAAGCATTGTTGAAACAGTAACTAAAAAGTCGACAGAGAACATTGGTTTTGACTCGATATATTTACTAATAGCTACTGGGATACCTAGGAAATTAAATTTTCACTCCCAATTTTAGCTTCACTTTCATTGAAGGAAACAGTTGTAGCAATGCTGCACCATTAGCTGTCTTCAACGGGTGCAAGATAAACTTTAAACCTATGTAAAAATCTTGTACAAAGTGTAGGCCTGCCCACAGAATGTTAATCTCTAGTTTTCTTTTCAGCAGGAGATGCTTTTTCCTTTTTATATAAAATTTGCATTTGAAGCCCCTCAATTTGCATTTTCTCCAATCCAGGATTAAATTAGTCCCCCCCCCCCACCCACAGTGAAATAAGTCTGGCTTTAATTTAAATTGCTGTGTGAATACAATTTTCCAGGCAGGTAAACACAAAATAATTTTCACAGCATGTTCTTTCTCAGGGTCTTTGACGTGTGTATGTTGTGAGAGAAGTTGTTAATAAATTTGAATTTCAGAAGCAGTGAAAAGAGAATCTCCTTTTAACTATTCACTGCAAAATGCAATGCAACAGTTGGACAGATGAGAACATGGTCAGAGATGTGATTGTGGCTGTCCAGGCTGTTCTGAGCAGGCAGACTCCTTTTGGAGCAGTTTATTTTTCCATAATTAAAATCGTGGCTGTGCGATTTGGAAATCAGCCCTCTGTGTCAATAGGGAAGCGATGGATTTGGTCAGCTGGCGCTGGGGCTGCTCAGGTTCCTCTGAACTGCTTCTCTAAAAATCAAAATACGTTTGAAGGCCTGTCCAGAATAGTGCTGGGCATTCACTGTGGACGTCTCCAGCCTGGTGGAATCCTGCAGGTTCAATTTTCAGTAGCTTTTATTTGGAGAGGGGTTTATTTCAGCTGCAGCCCTCTTAATGAACTGCAGCATGGCCTAAAGAAAACTTAAATAACAGTTCATGAAAACTCTGACCAGATTGTGTTTTGTGGGGAATCTGCCTACAAAGAGTCAGCCTGGGCAACATTTTGCCTTGAATTTGACATTTTGTCAAGTCTGAGCTTCGAACTTAACTTCCAAGGTATTATAAAGAGCTGGGAATCATTTTGGTCAAATAGTTTGCCAAAGAAATGTAAAATATTCTTGCAAAAGGGAAATAGGGAGAAGGTTGACTTCAGTGAGGAGGCAAACAAACAAATAAAAAGAGAAAAGATTTTTTTTTTTGAAAATGGCCAAGCATTTGCTTCTGTCATTCTGATTTGAGTTTCTCAGATTGGAGACTGTAAATGAAAAGTTTAAAATATGCCTGCATTGGAGATGTTTCAATTAACCCAGCCATGAAGTGGAACATTTTATTTTGCATAGGGCAAAGGCCAAGAGAAATAGTTAAGCCAATACAAAATTCTTCAGGATTTCCTTTTTGCTGAAAAGACAGAAAGCACAGTTTTTATTTGCTGTTCTCTTTTTGTTCTGTTTTGCTATTTGGCTTCAGAATTGAAACCTCTTCACCGAGGTGGATTTTCAGATGCTGTCGTACAAAGTAAAGAGAAGCTTTTGGTGGGGATGTCTTTGCCAGGCAGGTGTAGTTCTGTTCCTGTGGCTGCTCTCCCGTGCTCATCTGGTTCTGTTTCTCCTCCCCTTTTTGAAGTTAGGAACAAGACATATTTTGGAGGCGATGCAGGCTGCAGGACACGACGTCACCACGCTGTTCCTGTGTGGAGGGCTGAGCAAGAACCCTCTCTTTGTGCAGATGCATGCTGACATTACTGGTAAGCTTGGGAAGTGCAGGGAAAAGAGGGTAAATACCTTTATTTTAGGCATCTCAGTACTTTGTCTTTGGAAGAATAAAGACTTTCTTTATACAGAGCTGTATTTTGCTGCATGGCCAAGAAAATGTGCAATGAAATATTCTATTGGCTTCATCCTATTTGACTTGTGACACTTCCTGCTCCTGCTGGGCATTGTATCCCTTCCATGGAACAATTCTTCCCTGAATTGCTTCCATGCCTGGTGTGGTTCAGGGGACAGCATCTGGATCCTTGCTCCTGCAAGGTGTTGCACTTGGTTTTGTAGAATTCCTGGTGGGTGGAAGGCCCTGGGTATGTGTTTCACTACAAGAGGAGCTCTCAGGCCTCCATGGTATTTTTGGTCTCCCTTCAGCCTGTGTGTGTTGGACATCTGAGCACACCTGCGAGTCAGTTGAGTATACTTTTAAAAAAATGTGGAAAAAATAACAAAATGTAATGTAAAGGACTTCAGAGAAGCAGTGAGTGATGTGTGTTTTGGGTATATTTCAAATTAAGATCAGTTAAGCTGTCATGAATGAAGTTTGAGGCCTAAATTTGGGGTGTTTAGTCTGGAGATCTGACTTGTCCTAACAACAAACCACACTTTGTAACCCTGTTGCAGGCAGGAAGATGAAAATGTGCTTTATGTATTTACCTGAGAGGAAAACAGAGATGGACAGGCAAAAAGCATAATGCCTGTTGACCTTAAAATTCACTAACTGTATCGTAGTAAAAGTGATGTTTTGTGAAAAATGATGTTAAGTCCTGGCCTTGCCTTCAAGAACTCAAATGTTTTAGGTGAATTTCAGCTACGTGTAGAGTTGGGCTGCTGGGTCCTGATGTGTAAAAGAAAAGATCTGTGAAGAGGTATTCTGATTAAAATGTAATCACAAGTTCTTCGACTGTAACTAATGGCCAAGTACAATTCAGTACAAAAAGGCCTTTTTGCAGTCTGGAGTTCTCCCCCATTTGTAAAATCAGTGACTGACAAGGGATGTCAGAGTTCATCTGACTGAAATGCTCTTGGTTATGTTGAACTCATTAGAGCCTATCAGATAAAATAACTAACATTCCAGGATCAATCCCCCATTCTTTCCTGAAAAGAAAAAAATCTGAATATATTATTGTTAGCTGCAAATGCCCATGACTCAGCCATGCAGACATCCAATAGATAATTCCACAGGCCACTTAAAAAGTATCTTGATCTTTTTGTTTGCCTGGTAAGAATTCCGTATTCATTCTGACGATGCGGGAAATGGGCGGTAAATTTTAGAGCACGCTGAAAATTGCTCACTGACGCCTGGCAAAGAGCCACGGAGCCTTGAGCTTTAGACTTGCTGTTCCAGGCTGATCCAACTCCTGAGCTGTGCTTCAGCTGAGCTGGAGGAATGCTCAGGTGACAGAGCAAACTTTGCATCATGTAACTGGGTGCCTGATGTGAGGTGAATTTGCTTTGTGTCAGTAATTGCTTTTTATATTAATAATTTTATTTCTCGTTTCTCAAAGTGTGCATTTGCCTTTTTCCTCCGTAGGAGTTGTTTGTGGCTGACTTTAGGTCTTCACCCGAATTTCAGCTCCTTCTAATGTTACAGCTGGCTCTCAGGAGCAGCATTTTTTGGGGCATAATATCCTGGAGACTGTTCTGAGCAGGAATCTGTGCTCCCACCCCTGTGTTTGCATCATCATTCACTGAATGACATTATCTCAGTACTGGAAATGCAGACACATGCCAAATACTGCAGGAATATTACATTTTTTCGGCTTAGGGAGGATAAGCATCTGAAGCGCAGCTAGAAAAGTGTTTAGATTTATGCTGTTGGTTTCGATTTTTCAGGAGAATTAAGAAAGCAGGCTGATTTTTATTTGTTTTTTTAACCTTTTCCTGCTTTTCTTTACCCTGGTGAAACAGGTCTCAGAAAATTCTGCATAAACCAAGGGAAAGTATGTTCACGATAGTACCCATGGGTGATGAAACACTCATTTTTAATTCCACTTCAGAATATATATAGTTTGCTTGTTTTCCCAGTGTTTTAATTTTGTTTTCGAGTATGTTGCACAATTTGGAAGACAAAATTTTCTCGTATTATTTCATACATAGCTTGAGAAAGTTTACTACTCATATTTTCATGTCTTCCAGCAAAACCAGACTGGCTTTGTTGGCTGTATGTTTAAAACCAAACACAAACAATCTTTTTTTGTTTGTTGCAAAAGAAACAAAAAGGGGACCGCCTTGTTTTCCCCTCCAGGTCAACTTTTAATGGGCACGTGGGTTTGGAGGGTGTGGGTAACAGGTTTATACCCAGCCCTTTGAGGGAGATAAATAGCCAGTGTCAAAGATCTGGGGGGGTTGGGGTTTTTTGTGTGCTTTATGTTCTGCATTAATATTTTGCTAAAATGATTTTTTTTAAATGCTGCATTTTTCTTGGAGCTTGGAACCACAGAGCAGAGAGATTTACATTAACCTACAGCAGGATGTAGCTCTGAATGGGGGTTTGAGTAATGGTTTTCAAGGCCTTTTTGATTCCTTTTTTGTTTGTCTTTTTTGGTTTTAATTATTTATGGAGCTGCTGGTGCAGCACTGCTGTGTTCCCTAACAGAGGCCTGGCTCTTCCCTCTGCAGGCAAGCCTGTTGTGCTGTCCAAAGAAGTGGAGTCTGTTTTGGTGGGTGCTGCTATTCTTGGAGCTTGTGCTTCTGGGGATTTTGCATCTATCCAGGTATGCAGTACCTGATTTTATGTCATTTTTTTTGTTCGGTTTTGATGTGTTTTACACCTTGACTTTTGGCACCACGCACAGACCTTAATCCAAGTGGAAAAGTTTGTCCCCTCTGCAGAGCCAGACAAGAGCCAGCATCGCTTTCTCTCCACCCTCTGTGTGACTCCAGGTGTTACTGAGGTGCACTGGGGGTTCATTTGTCTTTGGGCTGTGGGGACACGTGTCGAAGCTGCTGTGTATGAAGTTAGCCCATGTAATTTTACAGACAAAACAGGGGATTTGGCAAGGCTCTGATCCTGCAGGCAGGTCACACTTTGATCTCAGTTACATTTGTCCTACTTTCCTTCCTTCACATTGAGGAGTGTTAAACTTGAGAAGTACCATAGCATTATTTATGCAGTGAAAAATAACAGATCTTAGCTCTTGTCTTGCCCCCAGTGAATGCAGAGTTAATAATCAGGATGGAACTTCATGTTCATTCATGTTAGTTCAGTCCATGAACAGCTGCAAAAGTAGCAGTGAGGCTTTTATTTTCAGTGGATCAGTCAAAGCACGACTTAGCTGCATTTATACAAACAACAGTGGTATCAGAACCCCCCAAAAAAAGTCTGACTGTCCCAAATCATGCCTGTTTTCCCACATGGCAATCCCATAAGCATGTGGCAATAAGCCTCATGCTGCACAAGGACACTGAACAGCACAATGCAGTTGGACAAAATGATTTATCAGGATGGTCCCTAACACATTTGTTGCATTTTTTCTCTATAACATCAGGATCAGATATTTGTAGATGAAATCTTGCACAAAAGCTTATCTGGAGATACTTTGTGAATAGGGAGGTCAGCTCCTCGACCTGGTGAAATGGGTGCAGTTCCACTGGAATCAGTAAACAGCTCAACACGAGGCGAGGAGCTGGGCTGTGCTTGGCACTTCTCCAAATGGGAATATTCTACAGTGCTATGTAGGTTAGCAGGAAGAGCAGTTTCCTTTCTTAAGAATGTTTCCATTAAAATGAATCCCATTGCAGCAAATACAGAGTGCAGCATATATGTCTGTGTGTAATAATTCTAGTGCTTGTAAGGAGACTTGTTCTGATAAATGTAATTTCAGTAGCAGCCTTCGGTGACAGGGCTTCACATTTAATTCTTACTCTTCTGTTAATCTTCTGCCTTCAAACACGTATTTCATTCCAAGTCTAGGATGTTTTCCACTACTGTACAATCACTGGATGTCTCAAAATTGATTTTACTAAGTCTGTTTTTACCAGCATTAGAAAAACCTTAGTGAAGTTTTCTGTTGTGTTTTATACAATTTTTGTGTATTCACTTACCTTTAGTTTTTAACCCTGCCCTTATATATAAAAATATTTCAGAAGAATATCCAGTAATGTCAGAACAGACATGAATATTTTAAAAATAATTTAGCAATATGGATCACAAAGGAGAAACTGAATACATTTATTTTAGGGACAGGGAAGTGTAAATGTGTATCTACCATTGCAGTTCAATAACCTCCCTGACATTTATTTTTGTAGCACATCTTCCAAAACAACCCTTTCTTAGAGGTGCTGCTGCAAACATTCAGCATCTTTGTAGACTTTGCAAACACAGGTTATTACCTCTCCTTTAATAGATGGTTTGTGCTTAATTACTGTGCTTTCCAAAGCTCTTTGTTTGTTCAGTGTAATGGTAAAGGAGAAAACTGTGGGTTTTTTACAACAACCTCCCTCCTTATGTCTATGGTTTTTTGAAGGGGATTTTTTACTGTATTTTTCCCACTCACTGGTCACATTTCTCAGAACAATTTTTGGACATTTCCACTCAATGTCAGAATCAAAATGTTTAAAAGCTCCCTGGTTTTTATGGGTTGGCCGTTTTCCACTTTCTAAAACTCAAGCAGTTTTAGGACAGCTTGGAAGTAGCACCCAAATCTGGATCCTTCAAAATCACTTCTGCTAATCTGAGTCCAGCTTTACCATGCTCTGCTGACAGGAGCATTGGCTGCTGCCAGACAGTGAAACCCACCAGGGATGCTGAATCTGAGGGAATGTGCATCCTGTAGGGATTTGGGGCACGGGGCAGCCAGGTCAGAGCAGCTGCCTCACTCAGAACTTGGACACAAAGGCAAGATCCTCAAACTCTACCAGGACATCCTTTTCAGCAGAGGAAAGACAAGTTGGGTTATCTAGGGAAGAGCCAACTCCATGGTAACCTTGTGGAGCAGTCAGAGCTAGGCTTTATTTAACTTAACAGGTAAGAAATGCATTGGAATTGGGTGGTGTTTGCTGGGGTAGGGCTGTGGTGGCTGCTGTACTCTCATCCTCCTGCAGAGTCCCAGTGCTCAGTCCTGTGGTGTCCCATCACTGGGGTTTGCAGATGGGGAAGCACCTGCATCAGGGGCTGGTTTCTGCAAGGACAGGCAGTCACTCACCACACGTGGCTGTCGGTGCTTCCAGCCAGAAGCACACGTGGGACAGCAGGAGCCTCACCCTGACCCGTCTTGGGCAGTGGGTCGTAGTGGCTGGAACACTAAAGAGCTTTTCCTTTATCCTTTGATAGCCCTAAATAAGTTTTTTCTCACAAAGGAACAAGCAGCAACATGCCTCCTGTCTCTTCTCCCTTCCCATACTACAGCTCTGTGAACAATTCAGCATTTTGTTCTAATTCTTAATTTTCATGTATTTTTCTTCATGTTTCAAGTGATTTGTGTGAAGTTTTTCATGCTTTCTGCTGACCACATCTGTATTAGCACCAAAGTTCTCAGTATGCTGAGCCTTTAAGGAGAAGGCTTGGAAATGAAGGTTAATGCAAAAGCTGTGACCAAACAGGTTAATTTGCAAGCTCCTGGTGTGGATTGAAAAGTTCAAGCCCCTTGAAGCTGCAATTTCATCTTTAGGTAATTCTATCAAGGGAAGATTTATAACCTCCATCTCTCAGGCCTGGCCACCATATGTTGTTGCTTCAAAGAATGTTGACTTCCCTATTTTCCTCTTCATTTACTCTCCCTGCATTTTTCTCCTCTGTGGTAAAACAATTGGTCTATCCAAAAAGGAAAAAAAAAAAAAAAATTCAGTGTGGTGAATTCTTCCCCATTTCATCTCTTGGTTATTTACTCTCTAGAAACTCCAGAAAGGGGAGAAAATCCTCTGAATTCCTTCTTGGTTTATCTTTTAATTTGCCCCTACAAATGCTGCACACTTTTTCTCTGAGTGGTTTTGTGGGATCTCTAACACAGCCTGGCCGGGCCCCAGCAGGCAGTGCTGTGTAAAACAGCGTGACATAAAGATTTTTGAAATATAGACTGTATTTTTGGGGGGTTGGATTTTCGCAATATGCGCTGCATCGAATGAAATAACCTTAATGTTGCTGGCTTAGATGGGTCAATTTATTGGTTCTAGCCATTCCTTTCATGCTGAGCAGCAGGATCCTGCTTTTCTGTGGGGTTGTTTCTACAGTAAAAATATAGCTTCCGGTTTAGCCAGCCAGCAATTCCTTCTCAGTAAAAATGTTCAATAAATAAATGTCAAAGTTTCCAGTATATCCTCGTTACTCTGCCTCGCTCGTACGTAATTGAAAATGGGAAGAAGGTGCTGTTTGATTTGGCAGCCATCCAGCTGATTTTTTTTTGTTGGATAGCCCACTCTTTGGGACAAAGCTGTACACCAGGGAACAGGATTATTGCCTCATAAAACCCTGCAGCCCACTGACTGTTCCTTAATTGCGTATTAAAGCAATTAATAAAATTACCTGTATGGAACCAGATCACCAGATTTATTTTGGATATGCTGTGTTCATGTGGGACATTGTTACTGGCCAGCCTGGGAGAGAAGAAACTCTGATTTCCTAGAATGCATTTTGGTGGTAACTCTCTGTAATCAGCTTTCTGTGAACATTTTTGCTGTGAAACACTGGGCTAGAATTTAGAACCTACACGATTACAAGGTTTTTAAGGTATAAAATGGTCTTTTAAAGGAGGTTTAGTCTTTTCTTTGTTCGTTTTGGTTGTTATGTAAGTTGGTGGTATATCCTGCAAACAGATAGAGAAAAGCTTCTTCATTGTTTTTATAAAGCAAGACAGAGGTGTGTAAAAATGAGGTGGATTCTATAGGAGGAGGTGATTATCTCATGTGGATGAGATGGATTATTTAGCAGCAGTAGCAGCTGAGCAGGTGAAGGATCCCCTGGGTCCAGTCTGCACCCCTGGAAGCAGCCCCAGGAGCCGTGGGGGTCGTGGGCCCTGGCTCAGAGTCTGTGGGGTGTACTGCAGGTGGGGCTTGGAGTTAAGGTGCTTCAGGGGAATAATTCACTCACTGTACTGAATGATTCACTCACAGCTCTGTACTGAAGGAGCCTGGAACAGTTTTGTTCGTGCACTGCTGGGTTTTGCTTCATTTAATGACATCTCTCAGTTGTCTCAGGACGACGTTGGGTGGTAGAGCACAGAGGGAAGAATCAGATAACAAACCCCACAGATAGCACAAGTTTAAGAAAGATCAGCCAGGAAGAACATATGATACATGGTGTGTTTGCCTTGTAACAATTGAACTGTTACAGACAGTCGTGAATGTAAAGAAGTTCCTGAGTACAATTAGTCCACAGCCTTGGTAATGAACCAACTGGCAGTGGGGAAGAGACAACATTTCATAAGAACACCCATAAATAGTACTGAGACATATTCAACTTTTGTGCTGACAGAACTGGAGGGGGTTAGGCCATTTCCATTTCTGGATCAGGCCATTTCTGGTGTAATTTTGTTCCACTCATTTCAGTGGATGCACTGCAGTTGATGATCTGATCCTCTATTCCTCTTCCAAAGCTTTACCTGTCAGGCCACGGATTGAAATTCATACAAGTGTCTCGTGATTTCCATATTTTCAAAAGCAAGGACTGAGTGGAAGATCAGGGAAGGGATAAGTTTTTCCTTAGAAATGGTAATAACTTGGGAAATCAAAAGAGGAAATAAAATGACTTCTCCCTGTTGAGTTCGGGAATGTTGCCCTCCCTCATCTCATTAAAAATTTAAAGCACTCTTGTTTTTGAGCAGGGTGAATTAGTAATTAAGTGCTATAATCAACTTGTGTAAACATAATATTGAAGGAGAACAGCAAATTAATCATTTTGTTGGCTTGCCTTACCTAATTAATGCACCTTTTAGCAAAGGCCTTCCTGCCATGTTGGTTTTTTTCTCTCATTCCCTTAATCAGAGGGTTTTGGAAAGGCAGAGGAAGGAGCTGGTTGTTCTTAGGCACCATGATGTACACAAGGAGTGTGTTGAGGTGCCGTGAGCTTGCCTTCCTTTCCTTCAAGTACTCCAAATCTGGGCATGTAGAGTTTGAGCCCAAGGTTTAGTGGAGACCATCCTCAGGCAAAAAATAAAAAGCTCTTGCTTTCCTAGGTAGGTATTGGCTGGTGTGGCCTCTTCTTCCAAGTGACTTTGAGAACCAAACTCTTTCGTGTAAGATATTCCATGGCTGTGGAGAATATTTACATCTAACCAGGCCTGGGCTCAGGGCATTGCCTTGGCAGTAGAACTCCGTTCCTTTAGCTCTTTCCTTGGTGTTTTGACACTGAAATATGGCTTTCTCTAGTTGAGAGTGGTTTTTTTTCCTTTGTGTAATAAAGTTAGATTCAATATGGCATGCATGAAACCACCAAGATACTGGCAATGCCTTTGGCTTTTGTATAGAGTCAGCTGCCTACTTACCAGAAATCTTGAGAGAAATATAGATGAGAGAGAGAAATGAAAAGGCAGTGATTTGATGGCCACTGTCCAGTTCCTTGTGGCCTAGTGTTTATGGTACAAAGAGTGCCTTTTTAGTTAGCATATTTTGGCCTTACTGTCAGAAGTCTTTGCAGTGAGGGTAAAAAGCAGATGAATCACTACTACTCTTTTGCCCTAAGGATGATCCTTCTGTATTAAAGCTGAGAAATATAAATGCTGGTTTGTCTCTGCCAAGCACAGAATGAGCTTTCAATTGAGAGTGTGACTTTTTTTCACTTTCCAAGCCACAGTAAATATATAGAAACCTTTCTACTTTCTTTCAGCTGACTCCAGTGGACAGCATTTCCATGTGGCTGGAGTTCCTCTCTTGGTGGGAGTTAAATCACACACACAAACACCACCCTGTAGAGATCACACAGCTGAGATGTGGCTGTAGCTGCTCGCACGATGCTTTCACAAAAGTGCTTAGAAAAGTACCCTCTGCCTTGTTGCTGTTTACTGACATGTGATACTGGTTGACATCTGTTGCCCTTCTCATTTGAGGTCTGTTTGCTTTACTAACTTTAACATTTCCACATTGCTGTGCTGCTGAAGTGCAGATACACAAATCTCCTTGCAGTCCCCAAGGTCCTTTTATGAGAAGCAGAGCTGCCATCATTTGATATCATCCTGCTGGCTGCCTTTTATACTGGAGTGGAGAGAAATAATTCTGTTGCTGTGAAATGTTCTTGGGGGAGTGCAATGTCTAGTGCTATATGTTGTCATACATTTGATGTATTATCAGATCAGTACATGCTGTGCAGTGGTGTTTAGTTCATTGTCACAGCAGATGATTTGTGGTCAGTTTATATCACTTGAAATTATTACAGGTAAAAACTTGTCTGAGTAAATGTCAAAGTTTGTCATAGCAGGTCATATAGCTGCTGCAGTGACAGATGATCTGAGCCCACAGCCCTAATGCAGCATTCCCAGTTAATGTAAATCAGTGTTGCTCCAGGATTTCGGAGGAGTGACACCAGTTTACTCCAGTGCCCCAATCCAGTCAAGCACTGGGGTGCCTCATCTGACTTTCAAGTAGGCAAGAAGCTCAGCTGAAGACAAGCAGGACTGCCCATGTGCTGAAGTACTCTACTGGCTCAGAGCCCAAACAGGAATCTGACACAGTTCACTGGGAGATGACACATCTTGAGATGATAAAGGTGATTTGAGCAGTTGGTTTGTGTTATTACCCCTTCAGGAACAAGCTGGGGATGCCCCAGGTAATGGGATGCAAAGGCTGTGTCTTTTGTTAAGTGCTGTCCTTTTTGTGGAAGCTCCTCGTGCTGCATTTGAAATGTCAGGCAGTACACAAATGTTCAGATTTGGAATTTCTCAGTAACTCTTTAATGACAGGGAAAGGCAGCTGCAGTGAGTCTTTGTGATATATCAGCTGTAACAGCAGTGCCCATTTACAGGAGCTGAGTATTTGGCACAGCTCTTTTAACAACCTCAGCAGTCCAGTACTTAGGGATGTGGCCTTGTCATTGCTCTGAAAGCAGAAATGAGCATGAAATACCACACTAATGAAATAAAACATGGCCTTTCTTTTGGGCATTGGTGGAAGGAGATGGGGCACCCTGTGTTGGGATATCAATGTGACTTCCCTGTTTATTAATTCTGGCTGAGACTGGTGATAAAGATTTTATTACCTATTTCTCACATTTACGAGGATGGACTGAGAAGGTAATGAAGACCTCTTGGAGGGAAGCATGACAAAAGAAATCTATTTAATCTGTCTTTATGCTGGAAGTGTAGCTGGCTTTGCACAATGGCACAGCTCCACTGACTTCTCCCGAGTTCTGGATCTTTCACACCCTGAATTACAGTGTTAGAAACAACCCCATGTATGTGAATATAACCTCCTCTGTCTCTAGGATTAACACTTACATTGTCGTGTCTTTCAGCTTTTTAAAAACTCACATCAGCTGATGCTGGCAAAGAATAAGATGTAGTGTTTTGTTAATCTGCACAAGTTGAGACTCTTACTAAGCCAATGGTATTTTTCTCATCTGTCAGTAAGCCCAGGACCTGGAAAGCAGGAGAAAAAAAGCTGCCTGGAATAGTTCAGCTTCTGCTGCTGCGAATTTTTGTAACAAACCATGAAATGACCACAGTGGAGTTTGTCTAAGGAGATGTACAATTAGTTGATTTTTTTTTTCCCAAGAAGAATAAGATTAAGATCAGCTTGTAGAAGTTTAATATTATCACAACCTAACAGTTTTTCCAGCCTGCTGACCCTGTCTTTTCTTGAGGAAAACCATAAATATGAGGAAACCATAAATGTGTCTTAATAGTAGATAGATACTTTCTTAAAAGTGTACTCTGATCCTTCTCCTTTCTATTTTAAGGACCAGTTTTATCCATGTACTCAGAGACACAGCTGAAGTCATTTGGACCTTGGACTCCCCTTCTGTCCAGGCCATTTAAGCAGGGAAAAGTGTGATAGCAATATTTTATAGGAAGGATGAGGACAAAGGAGGGTACCATGGATCTTTTGTAACTGTCAGTAGCCAGGAAGGTCCTTCTCAGAGTGTGTGTTGCTTAAATGGTGTTTGGGATGTCAAATGAGTTAAAGTCTTTCTGCCCTCACCTCTTCAGTAGCTGAGCAGAACAACCTTCAAGTTATGCACTGGAGAATTGGAAACTCAATCTGGCTACATTGTGAGATTAATTTTCCATCTGGGATTTGCACTCTTGCTCTGTCAGCACAGGGATCAGACTGTTCCGTGGCGAAGCACGAGCATGTGGAGTCACAGCACTGTCTGAAGTGCCTGAATGTTTTTCACACTGCTTTTCACAGTTTTTGAAGGACATTGTGATTTGGTGCCACTAATTCAGACCACTAGGACATACTTCTGCCACCCTATATTTGAGAAAGTTTTATGTTTTACATATACTGTGTTATCCTTGCTCCTAAAGATGTCCAGAGGGGTTTGTTTCTGAACATTTGCTCTCTTGGTAGAGTTTAACAAGGCTGTTTTACTATCTCAGAGTGTCAGTACATTTTATTGTGGTAAACAGTAAAGACATTTTTCTGTATTCCCTTTCATATAATCATGGATCTGAAATGGTGAAGGAGAGATCCCATAACATTTATTAGAAGGCAGCTGCTTTTTACACGTATTGTCTTTCCCCAGAATTGGAATCCAATTCTCACTCTCTTTTCTTTGTTCAAGCATGCATTCTTGTTTCCTTGGTTTCTTAGATACAGACATATAACAACTATTCCCAACCCTTTCTTCCTTGTTTTGAAGCAACCTTTCACATGTCCTATGCTTAAAATTTCTGAGGCACAGTTTGAAGTTGGGCAGAGAAATAGAGAGAATCCATATAAAATTCCTTCGTGGCTCTGTTTTGTTTTTATTGGGACAAGTGTCTACACAATGAGTAGCAAGACCATAATTGTCACTCTTGAGGGAAATAAAGGCAGAAAGGCTGACCACCAAGTGGGCATGGAAAAGCCTGACTTGCAGATTTTTGCACAAAGTTATTTCTCCAGATGAGGCTCATTGGAAGAGCACAAAAAGGGAGAACTGCTGTGCCCATCTCTTGCTGTGCCTTATAAGTGCACAGCAAAAGCGAGTTGGGTTGTTGTCTTAGGAATGATTTATGGGGCATGTAGTCAATGTGTAGCATTCCTGGGAGCTGCATTCCCCCGAGCATCACTAACCCTCAGTACAGAAATACCTCCTGAGCCATGCAGTGCCTGTTTGTGTGAGCACCTGCTGTTTGCCACACAGCTTCCAGAGAGTCCTTTGCCAGGTAGAGGTTTTAGGGAGGAGTGTGGGTGTGGGAGCTCTGGGGGGAGCACATTTTTTGGGCAAAGAACAGAGTAAATGATGAACAGATGTGGCAATGGACCCCTCACTAATGAGGGATGGTTAGATCTAAACCTGTCACTTCTTTGGGAGCTTGGGAGGCACAGGGGCCCCTCAAGGGAGAGCACTCTGGAAAATAAACCAACTTCTAATCAATAGTTTTTCCTTTAAAGAGTGTCTGCATGGCAGGCATGTATGGGAGGGCTGTTCCATCATCCAGCCCAGCCTCTCCTTCCCAAAACTGTGGGGTGGATGATGATAACATGTTACCTTTGGAAGGTGCCTTCATTGCCCAGCCCTGTAGCACAGAACTGACTTAAGCACCTTGGATATATTCAGCAAAATGTTGCTGAGTCTTGTAGCCTTCAGACTCCTTTTGCTTTCAAAAAGTCTGGTAAGACTTTATTTTTGCCTGATTTTCCCAGATTGGTGGCTTTCTGTATGTTGTTGTGAAATCACCCCTTTCTGTTAACTTTAGGTGGTTTAGGTATTGAATGCTGTGTCTTTAGAGCAGGCCGAGGGAAGCAGCTCGTGTGTCTTCCAGCAGATAAATGGGATGTGTGTTAGGCTCTGGGTTGGGAGCTGGCACTTAGCTTAGGTGTGGGAGGTGAGTAATGGCCCTGAAGATGCTAAGCTGTGTGAAGCCCTTCTGATAAATGGGGCCTTTTTGTGATGAGCTCTCCTCACATTCCTGGACTGGTTGGCATAAAAGCTTTGAACATGCAAGCACGTTACTCGTTACTTACTGGTTGTGGTTGCAAGGTTGTTTAATTTTGCAATAGTCCCATCTAAGGGATGATTCTTGCATTGCATGAAAAGACGACTAAGCAAGATTCACTTTTTTGTTTGCTTTGTGTAACTTTGCCCCTGTAGATGTTCAGCACGTTTGCCATAAGACACAAAATGTCAAACCTGTGGCTTTCTGCACATGGGCATTCCACTCATCCCAGAGGAGAACCAGGCATGGAAGGAGAATAAAGATAGGTGTGGCAGAGAATGGGGCTTTTCTCTTTCAGCACTAAATCCCCAATAGCCACCTCTCCCTGCTCCCACTCTGATGTTGTTTATATTTTCCTCTTCTATTTTGCCTCCCATTTGTGCTTCTCTTTTGTTTAGTAGTTTTCACTTTTTCTTTGTTCCCATCGTTGATCCCTCTCCTCTCCTCTCCTCTCCTCTCCTCTCCTCTCC
>VZRR01000325.1:912698-1082691 GCA_013398015.1 Oreocharis arfaki
TCTTGCTCCCTCTCCTCTCCTCTCCTCTCCTCTCCTCTCCCCTCTTTTCAGCTCTTTCACACTCAGTCCCTTACCCATGTCCTCACATAATGAAAAGCAAAGAGTGAGGGATGGATTGTGTGTCATTCAGTGCTGATCCCTCACCTCAGGTTCCCTCTCAAGGCCTGCAGGACTTCAGTAAAACTCTGTGGCATGTCCTCTGTTTTATGGGCACAGCATATGCCCAGAGCACTGACTGGGCTGTGCCAGTGTTCTTGGACTGGAAAAGGGGAGATTTATGGTGGCACTGATCACAGTGCTAAAATAAACTGCCCTCCCTCAGCCAGAGGAATAGGAGTTTGTAAATGCCAGCATTTTGTACACAAACTGAAGGACAGGGCTGAGGGAGCCAGCTGCCCAGGTTAGCTGCTCAGGATCTGAACATGGCAAGGCTTTAAAAGCAGAGAGCCAGAAGAAGTCATTTATATTAAAACAAACTCTGTCATGAGTCATTTGACTTCTTTTTCTCTTACACACATAGTTTATGTCCCAGGCCTTCTAAGGCCTGGGTAACATCTGATACTCTTTAGGCTGAGCCGGCTCTAATAGGAGTGGGATCCTGCTTCCACTTATACTGTACCACTTAGAACTCTATTTAATTTGCATCTTGTGTTTACAGGCTGTAACTGTTACTTATTTGTCATTTTTATGGTAATAAAAAGATTGTTTGTCTGTGATTCAGTCCTTGCCGTGCTGTCGAATAAGTCTGTGTCCTTCAGCAGCAGCAGAGGAAAAGAGGGGCTTTTGCTTTTTGCCTCATTCTTTTTTCTCATGTGGCTCCAGTTAGGCAGGAGGGGGTGCAGGTCCTTCCCATCCCTCCCAACCACTGTCTCAGTCTGCTGATGCCAGCAGAGCATCACTCCACATTTTTCACACCATTTGCAATGAGCTGGATGTGATTTTTCTTCCCTTCTCCCTCAAAAAAGCCAACACCAAAGTCTACCCTACAAAACACTGCCTTGTCTCTTTAACCATTTTTCTTATTTTTTCATTCCCTCCTTTGTCTCATCCCTTCTGATCCCTGGTTTTCGTTTAAACATTTTTACCAGGTGCAAAAAATAGTTAATTGCAGGTAGGAGATGGGAAAGGTGTATGAATTCTTCAAGTCTCGTTCCCTGCTTGTGCCAAGGCCTACAGAGACCTGAAAGCAGAGAATGAAACATAGACCATGGGCAGGAAAGCTTTGTCCCACTCCAAAGTTTACAGGGAAGGGGTTCAACCCCTCCCCATCCAGCTTCCCTGGGCAAGGATAACCCTCAGGCCCCCCTGCTAAAAGCGGCTGCCCCTTAATTAAGAGCATGACTCTTGTTCCCTCTAGTGGCTAATTACACAGCATCTCTCACACCAGAGTGTCATTCCACTGCCTTCCTGCTTCCCTGCCCAATTTTCCTCCCATCCACGCTTTTTGAATATGTTTTGCAGCTGTCTCAGTTTCTCCAGATGATGCCATTTGCCATTCTTTGGATTGTGCCTTCAGAAGGCTGGAAACTCTCCCGTGAACAGATACAACACAGCAGTCAGGTTTAGGGCTGGAGAGGCTTTTGCTCGTATTTCGCCATGGTGGATTTTTCTGCAGCCAGGAAGGGTTTTTTCTGTTACTAGGAAGGGTTAAGGAAAAAGGGCTTTTCTTGGTTTATCAGCATCCCTGCTCCTATTGTAATTCCTTAAGTATGACCAGATATGGATGTCCAGAACTGTTGGACACCTCAAATCCCAGGCTTGTTTCATGTCCTGGAGATAAGGAGTGAGTTGCCTGGCTTTGCAGATCAAACAAACACCCTGTAGAATGTAGTGTAGTATTTCCTAGGGACACAGGAGAAAAATCTCTGTTTGCCAAAGTAGTTCTTATTAACAGCCTGGTAATGGGAGGTACTCTGTGCTAGCTCCAACTGACACAAACTACTGCAGCATCAAGTTCTTCTGAGTGTAAATAAAAGCAGAATTCTGCAGTGAGAAAACAGTCCGTGTTACCTAACTCGAGAGGCAGAGTACACAGACTTTATTCCCACCTCACCTGACTTTGTCTATGGCTTTGGCCAAGTTGTGTAACTTTGTTCTTCATCCTCCTGATTTGTGAAGCAGACCTGGTGATGTTTGCAAACCGCAGAGGAGGGGTTTATGGTTGTGTTAAAGTGATGGAACAAAGAGTGCAAAGGAAATCTGTGATGATGCTAAAGGTATTGCTCTGGTGGATTAAAATAAGTCAGAATGGAAAGGTTGTAGATTAACGATGCAGTTACACATAATTGGAACATCTTTTGACTTCAGAATCTTACCTTAGAACTGCAGTTTATTATTGTGTTAATTTTCATTGCTATGTATATGATATGGAAGATGGCCTATATACTATGGCATGGTTACAGTTCTGATGTTTATATCAAGTTTTAGTATTTACAGCATTCAGGACATTTAAAGGTTGTGTTGTACATCTGCACAAAAATGCACTTAATCTGCAGAATTCTTGTTTTTAGAGAATATTTGGGCCAGAGTGGGAGACCACATCCTTTAAAGCACAAATTCACTCAGGGTTTGGATTGGCAATTCCTTAGGAACAGCAAAGGCTAATTCCAGACCAGCATTTTCATTCCCAGCCTGAAGCTTTAGATATCTAATGCTGTGCCCAGCTCATAACTGAGGTGCTCTTTTTGCTCAAGTATGGAGCCTTCTAAACTGCAGTTGTAGACATTTCTGGAGACTTCTGAAAATCAGATGTTGCCTTTTTTTAACTGCAGTGGGACCAGGATTAGCAGAAACAACAGATGCATCTTGCATTGCTGAGCATTTTCTGAGGTGCATCTGAAACTGATTTGTGACAGGCCAGTAACCCAATGAGTGTAATGTAAAACATCCAGCAGGGTAAGACCTCCTCCTTAGAACTGTATCCTTTTTCTTGCATGCCTGGGTTGCATTTTTTAAAATTAAGTTACTGAGTTGTAGAATGACCCACGTTCCTTTATTCCTGTAAAAACTGAATGACAGCTTTTCATTGCATGTGCTCCTACTGTTTGTTGGGAGAGGAGGGGAAAGGATGGGATCCTACCAAATGTTTGGAATATTATAAATAGAGAAAAGATCGTTGAGCATGAGAAAATGGCTTCGTATCAGGGGTTTAGTTAGATCTGTTGCTGATCCAGTCTGATCTTATATAGATCTTCACTAATTATTCAAATGTCAATAACCAAGCCAGAGCAGAACAATGGATAAGTGTGTTTAGAAGGGTGTGCAGTGAAAGTCAGACTTAGATCAGATAAAAGAAATTTAGTATCTTTCCCTCCATTCTAGACTTGTCACAGCCAAAGAAATACCTTTGGGCAAAACCTAGTTGGTTTTTTTCAGATTTGCTGCATTAAGCAATTTCCAAAGTAAAGAATTGCTGCTAATGGAAAAGCAGAACAAATCTGGGGTTTTGAGCTAGTGGAGTGTTCGTGCGAGTGATTAGGCTGTACAAAAGGAGCATTCATCTTGAAATGACAGATAAGTGCTAAGGACAGGACTGAAAACTGTAAATATGTTAGCACTTTAAGCGAGAGCACAGCTTCAGCACTTGTGAGACTCATCAGCTGCTGTAAACAATATGGATCTTTGAGCTGATCTCTGCCGAGATCTCAGCACATCAGATAATGATAGAGTTGTTCATTTTTGCTTCTTCTGTTTTGGTTTTTTTTTTCCTTTCAGAAAGTACTTTGTGCAAAGAACAGGCCTGTGGTGCTGCCAGCACACACTCACCTCCCTCGTGGAGCAGCCGCTGTGGGGAGCAAAGGACAACCCCAGAGCCGGGCTCTGCCTTTCCCCAGCTCTGCTCCAGCGAGGAACAGAACGTGCAGCTGCACTGCCGCTCTGCTCGCAGGGCTGTGCCCCCACCCACGGCTGGGGAAGGCTCTTTGAGCTCCTCCAGCCTCAGTTCACAGTCAGGACACTTCTGCAAGTGTGATTTTAGAAGGAAGCGTTCAGGTGGTGGCAGCAGTTTCTCCTGTGGGGTTTTGCAGAGGGTTAGCAGTGCCTGAGCTGTGACGATGGAGCATTTCGTGTTGGGAAAGCTGCATACGATAGAAATTAATTTGAAACCAGTAAACCCCCTTTGCAGAGGACACAATCAAAAGCTGGCATCCCACCACAGCTCCCAACACTCACTGACCTCGCTGAGGTTCTGCTCAGTGATCTACAAGTGAAAAGCTCCATGAGCCATTCGGGCCTCTGCTATTCATCTCTTTTCCCAGCTTGCTGTCTTTAAATAAAAGGACAGGTCCTCAGCAGCAGGAATTGGCTCAGTTCTTAGGATCAGCTGAATCGTGAAGCACAAAGTGGTTTTTCTTCAGTTGTGTCCCACACTGGCCAGATTTTCCTCCTGAGTGCTTGGTATTATTCTAGTGGTGTTAGTGATTCTCATGGAATACATGAGGAACTGAGGTGCAGAAGGCTTCACAGGATCACAGAATATTCCAAGCTGGATGGACCCGCAGGGATGATCAAGTCCATCTCTTAAGTGAAGGGCTCATGTGGGGATCAAACCCACACCCTTGGCATTATCAGCACCCTGTTCTGACCAACTGAGCTGATCTCAGGGCTTGTGGGACTTGCCCAGGGTTAAAGTTCAGGAGCCAATGAATGCAATAAATAGAGTTATGGAAGGTGTGCTGGGAAGAGCTTTTCCCCATAAGCACTTCAGGAGCCGTGGGTTAGGAATTTCTCACTGAACTGACTGAAGGGGCAAGGTTTGCTTGGAAGCAGGAGCCACAAGGTACAGCTCGCTGGGGCTTCTTAAAGACCTGGGAAAATCAGATGGGATAGCAGAGCAAAAGGAGGAATGGCTGAGTGCTGTAAGGTGAGAACATCCCTCTGGAAGGATTTGGTGGTGTTTGCCTTTCCTGGAGATAAAAAGGAGAGCTGAACCAGCTTCCCAAGCTTCCCACCTGGCCAAAACTTGGAGGTAGGAGGGTGGAGACTGTCCTGGATGCTCTTCTCTGCGGGATCTCAGCTTGCAGGATGGTGCTGTGTTGGACCTCAGGCTGTGACCAGCCCAGCTCTGGTGCCAGTGGTGCCTCGCTCCCACAGCAACTGCACTTCTAATTCCAACTGGGATGTTTGCAGACAGAACCAGCCTTTGTTTTGGGCACGAGCAAATAGAAAATGTGCTCTTTTTCTGTTTGCCAGATGAATACAAATGCTTTCTGAGAACATCTGCTCAGGAAGAAGATGGCTGAGATACCTTTCAAAACTCCTGCTGGCAGTGCTGGTCGACAGGTTTGGATTTGCTCAGTAACAGAGGTAGTGGAGTATTACTGTAATCAAAGGCTCTTTGGGGCTCTGGGGCAGGTGGGAATAAATAGTCCTTGGGTTTGGTTTTGTGTAGAGAAATGTCATATAGCCAGAGTGGTGGTGAGGGTAACCTGACATTTGCCAGTAAGAACAGTTTATTCTGAATTAGTTTGTTCAGGTTGGTGCCTACAGGTTTTCTGTGCAATAAATGTGACTGCAGTACACAGACACTGTGCACATGAAGAAGTTCCTGCTGACAGAGAAGTTTTAGTGCTCAAGGGAGCTGTATTTACCATTTCCCAGGAGTCTCCAAAAGAGACACAAGCCAAAGTTTTTAGGGGCAAGGGGAGCAGAACACCTATTCTGGTGTGACTATTGCAGTTTCCTCATATAAAACTCTCTGAATTCTGTGTCCATGGGAGTTCCACAGCTCAGGTTGAGATTCTCCCTTGCTGCTATTAGAGCACACTTGGCAGCTGACTGGCCATCCCACCCATAAGACCAGGCTTCCCAGGTTTTTAAGGAATCCTTCCCAAAATAAAATTGTTTAGCAATATGTATCTAGCATTTAAAGTGCTTTTTTTTTAGAAAGAGCACTCTTGGAGGACAGTTCTAGTGGCAGAAGACAAATGAGAGCAGTAACTTCTCATCCCTGGCTGATTTTCAGATCTGGAGAAGAAAGGTTGCTCAGTTTTTAACAAAACAGGACAGTATCATCAGCTGATCACAGAGTTGTAGAATAGTTTGGGTTGGAAGAGACCTTTAAAGGTCATCTAGTCCACCCCCCTGCAATGATGAGTGTGCTTTGCTTCAGCTTCACTCAGTTCAGTCACTGGTAGCCTTTAATTTAGGAAAGAGAAATACTTTCTGGAGCAGTGTGCTGGAAAAGGTTGCTGACCCCTTGTCTGTAGCAATCATGGCAAGGAAGCCAAACTCCTTGTGCCATGGACAGCTGCCTTCCCTGTGCTGTGCTTCCCAGGGGGAAAGGGCTGTGCAGTCCAGGATAAACTCTCAACAGATTCCTCATTTCTTGTAGGATTTGTTCTCTGTTCACCCCTCATTGGATATCTCTGTATCTCTTAAATGATATTTTATTTTTTTTGTTGGACATGGGATATCTGTAGGGTTACTAAGAGGCTCTCTCTGTATTTTAATGCAGTTTTACTCCCTGTTTTAACATCTCAACCTTCTACTGGCCTACAGTAGTGAAAGACTTTTTCTAAAGGTCTCTTGCTTTTTATGAGCCCCTGTCCAGGGTAATTTCCCAAATGCAGTCCAGATTGGGTAAAATGTAAGCATGTTTCTGAGGTATAGTTTTGGGGGTTTTTTAATAGTAAACCACACATCAGATTAACTAGATAAAAAATAATCCCAAATCAAAACTCACAGCAGGGATTTTCCTCATTAACCTCTGCTAGACACTTGAGCATGGCAAAGAATGTATTTGAAAAATGAGGGGGAAAGGAAAGGAAAGTCTCCTCAGCCAGTGCTGGAAGCAGGGGAAGAATAAATAGATGAAGAAGAGTAAAATATTGCAAATAGTTTTGCTTTCTTGATGGAGTAACCCTAAAACAAAGTATAGGGAGAAGTTGGTTTTATGACAAAATCCCAGTGAGGTACCCCAAAAATGCTGAAACTGCCCAAAGTGGGGAAGTGAACAGAGAGACGTGTGCAGATTAATTAGATTGAAAAAATGTTTTGACAGCATAAGGGAACATATGGAATGAATTGAGAGAACCTGATCCAGTTCCCCATGTGTAAATGATGCCTTAGCCATAGCTCATAAAGCAAATACAGATGCAAAAAAAAGAAAAAAAAAAGAGGAAAAAAAAGCCCCTTTCTTATCCCCTCCCCCCAGTAAAGCCCAGTGTGTTGCCAGATGGCAAATAAAAGTTTGAACTGGGTGACTAAATATGAAGAAAGCTGAATGTTCAGCATGGACGTGGAAAGGAATCAGCTGAATAAATCTGAATTTTGCACCTTGGAGGAGGTGGTGCAGTTCAGCTAAATGTTGTGTGGAGTGCCCAGATGAGTGTCAGGATCTCCTGGGCTGGGTCTTCAGTGTCTCTGTTTTACCCTGCCCGGCCCAAATCACAGAATCCTGGAATGGTTTGGGCAGGGACACCTTCGACCACCCCGTCCAGCCTGGCCTTGGGCACTGCCAGGGATCCAGGGGCAGCCACAGCTTCTCTGGGCACCCTGTGCCAGGGCCTGCCCACCCTCCCAGGGAGGGATTTCTGTGTGTCCAGCTGGGTTTTTGGTGTGTGTGTCCATGTGGAATCACACGCCTGCCCTGCCTGCCCCAAAGGCCTTGCCCCCGAAAATTGAGGGTAAAATCACTGGGACAGATGCTGCAAGGAGAGGGTGAGGAGGGAACCGGAGAAGCCAAGCAATGTGTTGCAGGTTGTGCAGAGGAGCATTCCCTGGATCAGTTTGCTCCATCCCCAGGAGGGATGGGTAGGGAGAGGGCTGATTGGGCAGTGCCCTGCATCAGGAGCTGGGGGAGGAATCTGCTCTCCTGCCTCCCAGGTGAGCTTGTGTTCTGTTAAACACAGCTGCCTGTCAGCATAACATTTCCAAGCCTAAAAGCTGTTAAAATCAATGTATTTTCATGTGGTTTCTATGGGCAAACCTTCTTAGTCTGTTACAACAGCGATGCTGTGTGTGGTTAAATTTATTCCACCTCAGAAGGGGTGAGGGAGATGTGCTGCCAGTGCCAGTTGGTGCTGGAGTCAGGAGCCTGTTCCAGCTGTGGCATCAGCACCATGGCGTGGGCTGGGACCTTCCCACACGGCCACTGAGGTGAACAGCCCCTTCATGGAGAAGCTGCACAGGCTCATGTCAGGGGCAGAGCAGCTAAACCCTGCCCCACACTGCTCGGATGGTGCCCACAGACTTGATTCGTGGCACCCAGTGCCAGCAATCTGGCAAGCTGAAACGAGAGCTGAGCACTTGGGTTCTTTCCATTGCCCAGGGAAGCTGAAACCCCTGCTAAGCCATCAAGTTTGTGTCGAAGCAGCTTTGGGCACTAAGAGGTGCCAGCAGCAGAGCCCTCATAAAGCAAACTGCTTAATTATTTGATAGTCAGGGGCAACTTGGGGGAGTGCAGACTCAAATCAACAACTAACCAACCTATATTTAGTAGCAGAGTGGCTGGAGCTTAGACCCAAACATAGTTTCCAGCTGATAGATGATGTGGCAATCAGAGCTGACCCTCGTCCCATTCTAAATTTGGGCTGCGGAATAGGTAATTAATATCATGGCTGGCATGGCAAGGCACCCTTCCAGCAGCTGCCCTGCCACTGCTGCTCCTCCCAGGGCTGTGCCTGTGCCTGGCCAGCCTGGCTGGGCTCTGGGACACCAAACTGGGTGACCACAGCCTGGCTGGCACTGTGGGGCCACTGAGGCAGAGGCAAAGTCAGTGCTCTGGAGGCTGAAGTGCTCCCGTGGCCTTACCTGCACTTGTCTCTGCTGCTGTGAGAGCTCTTTTCGGTTTGTTCTGGTTCTAAGGAGTGAAAAGCTGCTCTGGTGGTGCAGGACAGGTCGGGTGATCCATCCTTCAGTGGGATATGGAAGGTGCAGGAGGGCTGGGAGCTCCGTGTGGCACCCAAAATGCAAATTTGGGGACCCACCTCGAGTGTGCAAACTCTGTGACCCAGCCAAACCAAGCTGGGGAAAGGCACAGCCCATTGCAGAAGGAGGATTTTAACTGACAATTAAAAGAGCAAATTACATGTCACACATGAGTCCAGGAATCTCTTGAAACTTTCTGGAATCTGATTCAGTGCTCGAACCAGAAATCCACCTTGTCTCAGTGCTCAGGATCCCTCCAGTTGGCCTCTGTCAGCTCAGGTTGGATGGCTGAAGGGTGCAATAACATTGGGCTTCTTCTGAGCTGCCTCAGTGTAACCAAGAAATGTATGAAATACTCCTCTGAGAAGGGCCAGTGCTGTTACTGAACCTATGGACAGAGATATTCCAAAGGCCAGTGACTTTTCCTGCAAAACAGACTGGGGCTCGGGTCCTGAGCTGGTGTCCTGCTTGCCAGCCCTCCATCCTTCCATCCTCTTCTCCCTCCTCCTCTGTATCTCATGTGCACACAGACAGACAAAACCTCTCTCTGAGGTTTGATACAGACACAGAAATCGATGTTGGATCAGAGCAAAAGGAAAACGCAAGCTTGTGTGAATTTTTCCACCTTTTCACTAAATGAATCAAAGCCAAATTTTCACACTTTGGGCTTAGGTGTGAAATTTTTGCTCAGCTCTAATATTTATCCATAATGTGTTTTAAAACTTGGCTCGCTCCTTCCAGAAACCCACAGAGAATTGAGTTACAGATTCTGGGCTTTGTGCACGCTGCCAAGATCTGCCCCTATAACTCAAACAAATTTAAGGGGGGGGAAAAAAACCACTAGAAAAATACTGTATATGGTCCATCACATGCTTTCTTCATGCAGTCATATACCACTAAAAAGTAATGTTCTGCTAGGCCTGTGTTACAGAAATACACTCATGTAACTCCTGTAAACACAGATAAGATGACTTTTGCATCTCCAGGCTGTGGAACAAGCAATCCCTAAATAAAAGCCTAGAAGGAAATAGCAGCTTTGCTTAAAATTCTTATAAAAGTTTAAAAGTATTTCTTCAACATCAGCATTTCAAGAAATCTATTTCTGCCCCTCAAATTCAAATATATCTGTGACTGGACTTCTTAAAATGATGCTGAAGACATCTGTTAGCTGAGCTGGTGTGTGTGGAATAGAGATGAGTGAGAGAGAGTTTCTTCACTGCTGCAGAACAGTTACAATTATTACATAGAACATGATTTATTTTATTTGTTGTGAGGACTAGAAGTGTAAGGAAAGTCTCTCTGACAGTTTGAAGGTTCTTAACACCTGCTGAGTCCTGCAATCAGGACAGATGTGGTGGGAAAAATGTTCCTACATTTCAGCCTGTTGTGAATGGGGCAACTTTTACATTATTTTCCTCCTGCTGCTGGGTCTGTGACAGGAAAACTGAACAGAAACACTGGAGAGGTGAGGCTGGCCTGAGTGTGAGCATCACATCCCCCCAGTTTGGTGCTTTGCTGCTCCATGTGCAGCCATGTGCTTTCAGCCACTGAAATTGGACAGGAAAGCTTCAAATGATCTGTGGTTGTTTCATTGTTAATAACTACCTTAGGTAAAAGTCCAGGCATTTCTTGGGATTACCAAAATGACTAAGTGGGGAGAACACAGGGAAGCTGGGAAATTGCATTTGTGCTCAAATGCCTTTTCCATTTAACTTTGGATACAATTTTAAAAGTCTCAAAATAAAGAAAAAGCCCAACTGGGATTTTGTTACTTGACTTTCTAAACTAAGGCTGATGTCCCTAAATCTGATTTCTCATCTGCTGTGTACTTTCAGGGCTCACATCTCATTAATTTTCAGTAATACTCAACCTCATCATCCCTTGAGTCACTGCTGAAAATCAGACTTGGGGACTGTTCTGGGTTGGACTTGATGATCTCCAAGGTCTCTTCCAGCCCGATTGATTCTGTGGTTCTGTGATTCTGTGATTCCATTCACAAGTGGGCTTCACTGGCCTCCCTCTGCAGTCCCAAGGGACATGGGCTTCCCTTGTGGGATGAGCAGGATCGTGTTGGGGTTTGTGAGGCAGCTCTTGGAGGATCCCAAGGGACAGGGAATCGGGGAAGATGGATCTCCCAGCCTGAAGCTATTCCCTGTGTGCACCTCCTGTGCCAGGCTGATGGGCTTCTCCTGGTGCCTCCTCCCACACAGGGTTAAAAACCTTTTCCTTCTCATTATTGAAAGGACAACAGTTGAAATTTCCAGCTTTTAGATGCTGTATCAAAGTCGTGCTTCCCTAGGAGGTAGGATTTTCCCTGGGTTCCCCTAGGATTTCCCTTGGAGATCCAGTGCCTGTTGAGGCTGCCCTGGATTCCTCAAGTGGATAAATGTTGGATCCCATGCCCCAGATGATGCTGGAGAGTGGAATTCAGCCACCAGGCCCGAGTGGATTTGAGTGGCTCCTGACTTTCCCAGCAGCAAAAAGGCACCTTGTCCTGAGATGGTGGTGGCCTTGGGGAGTTTGGTTCCCTGCTCCCTTCCTGGGCAGGGATAACCCCTCTGGACTGGGTCTCTCCATGGAGAGCAGAGTGTTTACTGGCTTGTATCTGTCTCAGCGTTGACACTCCAACAAAAGGTTAGAAATCATGAATGCATCCCTTTATTTCTGCTCCACAGTGCCTCTCTTTTTTTCCTGTGTAAACCCTTCACTTGCCTCTTGCCCAGCCTTTAGAAATGATGATCAAATGCGAACTTTCAGGGTTTATTTATAGCATAGCCTTTATGGAAAGAGAGAAAAGAAATGATTAAAAAGCAATTTTACAAAATATTTTGTTTTAAGAGAGAATTCATTGTGTTTTAAATCACTGTATTCATTGTACTGTCTAGACTGGCAAACAAAGAAGATAGAGCGTCATTCAAATTAAGATTGTGAAATCCTTGGTGACTGGAATTATGGATTTGGATGTCAACCCTCAAACAAACTATTTCTGAACGGCAGTATTATCACTTTGCTATATTTAAGGCTTTGTTGGAGACAGAGCAGTGCACAAGGTTGATCCGATTCAGTAAAGCAATTCTAATGTTCCTTTGTTTCCCATTTCATTATAAATTCATATTTTTCAATGTTCTGTTCCTCTTTGTCCCCAGAAAATTGTTGAAAAGACTCTCCTCTGGGAGTAAAGTTTTTTGTTCAAGCTAACAATGACCAAACTGACTTTAAAACACAAGAAAACACACAACTAAAATGTGAATTGAGAGAGGGAATTAATTTAGGATATTTTGAGCAACATAGAATGGGTGAGTTGTTGAAAATTGCTGGCTGTGTATTTTTTTGCCATGTTATTCCACAGAACCGTGGTAGTTGCTGTGAGACTTTAATGCTGTGGATTCTCAAAGGTCTGTGTATTTTCAGTAGATTTAAAAAACACCGAAGTATTTTAGCTGCTAAACTGGAAAACTGGTAAATTTGGGAATCTTCCTCTTTAGCTCAGGGTGGATGATGGGAGGACCAGCAGAAGAGAAGCAGCAGCCAGGCCCTGATTCCTAGTGGCGATCAGGCCCTAAGTGACCAGTTTTCCTTTTGGGACCTCTCCAGCCCATCCTGCTCCCAGCACCATGGGAGTGGTGACACCTCTCTGGTTCCCTGGGGATGGGGGCTCTGTGCTGGCGCTTCCAGGCTGGGGAGACCTCACAGGGAGAGTGGGAGGCTCTGGGCAGCCTTGCCTTGACCCCTTGAAGAGCTGCTCCTGAGTGCCAGGTGTGGGAGCTGGGCCCAGCTGGAGGCACGGAGGGCACTGGGAGATCTGGGGTCCGTTCTTGGACCAGCCCAGGAGACCTGGAGTTCCCTGAGTAACAGCATTAAAATAAAACCTGTCTGGAGACAGGTTTATCTCAAAGCTGGCTGACTTCCCAAAGAGCAGCAAGGCGTGTTCTGCTCTGGAAGCTGTAAGAGTAAAGCACAACACGAGTGTGTGGAGCACTCATGTCAGAGGCAGAACGTGCCCTGGGAATGGTGCTGTGTGTGTCCTGCTCCTGAGCATGCAAGGAGAGGGGAATGCAAGGTCTGGCCCTCCCTTTCATTTTTGTTGCACCTGTCATAAAAAATGGATTTGCCTGTTTAGACACTTTGGATGTTGTGGGTTTATTTTCGTGCAGCGACTCCAGGGCAATTCAAAAGGAGGTGTAAAGCAGGGAGCAGAAGGGAAGGTGACTCTTCCATTAGTGAGAGAGTGCTTTGTTTTCCCTAAGGCACAATGGAAAAGCAGGAGCCATTGTACCAGAGGGAATTGGCTTTTACTTTGAGGGGTTTTTTTCCTGAGTGTTCATTCGTTTTTTGGGTAGTCTGTAAATCCAGCCGGCCACGTAAGGGAGTTGTAAGAGACTGACTATTGTAAGCAGGGACAATGCTTGGGCATTGTCAGTGTCACCTGTTAATGGACAGGGAATAAAATGCCCATTTCTCTTACTGGGAAGGATATCAGCCTTTCCATGGCAGTGTTTTAATCTGGCTGGTGTGCAGAGTCTCGGTGCCAGCAGGCTCACATGTCCCAGGGAAAAGAACACGCTATCTCTCTGGAAGTGTTATTTCAAGGGTGTTTCTTGGGGAATCAAAGTACAATCAACCTCTGCACATATGAAAGAGAATGGGCATATGAGAGCACAGAAATATTCCCTGCTGGGTTATCAGCACCCTTAGCAGAGTCAAGTCCTGACTGCACACCTGGCAATGCTTTTCCCTTTGATAGAGCCTGCCTTGGGCTGGTGACACTGCACTGACATTGCTCACCCACGTTGTGAAGTTCTGTGAGATCCTCAGCTGTCAAATGCTGGATTAGTGGAAAGCACAGATTTCACTAGAGCAGGTATTCCAGCCTGTAAAATCATCCAAACCTTTTAAAAATCCTGGCTGGAAGGTTCCAGAGCAGCAGCACAGGCTGCCTGTTCTCCAGGGTCATCCTCATTCTTAGGCACTGCATTAAAACAGGTTCAGGGTCCTGCTTAGAAACTCTGAACGCTGATTTAGTCACACACTGATTCTTGAGTGACTTTAATGACCTTTAATGTTTTGAACATTCTCCCATCTAAAAGCTGTTGCTTTGATTCTCCTTGTGCAATCACTGAGTGTCTGCTGCCACCACTGTATCCTGAGAGCTCAGCCCTCTCTTAACTTCGGTGGTTCTCATTCCAGTGGGGATTGCTTGGGAGAATCCACGGAAAATCAGAATCTCACAGATCAGGAAAAGAACCGAACTACTTGTCCCTCTTCCCTCCACACATGACTGTCCCAGAGACTCCTTCTGTGAGCTCTGACTTTTATTTTGGCCAAAGGCAGAGCAGGATCAGAGTTGCTGTCTTACACCTTTGTGCTGGAATGTGAGGGCAGCTGTGAGCTCCAGAACAGACCTTCCCAGGTTACCTTTAGCTTGTGGAGCACCCTGGAGCCCTCCCTTGCTGCAGGGAACCAATAGTTTCAGAATCTGATTATGAGATCTCAATTACAGTTATCATTTTATTTGGGAACCCTCCCCTCTGGGGATGCAGTGTTTAACATTTCCTTTGGTTAGAGTAAATAATAAAAGATAAGTCTGTTCTGCCTGGGACTCCCAGTGAGGGAGAGGAACAGATTTTGGTTACTGAGGGTCTGCAGCGCTTTGTTCTCTTGACTACTTTATAATGGGATTGAACATATTTGCTGCCATCTGGCCTGTTCAGCCGAAACAAAATACATCACTAATGTTCCGATTGGTTTTGAAACATCTTGTTCTTGTCAAAAAGTATTTTAAATCAAAACAGGCTTTTCCAGTTGGTGTTTGTCTTTTCCTAGGAGGCCATGGCGAAAATGGGGAAGATTGGGAGAGTCGTGCAGCCCAAACACGAGCATAAAAGGTAACGCTGGCCTTGGTGTGTGCAGCTGGGAGAGCTCAAGGGAGCTGGGGTATGGAGATGAGGCTGGGGTGGGCTTCTTTATAGCCCCGCTCGAGCGCAGTAGTGTTTAGCATACAGATACTCTAAGAGTCCTAGTATATTGTATTTGTAAGAATTGTTCATGCTGTATTTCTAAGGATTATTTATGTTAATTTTTAAGGCTTAATTATGTGTATTATACTTTAAGTATTGTCAATACTGTATTTTAGAGTGTCGTTCCTATTAATTTTTAAGGGTTGGATAGTATTACATTGTATTTTAAGGGTGATTTGCGTTACATCCTGAAGGGTTCCGGGTTCCACGGGCGGCGGCGCGCGGGCTCCCCCTGGCGGCGGCGGGGCCGGGCCCGCGCTCCGGGCTCGGCCTGAGGGGACGGGGGGGACACGGCGGGGGCACCCGGGGCCCGGGGCCCCGTTCTCGGCCCCGCAGCACAGCACACCCGCTGAGGGGCTGCAGCCTGTCCAGGGGAAGGGTCCGAGCCCCAGGAGCGGCTGAGGGAGCTGGGGAAGGGGCTCAGCCTGGAGCAAAGGGGGATCGGGGGGACCTTGTGGCTCTGCACACCTCCCTGACAGGAGGGGGCAGCCGGGGGGGGTCGGGCTCTGCTGCCAGGGAACAGGGACAGGAGGAGAGGGAACGGCCTCAGGCTGGGCCAGGGGAGGCTCAGGGTGGATATTGGGGAAAATTTCTTCATGGAAAGGACTGTCCAGCCCTGGCACAGCTGCACAGAGCAGTGGTGGAGTCCCCATCCCGGGGGCGATTTAAAAGCCATGTGGATGTGGCACTCGGGGACATGGGTCAGTGGTGGCCTTGGCAGTGCTGGGGAAGCAGTGGGATTCCGTGACTTTGGAAGACTTTTCCCACCTGAATGAGTTCTGTGAAGCTCCAGTGGCTCCTCACTCTCACAGCAGAGAGCTCTGGGGGAAACTGCCTGAGAACCCAAGCTGGCAGTAGGGAAATGGAAGGTGGAATTGCACCTGGAAATCACTCGTTCTGGTGGGAACTGCTCCGGCAGTGCACAGGGAGGGCTCTGGTCCTGGCAGCAGCTGTGCTTAGGAAAGAGTCAAAGTGTCTTCAATGCTAAGAGAAGCAAGTAAACATATATATTGCAGGGGATTTAACTCTTCAAATCTCAGGCTTTGTTGACATTGACTTTCTTGCACAGATTTTATGACAAGAAATACGAAGTATTTTTGAAGCTTGTGGAACACCAGAGAGAGTATCGCTCCATCATGAACAGCTTGTGATCCAGAGGCATCAGGGAACAGCAGGGATAACAAATTTCCAGGCATGTGTGATGCGGGTAATCTCTTCTTACTGTACCGTCCATGTTAAAAATATACTTTTATCACTTAAAGTATACATTTTAATTTTTAATGAGAAATAAAATGCAGTCACTTTGCTGGGAAGTGCTGGGTATTTTCTCTCTATAATCTCTGCACTCAGGGACAAGGAATATTCGTTTGTTCCAGTCAGAGAACACAAGACAACCAGTTGCAGGTACCCCAGTGCCAGTATTTGGACTGGCAGGAAAAGCACAAGGAATAACATGATTCACTCCGATGGAATTGAGTCCATGGAGTCCATGTTCACATAGATGGACTTTACACACTTAGCTTGAGAGAAATTCCTTCTTTTGTACTGGCATAGGCTGCAGTTCCCAGTTAAATGCAAACAGGAGTCACACAATAACAAAATTAGACTTGGGTTATTTGGAAAATAATAGTTTCTGGCTACTTTTTTTTATGTTAGTGGTCGGCCCTGAAAAACATCTGGTAATTTTTTTAAAGAAACAATGCACTTCCTGCCTTGTAGTTCATGGAAAAGCAATTGTTGCCCTTTCCAAAGTACCCATTGTTAGGAAAAACAGCTTTACAAGTTCAGGGACATAATTAAAGACAATGAAAGTTGATGGGAATAAAATGAAGAAACATCATAACAAAAAGAGTGAAACAAGCAAGAAAACTACTCTGACAGAGTGGGGTGTCAGAGCTCCCAACTCAGGGGCACAATAAAATCTGCCAGCTGAAAGGACAGAGTGGGAAAAAGCAATTGGAGACCAGTGTGTTGTAACCAATAAGTATTCATAAATTTTAATATCTCTATTTTAATATGCAATTAGTGTGTAAAAATGAAGTCCACAGGCTCAAAATGGATAGCAAAGGTACAGGTTACACAGGGACAGATGTGCAGGGTTGGCTGGCACTGTACCAGCACTTTTACCTCTTTGCAGCTCAACACAACTTCAGCAGTTTCCGTAAACTTCCTGCTGTTTGTGTCATTATCCTCAAGCTGGCCTTGATTTCTCTGGCTGAACTGGTACCAAGACTTAGCATGAGGGGTGTAGGGAGTCTGGAAAGGGAGCAAACAATCACACTGACTTGGTGTAAAATGGAGATGCACAGAGTTAAGGACTCTCTGTACCTTTCATGGGCTTGCACGACACAGTTACAGAGATTTGTTCACATTTCCTGCATGGCCTTTTAATGCCTTTCTCCCCTTGTGACACTTGCACTTTACAGTTGCATTTTTGTTCCAAGCCAGTGTTCCTGCCAGTTTCGTATTATCCATTTTAACAGCAGAGCTGTAAGATCTCTGTATCCCAGTGGCTGAGTAATCAGCTGTGATAACACAAACACTGCTGCAGGATTTTGCAGTGGCACTGTCTGACCATCCTTGAGTTACACAAGACTTAGCAAATTGTTCAGTTTGCCAAGTTCTCAAATTAAAATTTAATTCGAATTGAGCCAAGAAGTAAAATGTTAAAGCTCAAGAGTTCTAACGCTCCTCAGCTGCAGGTTGGTGGGCACTGTAAAGCTAAACTCTGATTGTGGCTGGAGGCATTCTCATGAAACTGCCCTCTGAGGGCTCCACATCGAGTGCCTTGGCCATGCCAAGCATTGCTGAGTCCTTCAGCCCGTGGCAGCTGCACAGGGACAAACCCATCACACTGCCCCAATGTGAGAGAAGCCTCAATCCTGGCTTGAGGAAGTTTGGCCAAGGGCCCCAGCTGGGGTCAGTCAGGCCCCTGAGCTGCAGACCTTGCCATCCTCACCCCTTCAGGTGCAATCTGCTGACAGATTTCTACCATGCAAATTAAAAGAAGGGAAGCAACCACTGTGTCATCAGCTGCTCCAAGAGTCCTGCACAGAGGCCCAGGCTTCACTCACATGGAGAAGACAAGAATATGATGGTTCCAGAGAAGCAAAGAGCAACTCTTAGGAAAGAAATCCATGAGACCCACCGAGGTGAAGAGTCCTTGCAAGGCAAGAGTCAGGAATGACAGCCTGTCGTACAGGTAATCTGCAACCTGAATGTTCACATGAGATTGGTTGTTTTGTATTCTGATGCATTTCAGTTCCATGTGTCTCTTAAGCACTTTAAAGTCAAAATCTCTTGAATGCAGAACCTTTCTGTGCTGTCCAAATGCCCCCACGCTGTTCAACCATGGTACAGTATCCAGAGGAGCCCTTCTAAAAGAGATCTCTGCGGCCCCAACCCTTGGAAAAGAAAATATTCTGCATGACATGGAATCCTTCTGGGAGCTGGGCCTTAATGGCTGCACTGGTGTGTGCCTGGCTTCAGAATCTGGCATCAAGTGTAGGCTGTGAATGCTTTGAAATGAGGCCTTGAGCCTCACCCTGTTGTGGGCAGGAACTGAGCGATTATTCCTCTTCACAAATGCTGTGGAGTTGGGTTAAAAATAAATTTTACCCTCCACAGGGCTTAGTTTGGTGTGTAGATTCAAGCAGACTCCCCAGTTCTTTAAGCTCCCTCCCAGGATGTGAGAAGAGAGGAAGGATGTGCTTTGGTGTTATCCTGCACCCTGTCAGGAAGAGGCCCTGCCTGTGCCTTCAGCCTCATCTTTGCATCAGTGCCACTGCCTGGCACTCTCTGTGCCAGCTGGGACTCCAGCCTTGAGAAAGGGCAGAGCCGGTGTGAACTGTTTGGATTTGGCAATACCTGGGGGAAAATCCAGCTGGAATCTGTTTGGAATTTTAGAGGCAGGTTAAAATCCTGCAGTTCAAATCTGAGTGATATTTGAAAGGTCCAGCCTGACCCTCCCAAGGTCTGCTTTTCATCCCATGCTGTGTTCTCCTCCCTGCCAGGGTGACTGCAGGACTTCTCCAGGTAAGAATTCCAGAAGCACCTTCACTGGAAGGTTCTGGGTGGTAGCACTTCCACCACAGTACTGCCAGGAACTGCATCAGAAGGTAGTCACATACTGGTACAGACTGGTTTTCCTTGCTGGGTCTCTTTCAATCCATTCATTTTGTGCTGCTCTCTCAGTAAATGCAGATTTATAAACACTTAGGGGTCAAGGTTGTTTCCTTGGCTTATTGTGTTGCCTCTCACAAGAGGTGTGAAAAGCAACACAGTTCCACAATAAAGAACATTTTCCTTCTCTTTCCTATATCCAGCCTCCCAGTACAACAAGCAACCTCTGGCTGGAGCCTGGTGGGATTAGGAACTTCCATACTGCTTTCTGTGGAATGTTATCCCAGAGATTCAATAAACTACACAAAAGCAGAATGCTGGAGGCCTGTTTGATATTTCACAGTTGTTTGATCTGACATGTGTCAGATGATAAGTGCAAATGGCTGCAGGATCAGTCAAGCCCAAGTGGGTTTTGAAATGCTGTGGGAAAATTAGAGGATAAATAAAGCTGGTCCCAAGAGCTCAAGCTCATTGCTTGGCGTGTGTCAGAATGCAGACAGAGGTAAACATTACCTTTGTCTGCAGGGAGGGCAGCTCAATGCTGCTAACCAGGGACTGTGCCTCCAGTAGGGGGTCAGGCAGCAACCTACCAAATTAAAAAATGAAGATATGCTAGACATATTGGAGGTTATTTAATGTTTATGAGGAAGTTAGCAGGATTAATAAACCCTTTTTCTACAGTGGACTGTGAAAATGAATGGGATTCTTTATTCTTAATACATGGTTTTCCTCTGCAAAGTGACTGTGCAAAAATGGAGCCCTTGCTCTTCTATACTGGTATGTGCAGAGATTCACAGATCAGCTGAGGGAGGGTTTCCTTTTCCATCTTATTCTGGAAGCTCCCTGGGTCATGGCTGAAGCCCTCAGGAATATGGGTGCCTGTGGACAGAAGCATTGCAGCTGCATCGAGGTGGACTTGTCCAGAGTGACTTTCATGGCCAATTATCCCAGGTAAACCAGCAGGCACAGCCAAGGAGCAGCTTGTACCTCTGGAAAAGCCAATTGCCACATCCTTTTTTACCCAGACAGCTGCTGATTTCCAAGTACAACATAGAGAGGTCTCAGGAGTGGAAGGGGGCAGAGTGTGAGGACAGTAAGATTAGGCTGCACATGCAGTGACAGCAGTGAGTTTGGGCTGTTCAAAAACCAGGAAAATTGAATGTCAGGGCTGGCACCACCAGCAGCCCCAGCAAAGCACAAACAGCATCTCAGCAGAAGCAGCACAGCTTGACTGGCAGCTCCGGGGCACAGTGAGCAGCGTGGCAGGTCAGGGAAATAAAACCTCAGCATTTCGACTGATGCAACTTGACAGGGACCCCAGTGAAAACAGCAGCACAACATTGTGCTGCCATTTTGATGGGATTGTTCTGTTGAGCTGAACAGTGATCTTTGTTCTGTAGAACAGCCAGCGAGTGCTTTGTGTGAGCTGTGCTGTAACGAGAGGTCTCCGGGAGCCCTCAGTGCGGGGGTTCTGCACCCAGCATCACCTCATCTGCTGTCACTGGGAAAGGGAATTGGAGAGAAGCCGTGTTTGAAATCCACAACAAAAATGTTCCTGGTGCCATCAGTTACATCGTGTGTACAAGGACTGGGGATGTTAAATTTGGCCCAAAGGTATTTTTACGAACCTCACTCTGACTCGTGATTTTACTCATTTTCATTCGAGTGCAGGGTTTATCTTTGTGCCTCTTGTGTTTTGTTTGCACACACACAGCAGTTGGCTGAGCCCACAGCTGTGTTTATTCCTAAATCCCCATCCAGTCTGTATAAACCCAGTCTGGCACCCAGCTTCCAGCTTCTCCTTGAGCTTTGTGTTTGACACCCATCACATCTGACTGGCTTTGACTCACTGGGGTGCTGGATCCACGTCTGGGGATCCCCACAGCTGCACTGCTGTGCCTGTGCTTGATCCCAGCGAGGCCAGAGGGGCACTGATGGGTCCCAGAGTCCTTCAAGGCCCTTCACAGAAGAATCCCATGGAAATTAAGGTTTGCTGCATGCAGAATCCTTTGTTTGGTAGAACAGGAAAGGAAGGACTCCTCTGAAGTTGACCCATTTGTGCTTCAGTGCATTTTTCATGAAATAGACAAAATCCTGTTTTAATCTATCCCACTCCACAACCTTCTGAGGGACTCTCTAGGTTTCTCTAAAATACCTCTGTGGTTATTGTTAATTAGAAAAAAATAATATTGCTGAAGGATCGCTTTTCAGTTGAACTTCCTGAACATATGGTTCAAACTGAAGCTGAAAAGGAAAACTTCGGGACAAACTGTATGAATTACTACTAATAATAAAATCAGACATTTTTTATAAGTCCACATTAATCTTCTTTAAAAGCTTTGGGTTAACCACATTTTTTAAATAAAACTTTTACCGGAGCGGAATTTATTAAGAGGGCTCAGTGTTGCCTTAGCTCTGTTCCATGGGGCATCAAGAGAAGTTTTATTACTGATTTCAGTCACAACAGACTTAGATCTACACAGAATGGTTTTGATAAGCCCAATGTAAAAGTTTTATTGGTTTAAGACATGAAAAACAGACATGTTACAGAGAGCACTTCTACTCTATAAACAGCCATAACATGGATAATGCATCGCACTGGAGTCAGTGCTCCGGAGTGTAAATAATGGTGTGGAGGGAAGGAAAGCCTGGCCAAGTATGTACAGCTAAGAAAAACAACACAGACGCAGCTTGTGTATGGTACCTCTCCTGTGCAGATCTCAAAATTAAATACAAATAAAGTCTGTATCATTAGGTCATACTCACAGATGGAAAAGGGAAAATTAACCAGGCCAGGGAAAGAGGAAAGTTGATGCTCTTTGTTGTTATGTCTGTCTTTGTACTTGAAACTGTAACTACTGGGGCATTATTTGAAACAGGTTTTGAGGCCATGTGGTTACTGTTTGTCCTGGATGAGTTCTGTTCAAAGCCTCCTTTCCCTGTAGGTTATAAAACAGTGTTAGAAAAACATGAAACAACCTGAAGTATTACATGGTGTCTCTCCTCAGGTGTCCCTGGCTCTTGGGGATCTACGGATTTGTTGTGCTCCCAGAAGATGGGGATAGTGGCAGTGGTGACGAGGGGCTGTGCTCTGTTAGCTTTATCCTAAAGATAAATACGTGCTTTTATTGCACCAGCATTAAACAACACGGCCTCTTGTTCTCCTTTGTACTTAGATCTTTTTATAGCGTGGTGAAAAAAGTGTGAATGGCTTGTAAATATAACTTGCACTTGCTTTAAGGTGCCAAGCTCACACTGGCTCCAGTGGTGCAGAACATGGGCCTTAAAAATCCTGAAATCCCTTTATAAATGCAATTATGAACGTAACTCCCTCCACTATTCTGTGCTTCATCCTCGTATTCACTTGGAAAAACTATTTAAGTGCTGTAATCCCAACCATATGGCTCAGAGCCTCAAAGAAGGCATTTAGCAGACACGTTTGTCTAGAGAATTAGGGTTTTACACAGATTATCCAGTGACTGGGGATGCTCTGGGGGAGGACAGGAGCCCACACCAGGGGCAGCCTCGACAGAAGGACCCTGTAAATCTGCTCTGTCCCTTTCCTGTTGAACAGCTCCAGGGCTGGAATAAACAGTTACTGAGCTTGCATTGGGATGAGATGTCTTTGAACAATCTTCCTCTGTAAGACCACACAGATTTACTTAAAAAACAGTAAACACATTTAAAAAAAGCCTTATGCATGACTAGAAACCAACTTACTGAATTGTTTAAAATGGAACTTCCACTACTTTTGTTGGTGTAGAAAGCTTTTACAGGATTGCAATCCAATGCAATTATGCCTAGATCACTTCTGTTTTATTTTAGGCAAATGTTTCACTTGGGGAGCAACTGTGGGACAGAACCAGACCTAAGCCTGGTGTGTCCTACTCCTGATTTTCACCCATAGAAATTAATTTTATGGGATAGCTGGATTTTTATGCTGCTGATTAAAAAGACAAGCTGTCTTCTCAGAAGTGAGTTCATGCTTGGTGATGAGACTTCATGTTTGTTACATCTCAAGCTTTCACAGTTACAAATGTGATTATTGGACTGTTGGTGTTTTGTAATAGGTTGGGGGTTTTTTTTGCATAGTTGAATACAAATTGTGTGATTTTTCTGGTGCATTTTACCCATTCCACAAGTTGGTATTGTAATTTAACTGTATCCTCTGAGATGATGTTACTTCTTGTCAAGCTAAGATTTAATGTTTAGTAGGCTGTGTAAGCACTGACTGCACTGTCAGTCCAGAACACTTCCCACAGAATAAATGCCCACGGTTGGTTTCTGCTGCGAGAGGGGCTCCCTGGAGGCAGGTGGGGCAGCTGGAGTTGCTATGATTCCTGGGAGAGATGTAGTGCAGAGTCTTCACTAAATTAGTAGTTTGATTGACATATTCAGTCCATTAATAATAATTTACTGTGATTAGCAGAGAGTCACAGAAACTCAGCGTAAATGTCACACATAACCAATTGTCACTGTTTCCCTCCTCCTTTGCAGTTGTGTCTGTCACTTAAATGTACAGAAATAAAGTCTGGTGTGTTCTCTGCCTTCCTGCAGTGGCAGAATGGAACCATAGGCTGGGTGGCAAAAAGAATCCAGCTGAGTGTTCAGGAAACCAGATCTCTTGCCAGAGCCAGGTCTAAAACTATGAGTTCACCAAATGAGTAATTTTAAATCTGTGCCATTCATACCATTCTTTCCTCCTATGATGAGGATCTGTAAATAAGAGGAACTGGAGGTTTTAAAATAATGTGCCATAACTTTGATTCAATGATCTTAGAGGGCTTTTCCAACCTTAACAATAGCGTTTCTATAACTACTGGAAAAAAAAATCTTTCTCCTTTACTGTGAAGTTATAAACGTATTTGTTTCCATCCTCAACAGAAAATTGTCAGATGCCAAAGGCCTTTCCATTGTTTTCAGATTTTCCTTTCCCTCCACTGATAAGATTCTCTCCTACAGAGATAACAACTACACAATAGCCCAGCAAAGGACGGCTGGGTAGGAGTAAGACACCACAGCGATGGTCAGATCCAAGTCCAGGACACTGAACTCCAGGCAAGCAGACTTTATTTAACACAGTGGCACCTAAAATTCATCTGGCACATCCCAATCTGTTTTGACTTCCCTTGCAGGGCTGGGGGGCATTTGCAGATCCAGAACATCCTCTCAGCTGGTACAAACAGTGATGGTTTCTGTCAGCTGCAGCCCAGAGCAGTTGTGTTTACAAACACTGCACACACACAAGCCCATTAGGTACCTCCTCTTTGTTTGTGCACAGGAATAACACCCACATTTCTTTAGCTTTGTCTCGTACAGCAAAGGGAACGAAATGTGTTCCTGATTATGCAATAGATACGGAGTCAAGGGAAGCCCAGCATTCCCAGACCGTAGCCAATGGAAATTCTGAAAGGCTCCCTTGCCCTTTGCAACCTCACCAAGTTGAAACCTCTTGTGTATTTTGTATTAGCTTGTCTTGTACAATAATTAACTTATATATGACTCCTAGGGGACAAGTGATTATGGTTTCTTTCCAGATGACTCATGAGCAAGTCTGCAGAAGGAGAGTTTGAGCTGCTCAGAAGGCAGGAAAATGGAATATTTAGTGTTGCTGATGATACCAGTTCTGGCTGCTGAGCTCAGGCACCAGGCAAAGGGGCTGGAAACTCATCAGCTTCAGTGCAAGGGCCTGGTGAGACCCTGCAAATGCTCAAGCTCTGCTCCCAGAGCATTTGATTAGGACTGGGAATTACAGCAAAGAACCAGGCAGTGATCCTGTACAGTGTGAATAATACGTGTGTTTATAGGAAGAGTAAAAATCATTCAAACATCATTCAAATCCAGAATTGTGACACCACATTTTTAATTTTCTTGTGATCTCTCTCTGATTTGAGTGAAGCATGGTGGGAAACTCGACCAGCACTTGCAGGATGACCGATGGGTGGCAGATCCAGAGGGAGCAAAACTAGGCAGTTCCTTACACACACAGTTAAGCCATGGACATCCTTATGGATGCTAGGAATTTCTGAGTCCAACAGGTACCAAGGCAAGGTGGCCCTGGTTTCACCTGGTATGGACGTTCTTTTCTCCAATTGCATCAGTGGAGCATTTGGGAGGAAAAAGGGCCTTGGGGTCACCTTCAGCAAAGACATCAGTGGCTTAGTCTTGTCCTGAGTCGATCAGCTCGGAAAAACATGCCAGGTCTGTCATTTATTTTTAATAGATTATCTGCACATAATCACATTTCTGATTTATTGAGTCCAAGCACTCCAAATGATGCTCGAGCTGGCTCTGTCCTGGTTATGAGGGGCCTGCCCAGCTGGATCTGATAGAAGGAGAAGACAGATGATATCTGACATCGCTGTAAGGCTGCCAGAACTAATTTACCCCTTCCAAAATCCTGAGCCGGCCTTTGAACATTTGAACTGCGATTGAATTAGAGATTGATTGTGGCAGTCAGTGTTTGTGTCATGAGGCTTTGAGGTTTTGATGGCACTAAACAATCTTAACAAAATAAAATATTTAGCGTGACTGCCTAAAATGACAGATTTTTAGGGAGCTTCCTCTCATGCAGTAATTCTGTGTGTTATTTTAAACAGCACTATTAAAATTGTCATTCCTCCTAACATTTTAGGCTGGAAACTTTGCAAGTGCCCTTAGAAATGACTATTTCACAGTCTTGTATTTGGATCTGGGTGCCTTTTGTGGTTCTAACCCGTATGTTGTTGGGTATCCTCAGCCAGAACTGGGTGATAAAATGTTTAGTACAGTAAAAGTCAATTTAATTCATTTGGAGGAAATGAAAGGGAAAAAAACCAACCAAAACCAAACCCCAAATTCAGAAGCAAATTATTCTGAAAAACAGAATTCCAAGATCTGGAGAAAGCCTTAAAGTTTTTCAGGAATCAGATCCTTATGTTTCTATTCCTTTCTCAGTGCACAGCACAGGTGTTCGCTGAGGTCACATTTCCATGGGTCAGATTTGCAAAGGAATTCTTCATGTAGGTGCCTTACCAGGGGCCAGGCTTTGAAACTGTGACAGTCAGATTTTTGAGAAAAAGGAGCTTTTCAGATCTGGACACATCTTTTGGCTTAAAATGAAAGCTGAGCATTTCAGAAAATAATTCTAGTAGAACTCTGCAAAACCAAGCCCATTGTACTAAACCCCAGCTACCAGATTTGATATATTTTAAAATCTTGCCCACAAAAGGAAGGCGTGAAGTACTCATCTGTTTGTTGGCTACGGAGCCAGAAGCTCCTGGGTATAAACCTTTATCTCTGTGACACAGCTCCAGCTCACAACATCTTCCAGTTTTACCACAAGGAAATTTAGCTCCAAAGCATCAGTGCTGAGTCCGTTCTCATCAGCATCTTTGAGGAGGGGTATTAAAGTTTAAAAAGCTCTCAGCAGATCAAGAGCTCACAAACATTTATTGGTTTTTCCACGAGCACGTGGCATTGTTTGGTAAAGCAGCCCCTGCTTTGAGGTTTGAAGTTGTCAGGAAGGGGTGACAGTGTCACTTTGCTCTGGCAGGGGAGCAGCTGCTCCCAGTCTCAGTTATGAGGCCAGTTCAGATGACCAAGGAGGATATGCTGGACAGCTCATGGTTTGGCAATCCAGATCTAACCTAATCATAAGCAAATTAAAACCAGGACATTTTAGAAAGAAGAATTGATTCGCACAGATTTTCCAAAAGTAGTCTAATAATAAAAAGTCTAAATAAATACTTCAATTATCTATTCATAATCAGTCTAATGAACACTTCTTACAGTGGTCCAGGAGACCTCCGTGAGGTTGAGCTTGCCATTTGTCTTTGCAGAAATGTTTGAGAGGAGCTGAGTCAGTGACAGTGTTGGTGTGGAGTCATTCAGCAAGGCCAATTATGCCTTATTTTCCAATTAATAATTTAATTGCCCAATTTAGTTGCCCTTATTTTCCAATTATTAATTTAGTTGGCAAGGGAATCTCAAGTTTTCTAAATTCTGGAATGAAATGTAGTTTTTTCCACCTGAAAATAAAGCCCTTCCTTTCTAAGTCTTCTCCCCCAAAAGACATTTAACATCATCGAGAAGGTACCTGAGCCAAATAAAAAAATTGCATTCCTATTTTTAAATATTAACTTGAATCAAGGGTACACTGTAGGTATTTTGATCACCTGACTAAGTAGCAGCTTATCAGTGCTGTTGGGAAACAGCTCTAAAACTTGCCAGACACATGTGATACTTTGGAATTGCATAACTGCAGACTTGGGTTGTGTAATACAATTTTGTCCAAAACCGAAGTGAAGTGCAGAATTTAAGCAGAGAGTCTAACATGTTAAAGTAATTTTTAATGATGGGCATTTATATGCCATAGGGTATTTATTCTTTGTTGTGTTCTATGGTCCTAAGGAAAGGTTTGATTTATGTAAAGGTGTTCTTCAATTTAATGCTGTAAAATTGATAAGGAAACCTATTCAGGGCTTGGTTTTGTGCAGTGTTCACCATCCTGATCCTGATTCAACAAGGCACTGAAGCACAAGCCGCATATTCAGCCCTCAGGTAACACATAACCTCTTATGTGTCAGTAATATTGGAATAGAAGTACACTTAGAACAGAAATACTGCCCCTGGCATTCCTGCTGAAGCACTGATAAGCTAAACAAAGCACTTTTCAAAGCCTAATAACCGGATGGGATTTGTAGCATAAACAATGCTCCTTGTTAGTCACCAGTCCCCAGGGCATCTTCCTCACTTTGTTACAGATAAATTAGCAACAAATGAAATGCTGTGTGTGATTTCCTGCCCTGGGTATGCCTGTGTGCTCGCGTGCCAGTGTGAGAGCTGTCATTTCTTATTTATCCAAGAATGTATTCACATCCACAGTGTGATTTAATTGCTTATTAAAGGTGCCAGACTGGCAGATGCAGGAGCTGGAGCAGTTTGGTTATCCAGAGAATGTGGTATAGGCAGTAACATCCTCTCCAGGATATTCAGTCCTTCACCCCAATGGACTCCCCAAATCTCCAAGCACAGTTCTTTCTCTCCGGCCTTTTCCCAGGTTCTCTGCTCAACGTGTTAAATTCATAAAGGCTGCTAACAGAGATGTCAGTTAGTCCTGTGGTTTTTAGACAGGAATGCTGATACTGTGGAAAATGGTTTGGACACATTTGGTGAGTCTGTTTTAGCTAGGCCACTCAAGCACTGGGTTAGTACTAACAGAGGTGAAGCCCCATCTAACTAAATAATAGCAAAAGGTACAATTTGTAAAGGTGCAATGAGCCCCTAAGATTTCCTTCTGCTTGCCAGGGGCTGTGTGCACAGTGCTGTGGCTCTTCTGCAGTCACTCAGGCCTTAGCACTGACACACTTGTCTTGGAAACTGCAGGTTGAATTCTGCACTGTTTCAAGAAACAGGATTTTGGGTCCATTTTTTATGTCACTCTAAGCCTATTATTGCTCAGTTGTGCAGTTCAAAGCACTTCCCCCGCCCCCAGGCACAGCTGGATGCAGGACAGCGGGGAATCTTCCCTTACTTCTATCAGTACCCAGGCTTCAGTGGGGAAACTGAGATTTTCTTTGGCCTAACTCACTGAATTTGACCAGAGAAAGGCTTTTAAATAACAGCAAGGTTCCCTTCACATAGCTCCAGAATATTTTGAGGAAGATAACGAACTCAAGAAAATCCAAACTTCTGTGACTCTGTACATTAACTCAGTCAATCCATGATTGCCCCAGGCCAGCCATTCCTGTTGCCTTGCGGACATTTTGGTCCCAGTACATGCTTGAAAGTTGGAATCCTGGATCCATTTTGTCTAATTGTAGGTTGGGCTTTTTTGGTGCTCGATCTTTGGTTGGGTCTGTAAAGCACAACTGCAGTGTCAGCCCAGTGTTTGTTCTTAATGAGCTCCTTGTTTTAGCTCTGGAGTTTGAGCTGGCAAACACTCCCGTGCCTATTTTAGTTTGCACAGTTGAACAGTCCCATCAAAGCCAACAGGTCTGTAAGTGCCAACCACTGGCATTGTTGCATTATTAATTCCCAATTTTACACATCCAGTTTCTTGATCTACTCCACAACAGCCTACCTAACCAAAAATGGAGCCCATGAGGTACGGGGCTGAGAGGTGTGAAGGTGTGAAATACCTCTGGCAGTGCTCTGGAGCAGGGCCTACATGACAGCCTTTGACACAAACTGAGGACTTTTGACTGAGATGGGTTTTTGCATGATGTACCCCCAGCAAGTCCCATCTGTGACCAAATTCCATCCTGGAATGAGAGGGTGGGGGCTGCAGGATATGTAGGAGGCGTCACAGAGTTCTGCTCAGCTGAGGAGCTCAGCTCAGAACCGGTGTGCCTCTGGTTTCTGTGCATGAGCAAAACAGAGCAGGTGCTGGGGGAGAGCAGCACGAAAGCAAGGGAGAAATCTCTAAATTCAAACAGACAAGAGTAACGTTTATCTTGAAAAATGATGTGAGTGCAAAATGCAGTAACAATAAATGTAATTGCAACCCCCTAGCAGTCTGTCCAAGAGAGGCTCGACCCCTGCTGTAGGAGTTGGCTTTCCCTCTTTGGAATATGCCATGGCAAGAGAACCTTCAAACATGAAAGAAAATGTGTTCAAAATTCTTTGGCAAACTGAATTCTTATTTTCAAATGAAACCAAGAAAAATGACATTGATATAAAAATGATGGGAAATCTGAACTCAGTTTTGACAGGTAGGTACACAGTAACTTGTTTACTTAATACAAAAATGTTGCAGTATCAGGACAACTCACACTCCACACACCTGTAGCTCTCCTACTGTCAGCTGTGGTTGGGTTTGAGACACTGTTGTATTATTCAATAGCAAGTGGTGGCTGTGACATTTTCACCCAGTGTTTCTGTTTTTGAACACAGACTCTTCTTCCACTAAAGAATTCTTTTTAAATACTTCATTTAAAAACATGGCTCTTAGTGCTTTTCACACGAACTTTCAGATGTTGAGAAAAGAATACTCTTTAATAACTTAGCTGTTAATTTTCCATTTAAAAATAACAAACAAGTTACTAACATTTTATTTGGTTAATCTCCTATGCTGGTAATAGTGTTTCTGAATAATAAGATAATGATATATAATTGGTATAATGGAACACAGAGTTCTGAAAATTATTTTGTTTAGAGAGATGAGAGATATTACCAGAATTAGTTTCCCTAGTACTACATACCAGTACCCTGGCACAGAATCAAAGGAGTTACTTCTTCTCAGAAATGGAGCTTGTGATTCCCCTGATCCTGAAAAAAAACATGTTCCTGATCCTACCTGTGGAGTAATCCCTGACCGTGGTGAGTACTGGAGGTATTTGGTGCACAATATTAAGTAAGTGTGAGGACACTCTCAGGATCAGAATCTGCATGGCACAGAACTGGGACACAAACCCACCTGCCAGACTGGTGCCTGAGGAGTCACCACATGGCCCCACCATCAGCACTCCTGTGGGAACAGGATCTCCAAGTGTCCCTGAGCCCTGCCATAGCTCATGTCCCAGTGCTGCATTTCTTGTCCTGGGCACAAGGTGAAATAGTATCTGAGACATCTAATACATGTGAATTTGCAGAGGGGCTGCTGCCATGACATTGCCAGCAGTTCCATGATGTCAGTTAACGTCAGCTGGATAATGCTGGAATTGCCAAAGCCCACTCTCACTTGTGACCTTGTTCACTAAAAAAAGATAGGGGTGCTAAAAGAGAAGGGCAGATATCAATGAGAAAGTAAATGAACAGGCAGAAATAAAAAAGCATAGATAGGAGATGAACAAGTGTTAGGGCAACAACCGAGGAAACGGGAACTGAGGCAGTGCCAAAGTGGGGTTTTGCTGAGCAGAAATGATGCTGTAGAGGTGTAAATATTTTATTCTGTTCAAGTCACTGTTCTTAAAAGTTGCCAGTTCTGAGATGTTTCTCTGAAATAGTTGAGGCAGATCATTCCTAAAGGATCTTAACCATTTCTGTCTTGCTGGATGAAGCCAAAAGGTACAATGACAAGATCTGGTCAGAGTCTCTGATAAATGTAGGTCGGTAGTTTTCCACCTCAGACCTGCTTTGTCTCCAGTACAGCTTTTTATGGAATTTAACGTGATATCACAGATTCTGGCTCAGTGGCTTTATTTCCATCTTATCTGTTTCAGTTTATCAATGCCTACCTTACTGGCATATGATATTATTTGGAAAAGCAGTTGTTATTTTTTTCTGAAACTATTATTGTAAACAATATTACTACTCTGTGTAAAAGGTGTGGATGCATTTGCACTCTATATACACACTCACTGTATCACATGGGCTAAGGTAACTGTATCTGGAAGTCTGCAACCAAGGAGCCCAGAAATGACTCCAGTCAAAACAAAATTAATTATAAAAGACTAGAAATGCCAGCCCAAGCCTTCAGAGTTTTAATGAGATGACTGTTTCTTAGCAGCATTAAATCTGTGGGGATAAGGAAATGTTCACTGAGTTAAGATGTGCTAAGAAAAGTGTAAAGAAGACCATAAATGGCTCAGGAATTTCAGGAATCCCACTGGCTTAAACAGTCTTTTATTTAAAGCAAATGTTCTCATAGTTGAATGACTTCCAAGAAGGGCCTCAAGTGATGAAATTATTTCCATCTAATGTGAAAATACTTGAAGGATGCTTATTCCATGTGAAAATATTGCCACCTTTCAGAAAAGCCTGAATACAAGACCCCTTTAATGAAGATACTCTCAGACAAGGTATTAATTTTCAGATTATACAAAATATCCAGAATTCCTATTATTTTGATAATGAATAGATTCTAATGACTTATCTCCTGTAGCAGCCAGGGAAAATATTTCAGGGTATTTTACAAAATAGGTACTTCAGTAACAGAGTGAAAAATTTTACATTCATCATCCTGACATTGCTCCCTTTTCCCTTGGGGCATAACTGACCTGGAAAGTACCACTGAGCATCTGCAGGGAAAAGCAGTGGGGAAACAAAACCTGTAGAGACCAGCAAGGCACTGAGAGCCTTTGGCCAGTCCAACAACTCCAGTTCACAGTAGTGGCTTTTTAATTACTATTTTACGATTTTTAGATGTTCAGTTATGCTGAATAAACTCCATTTAAAACCTTCTAAATTGGCCACATTTGCAGAAGAGATAGTCAATGCTTTTTTTTTTATGAAAACAGAGTAACTTCCAATACACAGCTTGATTCAAAAGGAAGTGGGAGTGTATGTGGCAGGAAGGTGCCAGAGATTGTGACAGGGTGTGAAGGGATGTGTGGCCCAGCAGGTATCAGAGCAGTTTGTATTGTGTAATAATTCATTGCACACATATTGGGAATTGGTTTGATTCTCGTTTTTACATCTAAAAATTCAAATGTGCCTCAGTACTACAGAACACTATGGGGCTTATTGCATGCTCCTAAAGCTTCTGAAAGATGCTCAGGAAGTGCAGACTTCCAGAAATCAAATCAACTGAGCTACTAAATTTGATTGAAAAGCGGAGGAACATTTTTCATCTTGTTTTCTGATGGCAAGAAATGTGCAAGTACACAATTAAACACCATGGGTCAGTGTTTGGGGTTTTTACATCCTGATATCTTTGTTCCCAGATGCTTAGAAAATCCCTTTTAGGTGCAGTCCTGTAATTAGGATTTTCCAACAGTATTTTTAAACTACCAGTGAGATGCATATGTGCCACACAAAGTATGGGAAAATTCAAGTGCCTGGGTATGGGGCTTTTATCAGCCAGCTACCGAGTTATGTCTGATCTGAGTACTGTTCATATTCCTGGATATAATGATGTAAGTCCCATTGAAAATAATGAAAAAACACCCTAGGAACTGGATTTTATTTTCATGAATAGCAATTAAATTATTTTAGCAAACGTCATTCTTCTGTTTTATTAAGAAAGTTAAGACAGCCCTCACTGAGAGACTGTCAGGTGCTTTGTCAAGATGGCAAGGGATGCACTGTCGAGAGGAGTGAACACATTTCAAATAAGTTCCTGTTGAGAGAAGTAATTTAACCTGACTTTAAAACGTAGTAACAGTGGGTATCAGACATCAGGAGATTGAGCTGCAGTCCTGGCATGAGGTGCAGGCCTGGCTGGCCTCCCCTGTTTCTAAGATGTTAATATAGGTTATAATCCTTGATTGGCACAAACCCAGAATGTACTGACAGACATTCATATAAACTGCAGCTCATGAAGAAATCTCCAACCAGGCTTAAAAAATAAACCCAAACCACCTTACTCTATGTAAGGCACAGACATCCCTTTGTTCCCCTTCTGCCCCACGGCTGAGCTCCAGGCACAGCTGCCCAGTGCTGGGGAGTTTCCCATGTGCCCCTGCTTAGCTGTGACTTGAAAGATGTAAAAAGCTGGGCAGATTTGTGTGTGCTGATTTTGTTTGTCTGCAGACACAGACAAACCCTTGCAGTGCTGCCACTGGTCTGTCTGGGTGAGCACTCAGCCACCCGCAGCCCGTCTGACCTGGATGCAGCAGCCAGGAGCAGCCGGGTGAGCCGATCCCTCCTGACACAATCCCAGATTACCCAACCTGCACAGCCTGCCGTGTTTTTACACAGATCTCAGCCATACTCCTTGCCCTAGCCAGTCTGTATCACCTTTCCAGCACTGCCATCCCTTTGGAATAATAATTTCTGAGTGCTTTTGAATGAGGATCAACCCTGAATGGCTCTACCTGGTACCTCCATCCCTGCTCTGCCCAGGGTCCTGTTTTCTGCCTGTGGCAGTTATTATTACGTGCCACAGCCGTGCCTGTGCCTGGCCAGGGACACCTCGTGGGCTGTGACCTGGGGGCTGAATGCCCAGGGTGACCCCAGAGCTGCCTCATCACTGGGCACCTGCCCCATGGTCACGGGACTGGGCCTGACTCTGGTCACCCTCACAAGGCTTCACCCTGTACTTCTGCTGTTGCCTGGTTCACAGAGCATAAACCCAGGGAAAAAGGAGTTACCTGCACAAAGTGCATGAGGAAAGTGTGTGAGAGGTGGAATGTGTAGAGAAAAAGCATTTGAAATGAAGCAGCTGAAATACAGAATGTGTTTTTGTGAAATGGGCCACGAGAAAAGGTTGGTAGGAAGCAAGAGATGTTACAATGTGACACTGCCTGAGAGGGAAGGGGCATAAAATTATGGAAACTACAAAGAAATAAAGAGGGCTAAAATAAACAAAAGCTACTAGAAATTTAAAAAAGAGCAAAAATACTAAAAAATTAAAATGAGCATGCTAAAGAGTACAAATCCTAGCACAGAACTCTGGGGGGTTTTACTGTAAAAACCTTTTATTCCTTATTCTATTTTTAATAAGGATTTATGTTAATCTTCCGTGGCAACCAAATCTCTTTAAGAACCTTTGGTGAAGGAAACAGTAATAGGGTTTCCAGAAATCCAAGTCCACTCTTGAGTCTTTATCTGTTCTGGAGAACACTAGGAGGGGAAATAGTTATGTAAATACCATCCATGTCATCACCACAATTTTAACCTCTGTGAGGCGAAGTAGAATCAGTAACAGAAAATTAAAGTATGTATCTTGAAGAACAGCCAAAAAAGAGCAGATGCTGCTGCCTGTGGCAGTTATTATTCAAGTTGTTTAGTCCATGCTTAGGCTGACCTAAACACTGATGTGTTTAATGCCATCCTGTACACTTCAGTAACAACAGGCAATATAAAATTTGTCATAAAATTGAACCCTAACAAGAAAAAAAAAGGTTCAAATCATTTAGTAAAAGAGGCTGGTGGTGGGAAAATTTAAGTAAGTTCTTGTTCTGAAACAGGAAAGGGAAAGAATAATGACATCTTAGTGTAAGGTACTGAGACTTTTCTCTGGAGTGTCTGAGGCAGGGTGCTATAGAAGACAGGATCCTGGCTCAGGCATCCACAAGATCTGATTAACTTCTTCCTATGAAACAAATACAGTATTTTCTGAAACAAAAAAAGATCAAACGAAATAAGTACTCGTACGTTTTAGCTATCGTGTAGGGAACTGAGCAAGATGAAAAGAGCGTGTGTGGCGGGGATTGATGTGCTGAGCAGGCAGGGCAGGGCTGGATGCAGAGCCTTGGCTGCGAGCCCTGGGCTCTGCCAGGGGCAGGAAGGAGCTGCTCTGCACGAACAGCTCACACCTCGCTGCCAGGTGAAGGCACTGGAGTCTGCTGGGCCTTGGGAAGCACTAACAGCAGCCTCTGAGCCTGAGAAGAAAAAATGACAACATGAATTAAGAATAGGTAAAATTGCCGTAGCCCTTCTCAATCCATCCTTTTGGAAGGGGGCACGTTTTCCCACTTCTAAAAGGGTTAAAGCAGTTGCTCCTCATCCCCGTGCTTAAGCGCTTTCAATCCCTCAACCCCCCAGGTAATTGGTATTTTCGCCTCATTTAACAATTCTTTTAAAATTTAACTATTTTTAAGCAATTCTGTATTCTGCTCTGAGAGCAATGTTTGTGGCGGGTATAGGTACACTGACCTACCTACACCTTAAGCACAGGTAATTCCGCACCAATCCAGCGCCTCTTCACCCGTGACCTCCACGGCCCGTCCGTCCCCGGCCGCGGCAGCGCTGACAGCCGGGGCGGGCTGTGAGGAGGCAGCACCCGCCATGTTGGGGCGGAGCGGCGCCTCCAGGGCGGTGCGGGGGCCGCTCTCGGCCCAGGAGCTCACTCCGGGTGGGTGACACGATCCCGTTTCGCCCTCGCCTCAGCCCGGGGCCGGTGACACATCCCGGGGCGGGTGACACGATCGTGACTCGACCCCTCACGGAGGCGGCGCGGCCGTGAGGGCGACCCCCGCCTCCAACGGGTCTCATTATGATTGGCGGGAGCGCACCCTCCTCGATTGTGATTGGTCAGATGCGCTGTCAGTCATGGTCTCTGGGCGCAGGGGCGGGCGCTGAGTGGTCGGCGCTGGCGGCGGCCCCGCCCCGCGGGGACGCGCGGGCGGAGCGGAGCCGCGGCCGGAGCCGCCGGAGCGGGGGCGGCCTGAGGGCGGGGGGGACGCGGCTGCCACCGCCGCCGCTATGGAGGCGAAGCCGGCGGACCCGCTGCTCTGCGACAGCCTCATCCTCTGGGTGAGTGGCGCGGGGATTCTGCCGCCTCTGGGGCCCCTCGAGGACAGCGAGGAGGCGCCAGCGGTGGGGGGCTTTTCCCTCCATCCTTCTCTCCCGTCCCTCCGTCCACCCCTCCCTCCGTCCCTGCCCGCGGGAGGGGGAGCAGGAGCTGCGGGTGGGTCGGGCACGGCCGCGGCAGTGGGGGCTGCCTGGGACACGCTGCTCACAGGCAGCAAAAGGTTCCCGCGGCACCCTCGAGGGGTGGATGTGGTGGGTGGAATATCCCGTGGGCCCAAGTGCGGCTCCCCGGTGGTGGCTTCAGTGTGGAAACTGCTCGGCAATTAACAGTATTAATAAATAAATGCAATTAATTTGAATTGACAGGCGCAGAAACCTCAAGAGTATTTCATACCGGCCGGTTAAAGCGTTTATTAGTCAGGCACGCCACACCTGGGTGTGTGATGTGCCACCTGTGCCAGAGGCACCTGTTTGGAACTGTGGAGTTATTTAGGCTGAAAAAGACTTCTAAGGTCATCGAGTACAAACATGTTTGTTAAATTCATCAATCGCTCTTGCTTCTTCTTTACCTTTCTCTCCAAGCTTCTTCTGTGACCTTGTCACTTTGGTCTTGCAGGTGCAGTCATTTTGGTGACAGGGAGCTCTACTAAATAAAACTTCTGCATGAGATCTTGGCAGGGAAGGTCACAGTTACCTGTGTGAAGGGTTTCTCTAGAAACAGCAGGTGTTTTCCCTCTGTGAAGTGTAAATCACGGAGAGAAGGGAGTGTTTTAGAAGCATTGTAGAAACCCAGGAATGAAACAGGTAAAAGTAACAGGAACAGCAGCCAGAGTAGGTGTTCTTGATTTCTGCATGGCAGTACCAAAGTGTTGACGAGTTGAAGTCTGTAATAAATCACTGATAAAAAATTCCTTCCATTCTCTTCCTCCCTCCATTTTCCTTTCAATGACATTGTATTCTCCCAGTGTTTTGTTGGTCTCTGGAATTTTGGTTGTCTCATACTTACCTCTGTCTGCTTAGATATCTTTTGGGGCTCTTTTATTTTGAATTTTCCCCTCAGTAGTCAAGTAAGAATAACTCCATCATGATTCAATGGCAAGACAAATCACTGCATTCCTGAACTCCTTTACAAAATCTTGTCAGCATTGCTGAACTCTTTACAATTCCTGCTTAAAATTTTTTTAGCCTAATTCTCATTTGTGGTATCCTCGCAGCGCATAGCTGTAATTACATCATGAGTCTTAATGGAACCTTAACTGGCCTTAAACTGAGCAATTGCGTCAGTGTAAAGGAGCACCCCACCCTGTGTTCGAGTTTTCTATGCAGCACTCAGCAGATGCATGTTTTTAGATTTAGCACCCTATTTCTCAGGCCTAGTTTACAACTTAGTAAGTGATTGTTAACACCAGGATGTGTTTGAAACATCCTTTCACAATTTGAACTTCAGTGTGAATAATAGGGAAAAAAGGGATGTGGGGAGAGGGGGATGAAGTGTTCTGTGTTTGGAGAGAAAAGGGTTCTGTAACTCTCTGTTTCTAATGGTTTCTCAGTTTGTTTACTCATTAATAGAGCAAACAGATGCTTATGATTCCCTGTGTTCTGCTGCCAGATCTGGCACTTTCCTATTTTTGTTTTATCAAATGCTATATTAGAAAACATGCTGTGTCCAGAGAAGAAAGAAAAAATCCAAATAAAAATGTTACCTATTGGTTCTGCAGCCCAGGTGTCATTGAATTTAAAGTCCTGAGGATTTTGCAGGAAAAACAGAAAGCAGTTAAATTGAATTATGGGAGTAATGTTTATGAGTATCCATGAAAAATTGACTTTGGTAATACCTGCTAAGATGGAACTCACAAGTCAGTAGCAGAAACAATTTTCTAAGTTAGTTATTTTTCCACTTTGTGTAGAGGAAAAGTTAATTGGATGTTTTTCAGTGCTGTACTGCCTTAGCCTCCAAACCAGGGAGTGGATGTATGGCAACATCTTAAATTGGAAGCTTTTTCCACTGTAAATGCACCACTGCTTGGCACTGGCACCACTGGTAATATTCATTCTGTCCCATGGCTGACTTATTCTATTAATATTCTCGATTTCAGCATGGGAGTGTGTATTTTTATTTTAAAATGTTACTCTATAAAACATCTGTCCCTCCTGTGTATAATCTGGGTGTGGAATGGAGAAACTCAGCCCCTCATGGGCAGGTGAAATTGAGGGCACACCTTCCCCAGGTGAATGGGCTGATTTCTGCTGGGCACTCTCAGCACTGGTGTTTCATCTGCAGATGTTTGGTGGTAGAGCTACAAAATGAACTTTTCAGCTGTGTATCGTGAGCAGAATAGCTCTGTGTCTGAGAGAAGAGCATCTGCTGTAGCAGCAAGTGGCAGGGTGCATTTGGGGTGGAATTCACAAAATGGTTTTCAGCAGGAGTAGCAGCATATCCTCAGAGCTATAGTTAGTAAAACTGAAAAAACGAGGGAGAAAAGAGCACTGCCACAGTCCTGAAGTCTGTGGCTTCTTTTCCCAACCTCCTTCCCACGCCTGCCACTTGTATTGGTTTTGCAAGAACAGTAAAAATCCGTTTTGATGAAATGATTGGGCTGGCATAAGGTTTGGAGAACCCATAATTAATACTTCTACTCTCTCATTATTTCTAGGTCCTTATGTGACTTTTAGATATATAGAGAAACCTAGACTGTCAGTCCTGCTTTTTACTTAGTTTTAATTAGCTGTTTCTATTCTGGGAGATGGTGCATAAAGCAGTGTTGCCTGTCAGGGTTTTTTAAGGCTTTGTTTATCTGCTCTAACAGGCTCAGGTGAAAGGGTAGCACCTGTGCTTAGCAGCTTCCTTGCTTTATGAGGGGTGTATCCAAATGGCAGCATCACAACATTGTGCCATAAAACTCTGGATTTTGGGAAGCTCAGCCTGGAATGTAACCTTGCATGCCCGTGCTTGTGCTGAGGCTGCTGGAGTAGTAGAAGCCAGTGCTCTCAGGCATAGCAGCTTTGTGCTGTGGTGTTCCACTTAATCTTTTATGTAACCTACGAGAGATTACTGACTTCTCACTTCCTGTAAGACAGGATTTAAACCCACTTTTTAAATTAAAAAAACAAGTGAAAAAAATCCCTTGCTCTGCATATTTTTCTCTTGGCTTGATTCGACTCTTTTTGGAGGAAACAAACAAATATTCAGAATTATGGTCACTCTTTATAAAAACAGAGTGGGCAAAAACTGCCTCGGATTCTCACAGCTGGAAACTGCTTTTCCATCACTGTGGTCCAAGTAGCTCCATTTCCCAAACACAAGGTCATTCACCAGGAGTTCTGAAGAAGCTTGTGTTGCACAGGATGTTTGGGAAAGCCCTCTTGCCAAGGGACAGGTAATTTAGGACACTGTAAATGCAGTAAGTTTGAGAAGTCAATTTCTGCAGTGGACAGGGTTTCTGAGTATCTATACTTGCTCCCATTCTATTCTATCTTCTAACAGTACTAATAATGAACTTTCTGTTTTGTTTATTGTGGTAAAGAAGGCTCTTATTTTCCTGAGTAACTGTGATGAACTGACATGTGTATGGAAATGGCTCTCTCATCTAGAATAAGTAGTTCTGAGCTGATTCTCTTTGGAGGAATAAAATATTGCAATTCTAAATATACAGGTAATTCTGTCAAAATGTTACCTATAAGCTTGAGGATAGTTTGAAAAAAATCCCACAATATCTAAAGCAGAGAAACATTTTAACATTGGGGCAATCCCATCCTCTTTCTATCTCTAAACTCTTGTAGTAAAAGAGTGGAATTTTTTTTTCCCCGTCAACTTTCATGCCTTATTCTGATGCTATTTTTTGTTTAGGTAGTTACGTCCAGAGCTAAGCACTGCAACATAATTTGAGGGCTGGATAAATATGACATTAGTCTCCCAAGTTACCTTTCCATAATCTGATTTACAATGGAAGGCCTAGCATGAAAAAACAGAGCGTGGGTGTTCGTACCAACTTTTTAAGCTACAAGTCATAACAGTCACAAGTGTTGAGATAATTGGGTTGGCTTAAAGTCTGCATGGTTCAAAAAGGATTTCGAGTAGAAAGACATCTTGCTAAATGCTTGTGGCTTGAAGGGGAGAAGGGAGATGGCAGCTAATTCATTGTCTGCTGAACTAAAGCCCAGTGCTTTTCCGTGTTGTAGCTGCAGACGTTCAATACAGCTGCACCCTGCAGAGATGTCCAGGACTTGACCAGCGGGGTTGCCATGGCTCAGGTGCTTCACCAAATGTAAGTTGATTCTTCACTTGGAAGAAGAGGGATTTAATTTCCTCAGGTTTTTGTGTTTGACAGATGTAGTTGCTTTTAAAGTATGCAGATATTCAGAGTGGACAGTTTATAGCAGAAGATAGGTTATGCCTTTGTATTGCTGTTTTGGTGGTGATATAATAGGTGAATAATAACATGATGGAAAAGATGATGAGAAGATATACAAATACTGCAGTATTAAATTAATATGTGGGGATAATTGGGCAAGGATGACATTATCTTTTTCACTTTTCCCATCAGCACTATTTCCATGCTTCAGGCAATATGTTCCTCTTTGGAATCAGAAACTAAAGGTTCCAAAGGCATGGCTTTGTGTTCTTTTCTTCCTGGAGTTGCTCAGTTAATTTAGATTTAAGTTCTAGGTTTTAAATGACAACCTATTATTCATGTGGAAAAAAAGGATTGTAAAAGTTCAATGGCAATTAATAGTTAGGAATTATTTTACTTTTGATGAGCTTTTCTATTGGTGTGATGAAGATTGGTTCTCTGAGTGATACTCTAGTTTTGAAATTTGCATAGAGGGTTGTGATGCAAGTCTTTTTTTGAAAGAGTATCATGCTAGAAGTCATCATTGCAATTTTATTGTTATTGTTGGCCCAGATAATTGAAGAGAAGTCTGCATTACCACCTCAGGTTCAAAGTGTCATTTTGTAATTATTATGAAATGTCTTAAATACCATCACAACCCCCCTCCCCCCACAAAAAAATGGGCTCAGAAACCCTCCTGTCTGTTTGTAAAGATTTTAAATGTACTTTTTAAAGACAGAGCTGACCCTTTTCCTGGACATGGCAAAAACTGATTTAGGGTTTGCTGAGGATTGTTTCCCGTGTATTTGGGTATTAGGCTGCCACATGCTTTTGGCAAACTTCTGAACACCAAGTTAGTTCGTGTGCAAGTGGGGATAAGGATTGTCCTTTATTAGGTGCTTTGGGACCAGTGAATGAACAGTGCACTGTCAAAGTTAAATATTGTTGAATATGCTGTGATTGTACTGCTTGGCAGCTCAGTGTGTGTAAACACCTCCAGCAGCAATTCATCCTTGTTTATGCTGGCAAAGTGAATCCCCTTCTGCCCAGGGGAACCAGAGACATACAAAATATACAAAATGCCAGTAGTTTAAAGTGTTTTCTTAAGTGCCTTTGACAAATTGTAGTAAATGTTAGTTAGTCCAGCCTACAGGGATAGGTACAAAACATGATGTCAGCACTAGCCAAAAAAAGATGTTTCTTTACCTCATTATGGTTACTTTATCAGGTATACAAAGTCAGCATGACAGAGGTTTTCACATCCTTGTGTTGCAGCCCCAGCTGGCTCAGGCACACAGAGACATGCTCCCAGCCCTGGAATGTGCCTTAATGCAGCCAGCAGGATAGAAATTTCCTGTCACATAAGTTTACCTTGCAATCTCCAGGAATCCATGCCTCATTAGACACTGAAGTTCAGCATCAGATGATTTAATGCTGGGAATTTGCTGTCTTATTTATTTAAATCCGTGCTTATTGATCAATCATTTAATTTTGTTTCAGAGATGTTGCCTGGTTTGATGCATCTTGGCTCAATCGCATTAAAGAAGATGTTGGTGACAACTGGAGAATAAAGGTATTTAAAACTGAAGATAGTGAAGTTTGTGGGGTTGGATGTTGTGGTTGTCCTGAGATCTGGCAGTCCAAAACCTACAGAATTAAGCTCAAGCTTTTCAAGGATATTTTAAATGAGCTTCGACTGTCTGTTGATAGTTTAAGTGCCTTCCAGCATTATTGCATGGGGGTTTTCTGCTGTGATATTTCTCATCCTGTCCTCTTATAGAGCTGCCTTGTAACCATTCTATTAGAAATTATTATTTGATTTAATAAAAAGTAAAATTTTAAATAAAATTTTAACCTTGTCTTTCATGTACAACTAGTCCAGTAATTTGAAGAAAATACTGCAAGGAATTATGGACTACTATCATGAGGTATGGAGAAACAAATTTATTGTTGTTATTCTCATCATTAAACACGATGATTATTGCTCCCCTTGACTTTGCCAAGTAGAAAAAAGCTGTGATTTGTTTGAGGACCTTTTAGGCAGAAAGTGTATGATAATTATCTGTTAAGTGGGAGGTCTGAGTGAATATAAAATTAATTTGAGCAGGTGTGTTTTAATTAAGGCTCTTGGAGTATGATCTGGGAACCACGTCTGTGCCCAGGTGAGTGCTGAAAGGACTGAGCTGCAGAGTCCTGTTGACTTTTGTGCATGCATTCATGTTTGCTCTTGTCTAGAGAAGCTTTAATCCTTTTGTACACAACAGAACAAACTCAGCAGCCCCAGTGTAGCTTTTATGATCTTCTCTTGGAAGCTGGGAGCCAAGGTAGGAATCTTCCTGGACCCAGTAAGGATCAGTTTGTTCTGTCTCATGCAGGGATGAGTACAGTGGCCAGAAAAGGCTGCTGTATTTTGAGTTTAAAAAAAAAGCTGTATTTTGTATGTATTGATTTGATTACAGTTATGTAATGGGTATGGTCTAGAAAAACTTGCCAGAACTTGTTCTGGCTTCCTGGTCTCACCTGGGCTGAGCTGTGTCACCAAGTGCCAGGCCCTGATGTGCTGCCAGGTCTGAGGCTCTGTGGCAAACCCAGAAGCAGAACTTCTTTAAGCTCATGAGGAGCTTTTTGAAGGATTTCGAAGCAACTCCGTCTGGAAGTATTATTAATTCCTTCTTTTATTATGTTGGTAAAATAAACGAGTTCTCTAATATTTGAGAACTGTCCCAATCACTTCTACTACTGTCACTTTTTCTTGTAGAAGTGCTCAGGTAACTAAATCTGGGAACAAACTTACTCCGAGGGCATTTTCTCTGGCTGGCTCACTGAGTCCAGATTTCCTACGTGATACCAGATTTTCATGTTGTATGAAAGTGGGAGTCTCCTTTTTCTCTTAATTTTGTAAATTTTTTTTTCAGTTCCTGGGTCAGCAGATTGCAGAAGAGCTTATTCCAGACTTGACCCGGATATCTGAGAACTCGGATCCCACTGAGCTGGGCAGGCTCCTGCAGCTTATTTTAGGTTGTGCAGTCAACTGTGAGAGGAAACAAGGTAGGCACTACCTTAACCTGCTCAACAAACAGCAGACTGCCTCAGGTGATAGTTAAGATGGAAAAGATGTAGAAATTTCTCTTTCTTATTCATCAGCATTGTTAATATGCTGAATGCCTGTTCTGAAACTGGAGTTCACTTAAAAGCAGAAATTATATGGGAAGTGTCTGTGAATAAAACTCAAAACTTTGCTCAGAATAAGTTTAAAAATACAGTGTGAAGTGTGTGTGGTTTATTCATATTGTTAAAATCTGTACCAAGACCCAGAACTTCCTATTAAAATGCAAATCTAGCAAAATTAAATTAAACCCTTAAATTAGAAACCGCCTCTTCTCTGCCTGCACGGGCTCAAGGTTGAATTGGTTGTTTTCTCTCCCTTACCAGAACCAATCCTCTGTGCTCTGATGGCATCTCTCCTTAGGCAGAGTATAAATTTGTCCAGTTAAGAGTTTATAATCTTTTGTGCTTATCTGCCGTATCACTGGATACCAGTGATGTGGGTTAATGGTAGTCCTCTGTGTGAAAAGACCACTGCTTGTTTTGAGGGAGCTTTATGGATAATAGTTCTTTCTAGATCTTTCTATCATGTTATTCAAACCTTTGAGATGAACATTGTGATGAGTCACTACAAATCCTTTTTCACAGAACACATACAGAATATCATGACCCTTGAAGAGTCTGTTCAGCACGTTGTCATGACAGCCATTCAGGAGGTGGGTAACAGTTCATAGCCTGATGCTGGCAGTTGAGAAGTTCAAATACCTTTTTGTTGACCTTTGTGAATTCTTTCATGCAGGCAGAGGTGAGGGAAGAGTGCGAGTACTTTCCTAAATTATTTGGGAGGTTCAGGACCAAGAAACCCTAAACCCCAGCCAAAGGGTTTTGATTTTACACTTGTGGTGGCCAGACGTACAACAAAGGCTTAAGATTTCTTCTTCACACAAGAAATGTGTAGAGTTGCCAACCACTGATTATACTGGAGTTAGATTCTGAAATTTCTGTCCCAGTGTTGTAGTCTTGGTCCCAGAGTTAAGCTGATTGTGTTTGTGAGGCTGTATTGTTCTGACAGACCATTCCAGCCTCTGACTTACAGAGATGCAGCTGCATCTCTTCTATTTTTGTCATGGTGTGCTCCTCCTCCTGTTAATTTGTTCTTGGTTGGATCGTCTTAGTGATCCAGCTCACAGCTTAGCTCTGCAGTCACTGGCTTTTGAGAGCTTCAGGACTGTGAAGCAGAGTGTGGAGAGAGGCAAAAACTAAATACTGACATAGAAGAAAAGGTGTGTAATTGCACCCTTAGCAAGATAACAGTGGAGTTGGTAATAGGCTTTATAACTTAGATTTAAATTGACTGTATAGTCTTTAAAGTAAGTAAAGGTTACGCTTTAAGTGTCCTATTGGTAGAAATAAATCCATAAACCTCGTGTTTGTTGTCTTCTGGCTAATTAAACTTTCTAGAAGAAGGTCTAGAAATAATTCAGTAATTCCTGAGTGACGAGTAAAGCCCTTTAATTGTTGGTAAATACACACTGTGCATCTTTGTATTGGGGAAATAATGTTGTTATTGTTCGTTTAGTGGCAATTAATGGGACACAAAGAAGTGTGATAAATTAATTGAAATCCTGTCTTCTGGTTCATTCCAGTTTGACTGACTAGGGGGTAACAATACCTTCAACACATCACACATTCATCCAGTATAGTGTTACTGACAACTTGATTAATTTTGAGGGGAGGGAGGTAAAAATCATCATACTGTAGATCCATTTAAACCTTTTACCAGCCATGAGATGAGGAGGAGCATTATTAATCTGTTTTGGTATACTGAAGGGATGCAATAACACAATGGAAAATACAGTTGGTACTCAGTAAACAGTGAATTTACTGATCTGTAACCTCTAATTTAACCTTTTTTGCTGTGGCCTCTTCCTGTAGCTCATGAGCAAGGAAGTAACGAGTCCTTCCCCGTGTGATGCATCAAGTGAAGTGGAACAGCAGGTAACTGCCTGATCTGGGTTGCTGTTGTAGATCAAGCCTGAACAATAAGTTGGTACCTTGCCATCCCTTAAATGAAGTAATGCTGGTTTTTCAGTGCTGATTAACTGAAAACTTAAGTGTTGCTCTATAGCTTCTTCAGAAACCCCGCAGTCACTGCTGTGTCATCTTCCTGCATGGGGTAAAACTGGTCAGTGCAAGCCTACATTGCAGGGAGGGGTAGGGCTGCATCAAGGCTCAGCCTTCTCAGGCTGAGTGCTTCAGGTTATTTTTAAGGGGCTGTGAAAATTCCTGATCATTTGAACCCTACAAGATGTTGCACATAAAATGAACTTGTCTTTAAAAGTAGCTGCCCATAAAGAAGCATCAGTATTTCTGTTCTGAGATGAAGGGTAGGCATTTGATTTAACAGGGATTTGGAAATGGTGACAGCACAAATGTTCCTGTATTTTGTTTTGTTATGCCTTTAGCCCAAGTTGTTGAGTTTCAACAATTTACTTTCTACATGTGATAGTCATTGAGAAGGGAAGTGAAATGAGCAGGGATCCTGATGTAGCAGAGCATAGATGGGTTTGTGGGTCAATGTGTGCACCTAACAGCCTACTTAAATAATTGGTGTAAGCAGTTGAGGCACTTCAGAAGCTCTAACTGAGTATTTTGGATATGGGCCACAGTGATTGACTGCCTTGTTTTTTTGCAAGCTCAAAAAAGCCTTGGAAGACCTTCAGGAAGCACTAGCAGAAAAAGAGGAGCTGGCACAAAGATGTCAAGAGCTGGATTTGCAGGTAAGAAACAGCCAGTTGCTTATTTCTTTAATATGTAGTGGTGCTGCTTTTAAGATGCAGAAATTCAGAAGGGCACAGTGAATTTTACATTGTTTAAATTTTTGGGAGAATTCTTAGCTGCTTGTGGGGGAAAAGCAATCGTTTTGTGCTCCAGAATGAAATTACTGGAAAGAGTTTTCTGATGGAAGTGCAAGCTGAGGTCCTGTGCCAGCTTATCTCAATGGTTCTTTGTCTTAGCTTAATGTTTCCCCTTAGTAGCAGGTAGTGTTAAAACAATGTTATCATGGTTTTAAAAATTGCCCTTCTCTTTTTCAGTCCTCTAGTCTTTTGTACTGTGTCCAAAAAATCCAGTTCATGTAATAAACAGTAATTAGATTTAATCACAGGAAAATGATGCTGTTTCAATAGGAGTTGATGAGTGACAAAAATTTGTAATTTATCTAAAACTTGCTAACTTCTTCTCATACACAATTGCAACATGGAGGATATTTCAGGATAAAAATAATGAAAACTAATATATCCTTGCTGACATTTTCAAACAACAATACTAATAGGCCTATTTTTGTTTTTAATGGATGTAGCAGCTAATCAAGTCACTCTTGAGAAAAAGGAGAGAGGACTTCACGACAATAAAGAGAAATTTGCATTTCAATCAACTTTTTAAAGAAAAAAAAAATCACTTGTCAGCCCCTCTCTTATGGCACTATAATCTGAGAATAGAAAGAGTTTTATCTGGGAAGGCAATTCACATCAGGTTTGGCTCTGCACAAAGAGAACATTTGGGTGGCATCTTCTTGTAGGAGCCAGAGGGCTGTGCTGGCTGTGTGAGCCTCTGGAAATGAACACCCACAAAAGCAGAGGCCAGTTTTACATTTCTTACTGACAATGACAACTTAAAAAGTAGAATACTTGTGTCTAAAGCAGCTCAGAGCTACTTGCTATGCCCAGGAAGCTATTGCTATAATTGCATTGATATTTAGTTTCCTTTTTTTCTTGAGGCAGTAGTAAGGCTTCCTAGTGAAAGCAGAGATCTAAAAATGCTTGTGAGAAGAGTCTGCAGGAGAAGACTGGCGTCCTCCTGTTTTCCATGGCTTTTCTTCCAGAATTCTCTATTAATTAATCATAGATGATGCAATGCCAGTTGCTGATAACGTGGCATGGGACAGGTGAAAGGTGTTCAAGGGAAGGGTACTGCTGAATGTAAACAGATGAGTTAATGACACCACAGCTCTGTAATACTGTGATGTGTCTTTGAAAACTCTCTTCATAATTCGTGTTGACTTTGACACCACTTCTGCTATGTTGAAATAATAAAAAAGAGGAGAACCAGAAAGGAACTGAGAGAAGATGTAAAACTTGCTTGTTGAGTTGAGTCATAGTTTGATATTTAGGTTTTTTTAAGTCTAAGATGGGTGATGTTTTAGCACTATTCTAGAAGTCTGAGTGTTGTGCATGCTTAAGACGTGGCTGACCCTTGCACAGGAGGCATTCTGCTGAGCAGGGCTCAGAGGTTCTCTCTACTCAGAGGTGTTTGTGTGCCTGTAAATAGTGAATGACATTTGGTACATAAAAAGGAGAGAACCTAGAAAGCCAGCACCTAATGAAGTGGTAGATTAATTACTGTTTGACTTCTACATCTGTTTGACTGATAGATTTTAAAATTATGATCACAAACAAATTGTTTCTTAATATTGCATACTGTAGATTATATCTGTTTAATAATGTCATCATGATGTTTTTTTAATTTTATTTATTTGAAGCCGTAATATTGACTTGACGCTTCTCATTTAAACTAATTCTTAATAAATTCACTTGTAAGGTCTCAGTCTTCCTTGATATTTTCCAAGAGTATAAGAAAGGTAGGTTTACTTTATGATTCAGGAAAACATAACCCAAAAAGCATATTGTCCCTGTTTAAATGCCAGTGACTAACACACGCTACGTGCTCTTATGTTCGACAGGACATTAAAATTAACACAACAGCTTTCACTAGACAAACTTTAAAGGTTCTATCCTCTTAATCCTTCTGGCTGTGAAGCTGGCTCCTGTCAGTGAAGTGTCGTAGCCCCTGTGCTTAGCTGTGCCACTGGGTAGGCGTGTGTGGCGCTGCCAGGGTTGCATGCTCCCCTGAAGCTGGCCAGGCTGTCCGTGCGTGTGCGCTTCGGCCGACCCCGCTCCTCGCAGCCATTCCCTGCTGAGCACGGCAGCCCGGGGGTGCTGCCCATGCCATGCTGCTTCTGGTTGTCCAGCACAGGCAAGGTGGACACTTCTTGCACTCAATACTCAGAGTTTTTTTGTACGGCGTCCGTGGTGTTTTTAATGGAAGTACCAGTTTCTCTCCATATCACTTTGTCTGCCTTTTTACCGTGGTTTCAGTTACAGAAATTTGTCTTTTTATTTAGAGGGACTGTTCCTTTAGTGCTTCATAACTGTCATACACTAAAGCATCTGTATGCTCAAGTGTGCTCTGTAAACTACATTCTAAAACTTCTAAACGCTCAGCCTTTTTCATGAACTAATTTGGTGATGTATTGCTGTGTTGCCTCAGTTCTTTGGACAGGTCTTACAGTGTTCATGCTGTTTTTTCTCTGCTAGGTGGCTGCCCTCCAGGATGAAAAAAACAGCTTGATGTCAGAAAATGAGATCATGAATGACAGACTAGAGCAATTAGACGACTCTCTTGATGATCCAAATACTGTGGTTGCAAAAAAGTATTTTAGTGCACAGTTGCAGCTGGAACAATTGCAAGAAGAAAACTTCAGGTATGAAATTATTTCCCCCAGAAATCTCTCACTTGTGTAATGTACTCTGAAAATTTCTGGTACTCTTTGGGGATTTTCCATCTAAATTTCTGTTGCATTAAAAGCTTTCTAGCGCTGTATAAGCATATTTTAAAGACAGTCCTCATATTTAAATATAGAATCTGTCACTTGTTGTAAAAAGTATTCGTTTGTAATTGGCATAGCCATTTAATATTACCAAAAAGGTGATGGAAGGCAGGAAAATGAGGGCTGAAATGATTTGTGTGGAAGCAAAACAAACTACACCTCCAACACCACCGTGTCCCTCTATTGAACTGATTTCCTTCACATATTAATGTCTCTCTGTGATCCACCTTGGGAAACAAAAATCACTTTTCATGTGATTCCTTAATACTGGTGTGGTAAATTTGCAGTGTACAACCCATTGTGATTTAGCAGGTAGACAACAAAATGTTCCATGTTTACAGGAACATTTTTCCAGCTACTTAAATCAGTAGTTTTCCTGTTATCTTGCTTATTTTTAGTAATTCTAGTACTAAATGAAACTGTGCAATAATGATGAGCTCCTAACAAAGGTCCTGGTTTTGATCTGGTAGGCTTGAAGCTGCAAAAGATGATTATCGTGTCCATTGTGAAGATCTAGAGAAACAACTGATTGAGCTGCAACATAGAAACAATGAGCTGACCTCTCTGGCAGAAGAATCGAGAGCCTTGAAGGATGAAAATGATATTCTTAGGTATGTAAGGGAGAGCTCCACACACACACATTAGGGTTTAATGGCTAAATCCAAGGATTTGTATTTAACAGGATTTTTTTGAGGTGTTACTTCTGCAGTTCTTACCTGCATGAGATCTTTGTCAAAGCAGAGGTGAAGTGCAGACTTCCAGGGAAGGGCTCCATTGTTTGATAAGAATAACACATGGAATTTGTCTGTGAAGCAGAATTCATGACCATAGAACTGAAGCTTCTTCATGTGGGACAGAAAGTGGAAGTGTTCATGTAGAAAAGAATATATACAGCTAGAATTTTGACCTAACTTTTGGTGTCAGCATTCTAGGCCAGATTTAGGTTAGTGAGATCCTTAACAAAATGAAGATGAAACACATGGTAACCTTCAGGAGAATTTAATGTAACATTCCAGCTTGTGTAAACTGTATTAAATACCAGACCACCCAAAAAATACCCAAAATAAGTTGTATTCTGAAAGCAGGTCTGCTATTCATAAAATAATATGAATAAAACATGGAAAGAAAAGTGGTTTCAGGTGTTTAACTTAGTGGTTCTTAAATAACATCTGAAACAAATCCTAGCTATAGCTTTTTTCCATTATTTTCTTGTACCAGCTTCTGGTGAGATATGAATGCAAATAATAAACACAGATATTAAAACTAATTTTAAATTTATGGTCCCAATATTTTCTTACCACGTAGATTTTTGTTAATGATCAGCTGACAGCTCTTGGTCGTACCTGCCGGTGATGGTTTTCATAGAGCAGTTGTGTTCTAATTCTGTATAATCCCCCAGTGAGAACATACCCAGGTACCAGTACTTTGAGATGACTGTCTAGCACAGGATGTTGTGGTGCCACAGAATTCTTTAGGGATATTTGACCCACTAACCCTTGCTCAAATTTCTGGCATGTGACTGCCAGTCTCACTTGAAGGCTGGCTGATTTCAGGTTTATTAAGCAAGTTTGTGTTGCTTATACATTTAAAAATAAAGCAGTGAGATGTAACTGCTGCTAAGCCTGTCACATCTCTCTTTATAAACAGTGTGTGTCAGCAGAGTTAGAGTTCTGTAATCTTTCCTTCTGACTGCTGTTTATACCTTAAGGGCCACTGCAGACAAGGCAAGCAAGCTGGAGTCAACGGTGGAAGTGTATCGGAAGAAGCTGCAGGATCTGAACGATTTCCGCAGGCAGGTCAAGTCCCTGCAGGAGACCAACATGATGTACATGCACAACACAGTGAGCCTGGAGGATGAGCTCAGGAAAGCCAACGCAGCACGAGCCCAGCTGGAAACCTACAAAAGACAGGTAGTGCAGCACTTGTGGTTGAAAAGTTCGTTTTTCCCCCAGGTAGCTGGGAATACCTTAACAACCCTGCTTTGTCCCTTTGGAATTTCTTATTTGTGAAAATAGCCTGCCATTCCCTCCTGGGTTTTTCCCTGTTTGTTAAACTTGCAAGCTTAACTGTAGTTGCCCTCTCGACTGATGTGAGAGTCCATAGTCTGCAGGCTTTTCTTCTTTACTCTGAGGTAATTTGTGTGCCTGGGAGAGGTTGTTCAGCTGTTACTGAGATAATTTGCATGGAATCATAGAATGGTTTGGGTTGGAAAGGGACTTTGAAGATGATCTCATTCCACAGCCATAGGCAGGGACACCTTCCACTAACCCAGGTTGCTCCAAGCCCCATCCAACCTGACCTTGAACACTTCCAGGGGTGGGACACCTACAACTTCCCTTTGCAACCTGTGCCAGGGCCTCACCACCCTCACAGTAAAGAATTTTTTCCTAATACCTAATCTAAATCTGTTCTTTTTCCATTTGAACCCATTCCCCCTGTCCTGTCACTATGTGCTTATGTTCTTTTATTCTTATCTTTCTTCATGGAAATTAGAAGTTTAATTTTAATTTTTGTGGTAATTAAGAGAGTTAAATAAAAAACCAAAAAACCAACAAAAACCCCCCAAAACACACAGGCCCCCATCCCACCTCATATCCTCTTCCCTAAGCTTGAGGGATCAGCTGTTCTATTTTGCCTGAATCGGGCAGGGGTGACTGTTTTAATACAGCTTTTGGAAGAAGCATCTTGCAACATTCATGTGCTAAATAATGTTTTTGTGAAAAGGTCCAGGAGCTTCATAACAAACTGTCTGAAGAATCCAAAAGAGCTGATAAGCTGGCATTTGAAATGAAGCGACTTGAAGAAAAATATGAAGCTTTAATGAAAGAAAAAGAGGTAAATCCCTTTAAGAGTTTCTTTGAGCACCTAATAAATCTCTCTCAAATCCTCTGCTTGAGGAGAACCTTCCTGGAAGTAGTGCCATCATGAAAGTGAAGTTTAGTGCTCCATGTGTGTGCCTACACATGTAAAACATAATATGGAATCATCAAATCATGAAGGTTGGAAAAGATCTCCAAGATCATCAAGACCAACCTAAAATGTGCATATGTCATTATTACTTCTGATTAATGTTATTTGGGTTTAAAAGTGGTGCAGCCTGACCTAATTCCACCTCAAATGTGTCTTGTTAGAGACTGATAGTGCAGTGTGATGCCTTGAGAGAGACAAACGAGGAGCTGCGGTGTGCACAGATGCAGCAGGATCACCTGAGTCAAACAGGTACTGCTTTATCTTTAGAGACTTTTTTACTTGTTTTAGAGATTTCTTTAAGTGTGTTAAATTTAACCCCTCATGTGATTTCAGGTGAATCTCGTTTTAAAAGCCATGAGAACCTTGCTGCTGAAATTCTGCCAGTGGAATATAGGTAAGACCCAAATATTGAGGCTGTTTGGGATGTTCTTAGGTGGGGCATGACAGTGCCTGTGTGAACGTTCAGTATTTTCATCAGTGTGATTCTTTATCCCACTCCTTGCTTCGCCCCATATAGGTGTTAATAATTATTTCCCCATACTGTAATTACTTGGTTTTCTTTCCTAAAGTTGTATCAGATTGCTGCAAATAAACCTGGGTTTGGAGTGACAATTTAAAATTCTGCTTATATCTGTTAGAGTTTTCAAACATTTTAAGTTACCTTTTAATAACAAATGGCATTGTTACCCCAGTTATATCATTAAGCAGAACTTGCTTGGCTCCCTTTAAGGCTGGGGCAGTGAACAGGACTATTACTTCCTCTTCTTAGTCACCTTCTTAATTAACAGTGACTTTTTTTTGTTGTTCTTGATTCAGAGAAATGTTTATCCGGCTGCAGCATGAGAATAAGATGCTCCTGCTGAAACAGGAGGGGTCAGAAAACGAAAGGATTGCAGAGCTCCAGGAGCAGCTGGAGCAGAAGCACCGGACAGTGAACGAGCTGGAAACCGAGAAGAGGTGATGGGTGAAACTACACCTTAAAATACAACAACAAGTGATCTCGGGAGTTTCAGGGTGACCTGTGCCCTGCATCTGTAGTGTAGCACTGTGTAGGAACCTTTTCTTTCACCAGTGTAATCATAAATGGAGGATTATGAAGCAAGAAAGAAGGAAAGTGGTTTGAATGTGGTGTTGTGAGGTGTGGTAGATCTGTGTGTGCCATACCCTGAAGGAAGTGTTGCTTACAGGACACTCTTCTTAGCTGTGAGTGATTCTTGGTAGACCAAGAATGGATGTGAACTCTATTCTTAGAACTTCAGATTCTTAGACCATAAGTTTTCTATCAATGAATGCTAAAGCAGTTTACTAGAACATGAAAATTTTTGGTAGTTACCTTTTCTCAAAACTTAAAATGATTATAGGAATTTCATTATAAAACGTTCAACAAAGATCCATGTTTGTTTCAGCAGAAGTTCAAGTCAAACTAAAAACATCTAAAATCAGTTTATTTGTGGCTTAAGTCCTGCTAGGTAGGCCTTCTGAAAAATTAATGAAACAGAGAAGTCTGTGTGTGAACTGTTTAGGTGGGCAATAACTGTCTTTTCCTCCTAAAAGGCTCAATGAAGAGCGTATTGGGGGACTACAGCAGCAAATTGAAGATCTGCAGAAGACTTTACAGGAGCAGGGATCCAAGACTGAAGGAGTAAGTGAAAGTTCAGACTTCTTGGCCTTGAAGATACATTGCCAGTTTTGTTTGAAGTCTTCCAGTGTGGCAGCAAGTCCTTTGTTTAGATATGATCTTACTTTTCAGTGTATCTGAGAAATAACCCCCACAACTGCAGTTCAACTGGAAGACTCAGGTTTTGTGTGATTCCTTTCTCCCACCTTCTTTATGGAACTGTAACCCTTCTACCCTCTACTTTACTTTTAAAAATCTGTAGTTTTATCATTCAGTGGATTTATTTGTTTTGGCTTAATTAGTTGTGCTATGTATTCTTGGCTGATTTGTAAGAGCACTTGAATGTTGCATGGTTATGAAATACTGAAATGTAACTGAATTTTAACTCTCTCCTTTCACAGTCCAGCAACCTGAAGCAGAAACTGGCAGCACACATGTAAGTAAGGCACATGCATCCACAATAGCTTATTTATACTAAATAGAGCACAGGAGCTGCCTAAATCTTGGTAGAGATGTCTTGTTTTTCTAAGCCACCGATTTGAGAATTATGCATAAAGTGAGTTAAATATTGTTGTTGCAGTTTTGTTTACTCTGACCATGATGATCTTGTAGTACCAGTGCCACTTCACTGTCTCTTCAGCACCATCAGCATTGTAACTGTTCTGATTCTACAACAGACTGCTAAAACCATCACTCAAAGTGTATTCCACTCTTCTGAAACATTTCCAATCCTTTCAGCAGATGCAGTTCTTGCTAAGATGATGCTGGAGAAGCTTAACTGTTCATTTTCCTGTTTTTAACTAAAGAAGGATCAATTCAGAAGTCACAACTTTTATGATACTAATATTCCTTTTCAAATCCTGAAGAATCATTAGAGCTTAAAATAGTTATTTAAGTACTTCTGTCAGGAAGTTTAAGCTTTCAGCTGTTAAACCTAGAATTATTTGTGAGCTTAATCCTTAGCCCAACTTTTCATTCACAGGGAAAAGCTGAACGAGGTTCATGATGAGTTACAGAAGAAAGAGGCTGATCTTGCAGAGCTCCAGCCTGATGACAGTCAGAGCCGTGAGTTGTTTTGTGGGGGGATTTGGGGTATGTTTTTCATAAGCCTATGTTAAGTTCCTTCTGAAATGATTCCCATATCCCCTGGGCTATGAGATGCTTGTCTGGATGAGGCTTTTTGCTGCAGCTTAGCTTTAAGTCTGAACTGGGGGGTTTGGAGGGGTTTTGTGTGTGGTGGTGGGAGAGGATCCTGGGGGGGATGAGGTTTGTTGGACAGTGCTCTGCAAAATGGGATTTTAGGGTCAGGTAGAACAACTGAAACAAAAATAAGAACTTAAACCTTCTAGCTTCTACATAGTTCTCTGTTTGGGGGGTGGTGAAATCAAGAGAACACAGAATCTTTGAACAAAACCATGTCTGTTTTTATTTTGTATGTCTTTGTTGATAATTTCTGTAAACAGCCCAGAAGATTGGAGAGCTGGAAGCAGCTTTACGAAAAAAAGATGAGGATATGAAAGCAATGGAAGAAAGATATAAAATGTACCTTGAGAAAGCAAGGAATGTGAGTGGCATGTTTCTGAACATATGCGTTCCTCCCTCATAAATTGTTAAACAGATTGAGTGTGTGTGTCCCCACCTCCCAATTAAAATTAGTAGCTATGTGTTGCATTTTTAGTCAGATTGTTCAACTGCAGCCAGTTAAGTCTGAGAGAATAAATAGGGTTTAGGCTGAGCATGAGGTGCAGTAAGAATTCCTTTGTACAGTAGAACAGCCTGATCAGTACCCAGCCTGTTCTCACATTCCTCCTGGCAGCAGATGAGATGCAGAGCTTTTGAGAATCAAACTGACTTGTAATGCTCTTGTTTTGCCTTGTCCAGGTGATAAAAACCTTAGACCCCAAGCTAAATCCAGCATCAGCAGAAATTATGTTGCTCAGGAAACAGATACTGGAAAAAGACAAAAGAATTGAAGCACTAGAGGTAAAAATCTTGCATATATTTAACAATAACTTCTCATATGCTCTGTTTCTGGTATTAGGCATTCAAGATATTGTGTCCTAGTGATTCAGTAAAATCTGCGTGGCTGAAATTCTGGAAGGATTGTTGACAGTAGTCCAAATACCGAAAAAGTTGGGGAAATGCATTCAGTTTCACAGCAGTATTGATGGGGCTAGTTGGAATAGTTGCCTGAGGAAATACAGAACTCCTCAACGTGGTTCAGTAGGCTGATAGGTCTGACTGTATAAATGCTGTGGCCTCACATTTCTTTTGTGTAATGTGTACTAGGGAAGTATATTATGTAATATAGCAATTAGTCAGTCATGGAGGTACATTCTTTTTGGGTGAAAAATTGCTAAATTTTTTATAGTTTTTCTGATACACAGCAGACCTCTTGTGCACTTCCCCCCACAAACCCTCAGGGTGCATTTCAAAGTTCCATTTGTGTTTCTAACTGCCACTTGTGTAGTTTGGCCTCTTCTTAAAGCAGGCTGATATTTATCTCTCAGTCTTTTATGAAAGTATTTTTGTTTATAGTTCTAGGCCTTGTAGTTATTTTGTGTGTTGAAGCATTTCTGCTGCCTGCATTTATTTCACTCAGTGGACTGCAGTAAGTTTATGCACATAAAATTTGTGTTTTCACTGAGATTTGTCTCCTTGCAGAATGAATTCAAAATGGCTAAGCTACGTGACTATGAGGAGAAGCTGATTGTAACTGCATGGTATAACAAGGTGGGTCAAAAATTCACTTACTGATGTATCAGAAATCAGAAAAACTTATTTTGCTACATGCAGTTAAATCTTAGTTCATCGAAGAAATACAGCAGAAAAAATTCTGTGTGCATACCAAGTAAGCATGAGCGAGGTGGGTAATATTTTTTTTTCTTCTGTTTTTGCTGTTAAGTTGTTTTGAACTCCTTTGCAGAGCCTGTCCCTGCAGAAGCTGGGCATGGAAGCCAGGCTGGTTGGCAGCAGTGGCAGCTGCGGGGCCGGGCCCGGCCGCTCCTTCCTGGCGCAGCAGCGGCACGTCACCAACACCAGGAGGAACCTCACTGTTAAAGTGCCAGGTGCAACATCTGATTAAACACGAGGACATGAGGAAAACTCAACATGCTAAAGTGTCCTTACATGTTTTATACCTTCCACTTTACCTACTTGATGAAAGAGGAGGTTAGAATGGTGGGCAGCTGCAAATTCCAACATCAGAACCTGTCAGGAAGGGATTGAGGTGATCAGCCAGAAGGTAGCACGTAGTTTTCCAAGTAGATTTAATAACTGCAGCATGTACAAGCACAAATTAAAAGATTTATATTTGCCTTCAGATTATATTGTAAATATGAAATTTGGCACTATATATTTAAAAGTTTATTTAAATGGGTTTGGGCTAGAAAGCTGACTTTTATAATGGGAAGATGTTATGCAGAGGTGTACTTCAGGAAACTGGCAATATTGGGCATTTTTGCTGAAAACAGATCTAAAAGATTTGTAACATCTTTTTAAAAAAAGACTTTTTTAGAATAGAAATTACAATTTTAAAAGCAAGAAAATACTTGCATTTATAGAAGAAGAAAATAAAGGTGTGGTACCTATTATGTAACAGAAGACAGGATTTGTTTTGTGAGAAGCAGAATTACTCAGTTTATTTAAAAAATAAAATAAAAAGCAAAGCTCAAGTTTGTGCATATATACACTGAGGAAAACCTGTCTTTAAGATACTGAATTCACTTAGGCCAAAAAGCTTGTCTTTTCCTGGGTAAGAAAAAAACTATTATACTAACTGGAAAGTCTGGGCTGTATTTTAAAAGTCTGGCATATTGGTACACTGCATTTATTTGCAGAAAGGGGATTAGGTGGGAAGGAGCCCCATTTATTTTTACCTATTTATACAACCCTATGCATGGAAATTGCATTTCCCCTTTTTTAAATATAGTTTCACTTGGGTTATTCTGAGCTGGCTGTGCTAGGCAGAGGAATGAGAGATGGCTTTGGCAGTGACTGGCAGCAGAGGTTGGTTGTTGGCAGGGAGAAAAGTGCATAAACCATAATAGTTTGATAGAAGATGAAATGGGGGTTGATACCTGAAATCTGCGTGCAGGAAGTTGCTGTCTTTCACAAGACTTGTGACTTTATTTCCCAAATGTCTTACTTTTGTTTTAAATTGTATTTTTAGGAAACCTGTTAATGTCTGTTCTTTGCAAATGGTCTAGAAAAAGTTCATTATACCCATAGTTAAATAAAATAGAATTGCAGCAGCCCTTAAAATGAAATGAATACACTTAAATTTAAGTATTTGAGGGTGCTGTACCATACCACCATCTAACATACAGTCCAGCTACATGTGACAATGAAAACACACCTGTCTCACCATTAAGGCCATCTTTGATTTGAGAAGAGGGTTCAGCTTTACAGGATTTTTAGCTTTTGAATTGTGACATTTGGATAGTCTGTCGTTTTGCCTGCCCCTCACTATAGCTTGTCCTTTGATTTCTTCCTTCCCCAACATCTTAACTTTTTAATTGGGCATTGCATGTGATGCCAGAGAAAAGGCAAGTATTCATTTCTGATACTTACGGTTGCTTCTTAGCTGTGGTGGTTGTTTTACAGTGCTGTGTGTATGAATAGGCATTCAACAGAGCTCCTTCAACAGGCATTGTTTAAAAGCCAGTCTCGTGCAAGTGTGGCATGAGCCAGACACGTGGCTGTTGGAGGGGTGTCTGTGGTGGTGTTCTTCAGGACTCTCTGCTTCTTTGGACTACCTCGAGGGTTTTGAGGTCTTTCATTGCTGCAGTGGTGTTAGTGGAGTTGGTGTTTTTGGGGTACAGTTGCATATTGAATCCCCCAGTGCTGTGGGGGGGAGCAGTGGAGCAGGAGATGAAGTCTGAGCAAGATGTGTCCATTCCTACAGTCTGGTACTTGGTGTGTTCTAGTGAAACGTGGAGCTGTCTCTGATGGTGTTCAGTGGGTCTCTTAACCCTCGTTCTTTGCAGCATGGAAACTTTCATGGATGTCCTTCAAATGCTCATGTAGTTGGTAGGCTTGATTTGGTGTACTTCTCACAGTAGTGGAGCTGTGTCAGTCGTCTGTCAGGTGCTGAATAGTGACAAACTTGAAACAAACGTCTTTGACTTACACTTCTCAAAACTGCAGACCCTGGGACCAAAAATAACCAAGAACCTCCCTATCATTTAATTGGAATTTTGCCTTCTGACCAGTGATGGAAGAATTTAAATCCTGAACTAGAGGCAGGGAGCAGCCTTTTTCAGGGCACAGTTGTCCCCAGTAATCATGTTGGGGCTGCCCAAATGAGTCTGGTTTTCAGGTATTGGATGAAATGTTGCTTATTTGGGACTTTTCCAAACTGTTAAAGAGTGAAGCCTGTGAATATCACTCAAGGGTTTCTTTGGGACTGAGAACCTGTTTAAGAGCAGCTGTTCCACAACTGGTTAAACCTGGGTTCCATCCTGGGAGCGAGGAACTGATGTGTAGAAATAAATACTGGATTGTAAGCCATGGTGTTGTAGTCACTTCAGCTCAAATAAATACTGGATTATAAGCCATGGTGTTGTAGTCACTTCAGATCAAATAAATACTGGATTATAAGCCATGGTGTTGTAGTCACTTCAGATCATCTGGCTGTGCAGGAAGGACCATTAGATCAGGATCATTTTAATGTTTGCTTTACTCGTGTCCAACCAAAAAGCTGCTAAAAGCACTGCTGTGTTACAGCTGAGTTGTGTCCAACACGTAGCAGCAGAGCTCTGTCACCACTGCTGAGGCAAGAGGAGCAAAGAGGCCCCTTGGCTCTCCTGCAGGATGAATTTGCACCATCCCATCAGCACAGTTCAGAGCAGACTCAAATATGAGGTGAAATCACTGAATACTGCTGAAGTTAAACAGCATTATTAGTAATTTAGCCAGTTTCCAGTAAAACGGGTAATGTAGATCCAAAGAAACAAAAAATATGTTCTGATTGACATATCATTTATTAATTATTTTTATATAAGATTAATTACTATGGAAGAGAAGTGTTTTATAGCAATAATACAAAATGTGGGCTAGTAGGTTCTTTTACTCAAGATGGGTCAGGCAGCAGTTTTGAGAAGATTCTTTTGCAACAACCTTATTATATAGTGGATTAAGAAACATTCACTGAAAATAAGTTTTCACCTGATTTTTTTGTTCATTAAAAAGAATATATATATGGGTATTCTATTTTCTATGATACACACTTACTTGGAAATAAGTAATATAAGCAATACTGATGTTCTATTTAGGTAGCCATAAATAGTTTAGAAATTAGAAAACAATTGTTTAGGAGTCGGTAATGTCAAGTACAGTAATTTTCTTACTTGTTTTTTTTACCCTTTCCCTTAAAACTGGAGTTAAAGGTTTTCAGTGTATCGGTGTCTACATCTTCTGTTTAAAACAAATGTAAGCACTGTGTTGCATAGAACTCGAAAAATTGCACTAATTTTTAAACTTTTGGTTTTATTTTTTTTCTTTGGGAAAAATTCTTTTATATTCACATAAAGATTTTTAAAATGAATTCTTTGGTGTCTTTATTCCAAGCAATGTATTTAATGGTCTCTGGATGGTGTTTCTGGGCAATGCATGACCTGGTTCTACATGTTGGTACATTTATACCATCTAAAATGTCCTGTTTCAGGATAAACATGTATTATAATGAGAGTATGGATGTAATGAGTTGTGCTGCTCTCCTCTGCTGTTTCCAGTTCATTCCTCCCACCCAAAGCTGGTTCCCTCTGCTCAACCCACAGACAGTTTTCTCAGAGCTGGGCAGGGGGGCTTGTGAAGGGAAAAGATTAAATCCCTCTACAGACGAGCTGTGAAGTGACCTCAGTAATTGCTTACTGCTGCTGAGCTAGGTGAGGGACTCTGCCTGTTCTCAGCCCCACCTGAGAGGAGACAGAGGACAGGTACAGCTCTAAATCACTGTGCTTGCTTTTAATTGGGACAGAAAACTGACTGTCCTGTGCAGCCTGCTCTGCAGGTGGTTTATGTGCTCCTTTCTTAGCCTCATTGTCAGCTCTTGTCCCCTGAGCACTGCCCCCAGCCCAGAAGTGATGCTGGGAAAGAGCAGGCAGCCTTCAGCCCTCCAGAGTGAAGATGAAGATCCGAGGGTGAGGAGCTGCATTGATTCCTCAGCATGGAAGTGCCTGTCCCAGAGAGTGTGAAGCCATTATGGAAGAACTGTTTTTCCTGCTTTCTGAGGCTGGATGTAAAAGCAGTTTCTGACACTGAGCACCAAAGCCTGCAGGTGTGGGAGGGAGCAGGGCAGGGAAGAGGTGCTCAGCTGTGCAGGAAGCCTGAGCTGCAGGATGTGTTTAGCCCTGACCCTGTTTGCTTGCAGCTTTCTGGCAGCTCCTGAAGAGCCAGGCACTGCAGCAGGAGGTTTGTGTGTTCAGGTCAGGGGTGTCCCTGGAAGAGGAGTGCAGGATTAAAGCCCTGAGTGCAAAGGAAAGGAGGAGCTGAGGTCAGTCATGTGTGGGAGATGGTTTTGGTGGAGGGGGCAAAATATTCAAGAAGCTTGTGGAATGCATTCTTTTTTTGGAATTTCACTAACCCAGCAGAGGCCTACAGAGGAAGCTTGTGGATAGAGCAGCAGCTTGGGAAAGGAAATGGGAATCTGAGCAAAGCACTGGGGGGAAAAAGTACCACGAAAGTCAGATGGCACCTGTGAACTGGAAGTGTTTTGGGAGTAATGCTGCACACAGCAGAAACTCTTCACTGCTCCCCTGTTCCCAGTCAATTCCAGACATGCAGCCTTCTCCTTCAGCTTCTCTCAGGAAAGGAAAAGAAAGGTTATGAGGTCTAGGAAGTCAAATGACTTTCTTGTTTCTGCTGGAAAGGGGAGGTGTGGGAGCCCGTGCCAGCAGCAGGTTGGAGGGCAGCTGGCATGAGGAGAGGAGGGGTGGAGGGCTGGGGCTGACCAGGTTCTCACTAGGAATGGGATGAGACAAGTCTGCATTTTATAAATGGACTGGTTTGTGTCCCACCATGTGTCCTCTTCTCCACCTTATGGATCTGTGAAACAGCCTCAAGTACCAGAAACAGTATCTCAGTCCAAACTCTTGTTTCCACTGGCTCAGAAAATCAGAGGAGGCAGAACCGCCCACCCCGTGCTGAAGGAGCTTTGCCAGAAGCTGTGTTCACCTGAGAGAAATTTGCTTTCTCTAGGAACACGTGAGAAGTACTCCAGGGAAAACTGAAAATGAAGAGGTAAAGATTGCTCATTTCCTCAGCAGGAGAGCAGGAGGTGTGTGTTCCTGGTGCTGTGCTGATTTCCTGAGGCAGCCCCCATCCTGCTCCTGGAGCTGCAGCTTCTGCCTTGGAGGCCTCAGTGAGGTCCTGTGGTGCAGCTGTTTCCCAGTTCAGTGCATTTACTGGTGTTAACCATTGGTTGCCAGTCTTGGGATGGTTTCACTGTGTAGGTGATGGTTTAAAATAGTAATTTGTTGCTTTTATTTTCCAAGGCACCCTTTTCCTCATTAGACTGTTGAGTGCAGCAGCTTAACTGGATTGTCTGTTGCTGGAGCTCACCCTGCTGCCCCTGGACACACCAGCCACTCCATGATGCTGGGCAGGTAAACAGGGAGGATTTTGCATATTGTAACTCTAGTTGTGCTGTCAGGATCATTTTTTCCATCACTTCTGTAGGCATTGCCTTTGCTTTTACAGTGCCAACCTCCTGCAGTGCTGCAGCAGTGCAGGGGCACAAACACAGGGCACGGCCGAAGCCCACAGCCAGTGCCAGACATGGCCTGTGTTGGTCTTCACTTGGCAGAACACTTCATGACAAAAGTGTTTTGATAAAGATTTATTGATGCATGAGACAGGTGTTAGAGTGATTTTTTTTTTTTAAGAGAAGTACATATCAAGGAAATGTCAAATTAATACTTGTGTTAATGTTATAAAACGAAGGCTGGTATTGCTCTCCCACTGTATCCAGCCACAGCCCAGTGGCTGTCTCTAGTGCCCCTCCTTTTGCCAAGGTGAACCATGGCCATCCGTCATAAAATTAGGAAAGCCCCAAGCCCCTTATTCATTTACAGTGCCATAGGGCAAGCTTGAAAATGCCCTGGCAGCTCCCAGGCTGACCACCTGATCCATTGATCATGGGATACATTGTGCAAGGTCTACTTGTAAAAGGAAAGATTTTGCAATTGCTTTGGAATAAATAAACCACCCAGCCTCCCCCTGGAGCTGTCAAAAGCTTGTTTTCAGCACCCCTGACCAAGGATTTTCCATGAGAGGATGGTAGCCAAGGCCTCCCTACCGAGGCACAGCACAGATCTTGTAGGGCTGTGGGGCCATTGCGATTCCTATCATGGGCTGGAGGCTGAGCTTGGTGTCTGGGGGTACCTGGAAGGTGAATTTCTGGAGCAGGGATGTGAAGAAGAGGAAGAGCTCAGCACGGGCCAGCAGCTCTCCCAGGCAGGCACGCTTCCCTGCGGAGACAGCAACCCACAGCATCCTCAGACTGTGCTTTTGCTGCTGAAAATGCTTCTGCCTGCCCTTAGGACTGTGGTCCAGCTGTTACCCCATTCCTAGATGAGTTTTTCAACCCAAACTAAGCTTCCCAATAACGACTTTGGCATTACAGCATGGTCTGCTCCCCAAATTGCATGACTATGAGGACAATTCACACGTGCACACACATGACCTGGATGTGCCTATGCTGGGAGAGCTCACCAAAGAGAGCTTCCAGAGGAGTTGTGTGATGCTGGTGGAAACAGGTGCTAAAAGCAACTTCCCCAGGGATGCTGCTGACTGGGGAACCCTGTGGTGGCAACATAAGTGAGGCCCCTGGGGAGCTCAGCCATATGGGAGCAGGAGCACAGAGCGATGCTCTTGCCTTGGTGAAGGTGTTCCTAAGGTCTCTGGAGTTTTCATGGTTTTTTATTCATCCCCATTTCTCTTCTCTGTGTGTGAAGAGAGACAAGAAAGGGCCCCAAGTGTGGTTGTGGTGCCCTGGGGAGGCCATGGGAGCAGTTTGAGCAGCACCTCCCTGGGTGCATCTGCCCTTTAAATTGCTCTTTTCCCCTCTGTCTCCACCCTGCTGTTGGAAACCCAAGCCCACATGTGCACAAGTCAGCAAATCTTACCCATAGAAAATGGTAGAAAATATTCATTTTTCCAGAACTTCCCATCCTTCAGAAAATGCTCAGGGTTGAAAGTATCAGGGGTTTTCCACTCATTCTTGTCGAACAGCAGAGAGGTTAAATTTGCCATTACAACAGTGCCCTAAGAGGAAAAAAGAAAAATAAATCACACTTTCTCTGGCACTGACAGCATGAGGGCCAGTTTTGTTTTCCAGTCTCCTCTTCATGAAGAACATCCATAGTCAAATTCTACTGAAATTATTTGTGCAACACCCCACTGCAGGCCCAGATCTTCCTACTTCTTATCTATCTGGAGGTGCAGTTACATAACTGCGTTTCTCCCTCATCAGCATCATTTTTATCTGTTGTAATCTTGGGCCAAAGTTTCTGTAAGAGCTGTGAGCTGGGATCGGTGCCTCAAAGGCGTGGGTGGGGGGTGTGGCACCATTCAGGGAGCTGGAGAACATTGTTTGGATGGCAAAAATCCATGTTCAGCAGGAGTGAACTCTGGACAGATCAGGGACACTGTCTGCACAGGAAGGGCCTGGCCTGGCACACTGTGCCTCGGGAGCTGGGAGTCTCCCTGGAGTCCCAGCAGTCTGGAGTTTACCTTTGGGATGTAGTAGCCATCCACGTAGGCATCTTCTGATGCCATTCTTGGCACGTTGAAAGGGACAACGTTGCCCTTCCTCTGCACTTCATGGACGACAGCGTTGGTGTAGTGCAGGTTGTTCCTGTCCTCCAGGGCTGGTGGCCGTGCCTGGCCAATGACTGCATCAATCTCAGCTTGCACCCGGGCTGGGGGGAAACAGCAGGAATCAGCCCAGGGAAAAACCCTTGGAACAATACAAGGTTATTGTAAGAGTCCACCAAGGGAGCTGGGCCACTGTTTACACCTCTTATGTGAGTGTGGGGACATTCCCAACTGGTCTCTCACGAAGCTGTGAGGGATAAAAGCAAGGGAAAACACCAGCTTTTTGTTAAGTGTACCTTGAATTTCTGGATGTGTGGCCATAAACAGCAAAGCCCAGCGGAGGGTTGAGGACGTGGTCTCGGTCCCAGCGAACATCAGGTCGAGTGTGCAGGACATGAGGTGTTCCTCCTGGAAGGTGTCACTGTCGTGGTCCTTCACGAGAAGGTGTGTTAGTGCCACAGGAACACTGAGGGTGTCCTGGCACCAGCCTTGGTCCAGAACCCCCAAGGCCCCAGGCAGAAGCTGCTGACCCCTTGCATCCCCATCCCGATGGGTGACCTAAACCTGATGTCTGTCCTGAGCTCATAGGAGGCCACACAGGCAGCTCAGATGGAGAATCTGGGCTCATTTCCTATCCCTTCTGATTGCTAAGCCCCGCTCCAGGAGGGTTTTCTCCCCATTGCTGACCTTGGAGATCTCCAGCAGGTAGCTGTCGATGTAGTCCCGGCACTCCGAGGGGTTCCAGTCCTCCTTGTGTTTGTTGATCTGCTCTTGCATAAAAGTTTTCAACAACCTCCAGTTTTTAAAAATGGTTTGGTGGGCTCCAGGTAAGTACTTCATTATAGATGGGAAGTGGTTGTACAGCTTTGAACAGAAATAGAGAAAGACAAATTGAACAAAGGACTTTAAAAATTCTTCTGACATCAAGACTTGAGCCTGCAATTGCACTTGGGAGCTGGTGGAAATAGCTCAGATCCAGAAGTGCAGAATTCTCATTATGGAGTGGCTTGTGTGTTACCCAGTGTTTCAGCAGGCACGTTGGCAATCAGTGGGCAGGAAAAGTGATTTTGGGTGAGAGCAGCGTGAGCATGGCACAACTTGAACAGACAGAAAGAAATTACAGGAAAATTGCCCTGAGCAAAGGAATGGGGAATGACAGGTTTAGTGGTGACAACACTGTGACTTTTGAGGTCGACTCCAGAGAAGAAACTACGGCCCTGGGTTAGGGGCAGGAGGGCTGTACCTGGCTCGTGATGGCTCCATGGAGGACAGTCATATCATACATCAACTTCAGCAGTCTTTGGAAATCCTCATCGTGGTATTCAAACCGATTGCCGAAGATGAGGGAACAGATGACATTTGAAACAGCATTAGTGACTTTTAACTGAGGGTTGAAAGGATTCCCTGGAGAGGAAAAAGATCAGTTCTCTTGCATTCTCAGAAAAGGGGAAGAAAACACACATGTCAGAGGTAAAACAGTCAAGAAATATGAATGAAATGAGTGGCCTCTAATGGGCACTGTCCTATGTCAGTGCTTTTCTGGGGTGCCTGGCTGCCCCCATGAGCTGGCAAAGCTTGGCAGGGCAACCCCAGTGGTCCCAGTTCAGTCAGATTATGGAGATGTTTGTTTACTTTGGAAAGCAACGTCTGCAGGATGTCATTTGAATTCTTGGGAAACATCAGTGTTTATGCACACACGGTATTTCCCAGAGAGGAGTAGGCTGAAGGTGGGCTATGAATAATGCAGTGGGTGTTTCCTGGCTGCATTCCCCAGCCAGCTGGAAGGCAAAGCACCTGTAGGAAGGAGCGGGGATGCTGGCAGGGTTGCAGCATCCCTTGCAAGGTGGGGTATTTCTCAGCATGCAGTGAAATTGTAACAGCCCTACTAGTTCCTGCCTTCAGCACAGCTGATGAGGGCCATGGCACTCACCCTGTTCATCCCCAAACACATCCCCGAGGTATCGGCACTCCTCCTGGATGCGCTCCTCCAGGCTCCTCTTCCCCAAGCCGAAGTTTCGGAGTGTGGTCAGGGTGAACCTCCTCTGTGCCTTCCACAGGTGCCCGGAGGAGGAGATCAGTCCTGGCAGGAACAGCCCCCGTGAGCCAGGGCTGATCCTCTGCCAAGGGGGAAAAGCTCCAGGGCTCTGCCTTCTCTCCAGCTGTCTCAGACCTTTGCAGGGTCCAGGTCTGGACCTTACAGCTCAGGCACGTCTCGAGGGGTAACTCACCAATCTTGCTGAAGACCTCCTCATCAAGGGGAATATCAGGGCGCTCCATGAACTTTTCCCCTTGGTTTACAAGCACTTCCTTCACCAGCCGCATCCCATTCACCATCACGAACTTCACGGTGCCCATGTGCATGCCAAAGATGTCACCATATCTTTTACTGAGCTGGGAGGGGACATAAATAAAAGGGGTTAATTTGCAATGAATGTGTCTGGTGGGACCGGGACAGCCCTGTCAGGGGACATGGGTGAAAGTAAGGGAAGACGAGAGTGGGAGGGGAGACTGAATGTGTGCACTCTGCCTGAGGCCATAGTCCTTTTTCTTTCCTCTTTTCCTCAATCAGTGATTGGGAGTTGGTGTTAATTGACCATAATTCAAGTAAACCTCACCAGGTTTGATTTTCCAGCCCTACGTTTTTCCAGTTTTTGTTTCACCCCATTCCAGGCCCCATTCAGACCTATAGGGTTCATACATCTGTGACTGCACTTGTGGTATCATGCTGTGACCTTTGCCCATGGGATCACTCCACACGTCACCCTCCTTGTACTCAGATAAATGTCACTGATGAGGGCAAACCTCCTGCCTGCCTTCATGACCTGTGGGGTTTGGGTTATCCCATTCCCTGCATGGCCAGGGAACGTGTGTAGCTACAATCCCTCCATCCCTTCCCCACGCTGCCTACCACCTACGTACCCTCTTCACTGTGACCGCAGGATCTTTGAAGTCTACAAGGTAGATGTGCCCCAAGAAGGGAAGGCGGAAGGGGGTGGGAGGGAAATTCTTCGGATTTCTGTTCTTCATGTAGTCGGCGATGAGCAGGAAGATGAAGAGAAAGATGAAGAATGTCTGGAGGGAGATGCTGTCCCAGAGGAAGTGCAGCATGGCTGGATGGTGGGGCTCTGCAGGGACGTGTCCCACAGCAGGTCAGGGCAGGCTGAGCTCACAGGGCACCACTGAGGCCCTCAGGGCCAGGGGGAGATGGGTGACGTGCCGGCACAGCTGTGGGTTCAAACACAGGACAGCATAGAGTGGCTTTTGCTGGCCTGGTCTAGAGGCTGCACTCAGACTCCTGCTTTCCCAGCTTTTACAAAGGATTAAACCCCTTCTTGATTAAACTGAAAGATTTCCTCTGATCTGATTTAAAAAAACCCCACCAAACACTCTCCAGCTTCCCCTTCCCCTCCAGCCTCCCCTCAGTCCTTTACTAAACCCCAGTGCTCCATGCCCTTGCCTGAAGGACAGAAATGAGCTCTGTGGAACTGAGATCAAAACCTTCCGGCAGCTTCACTGTGCTGTTCCCACAAGCCCATCTCTCGGGATGAGCCCTGCTCTCTCCCCCCCACTGCCCTCACCGTGCTGCGTCCCAGCTTCAGCTTCTTGGTGCCAGGGAGCCTCTAGCTGCTCCGAGAGCCTCACGCTTTCCTTGTTTACTCACTGGTATGAGGAGTCCTGCGCCAAGCCCCAGGTCTCCGGGGACATCCGAGATAAGGTTGCACAAACCCCTTTCACAAACCCTCTGACTCACAGTGTCGTGTTTCCGTGTGTCCGGGTGACGTGGGCTGGGAGTAAACAGCTGTCCCGGAACTCAGCGGTTCCTAAGCACCATCATTTTCTGATCTCCACCACACAGGTGCAGGCAGAGCAGCTTGCTCCAGCCACGCCTTGAGCCCTCCAGCCATCTCTTCCCACTTGCCTTGTCCTTTGGGAACAACTTCACCACAGGTTATGACCCAAAGCCCCTCAGAGCTCGGGCAGGTGCTGAGAAGCCGACGCAGATGCTCAGCTCTGCAGGCTGGGGTCCTTTGGTGGTAGCTGGCAGCAGAATGTGCCGCACTTTCCCAGCCAGGAGCTGCTCTGGGTTTGGGAGGTGTTCATGCACGTGGACCATGTGGAATTTTGATGTGTATGTTGTGTTTTACAGTGAAAGGAGCAGGGAGCAGCAGCACTTTGCACCATGTGGCTCTGCCGCAGCCCTTTGCGGTCATCAGCTGCCACCTCCTGCTCTGGGGACGTTTTGGGTTCCTTTTCTCTCTTTTGGGGGCATCAGTTGTGGCTGTTGGGATTGTCCAGTGCTGATGACAGGGCACAGAGGTGCAGCAGAGCCACTGGAGTGATGCCATACACGTGCTCTCCATATTCCTTACACTTGGGAAACTGGAGAAGTCAAATCTCTGCAGAATTTAAAGGGAAAAGCCTGTTTTTGAGGAGAATCTCTCTTTTTACCTCTGGTTTTTAAACACACTTAGGCATGAACCTGTGGAGATGGACGTGTTCTCCAGCAGTGACATGAAAGGATCCACTCAAAAAGTATCCACTCAAATTCGTAAAAAGTAAACAAAGGCCTCCTGCCTTTAAGGTATGGCATCATTGCATTTAATTTTGGTATTTCTCCCCAAACAATTTTAAAAAAAAGAAAAAAAAAAGAGGAAGAATAAGATGACTTCAACCATTTATTCCCTCCACGAGTAGGGGAGGAAACCCCAAAGTAACATGAAAACACAAGCTGGAAATTAAAGAAGAAAGAGATCAACATTTATGTGCTAAGCCAGTGCAAATAATACAAGCTGTAGCCACATGCCAGAGGTCAGACCTACAGCAGAACGAATAAAAAAATGGAGAGAAACCAGTGCCTAGTGCCGAGTGGCTTTGAAAACTTCATAGGTGAAAAAAAAGTCCCTGGATCTTTTTATGCTTTCTCTTTTGCAAAGACAAAAACACAACATGGGAGCCTGTGACTGTGAAACAATAATTAAAAATGCAATAGGATTAAAGTGATCAGTCGGAAGGACAGCTCAGTGACAGAATCCCCGTGCGCCTGGCGTGGCAGGGATGTGACGTGCAGAGGACTCTCCCCTGTGGCATAAATCTGCCACTGCACAGAGATTGCTTTGTACCGCAGCAAAGCCATTATTGCCGGGGACAGAGGAGAAAACCGGTGGAAATGAAACTCGATGTAATCCTCTTTTCCTGTTAACTATTCCATGTCCTACGTGGGTACCCACAGAAAAGTCATTTGTGAAAGGGGAGAAGCAAAAAAAACCCAAAAAACACGAAGAAAAATAATAATCTTTTGTGGCTATACTACAAACTGAAGCACACAGGAGCCAGCATTTCTAAGCATAAATGCTTTGTCACATCAATGGAAAAATTCTCTACAAGTTGAATGTTTAATTAACTCTTATCCAAAGACACCTAGTGCAGAAAGAAGCTCTGTGTCCATCGTGGAGTGTGCCCTGTCCCAAACCACTTCCTTGGCCCCCCGCTATGTCCATGCTGGTCACGCACAGACACAAATCTCTGCCAGAAACAGAGAGGAAGTGTTGAACTTGTGACTTCCCACCACAAAGCCGCTGTTCCAACGCTTCCTTCCTGAGGGCCAGCACTGAGCTGCCATGGGCACGACCCTCCCAACACTTTCTGCTGCTTCCCTTTCTGCTGGGCTTCAGGTGAACTGCTCCCCAGCAACTCCAAGGGATTATTTATTTCAACTTTCCTGATTTGTATTCTACTAGCACGAACCTTTTGCTTTTCTGCTATATAACTGCAATATTGTATTTTCCAGCCCTTCCAGACCTGCTGGAAGCACAGCTCCTTGTGCCATCCCACTTGGGTTGGGCTTTGGTAGAAGTTGCTTCTACTCCTCTGTAGCCTCCTAATTACAATTTCCACACACTCTATGAGATCTAAAAAATGCTTGCTGCTGCTGCAGAGATCTCTGCTTAGATATTTTTTATCCCTGGAAGTGTCCAAAGCCAGGTTGGATGGGGCTTGGAGCAACCTGGTCTCGTGGAAGGTGTCCCTGCCCATGGCAAAGGGGTTGAACGAGGTGGTCTTTAAGGTCCCTTTTAAGCCAAACCATTCCTTTGATTCTGTGATTTCCATCACACAGCAGCAATGTGGTGCTGCAGGGAGTGTCCACCACACTGATCCCAAGCCCACCTGAGGCTCAGGATTGGCTGTGGTCACCCGAGAGTCCAGACTGGGGCTGAGTCATGAGCCTGGAGTTTGCATGTCCAAGGCCAGCTGCTCCCTCTGAGCAGGGACACCTCAGGCAACACAGCCCTCGGCTATTTGGGTGCTGCAGCATCAGGGGTTGCTGAGTGGTCTCTGGGGGACGGACACATCCCCTATGGAAAAGTCAGCATTAAACCATGCTCTTGCTGCTGTCAGACACCTTCCTGGGAGTTGCTGACAGTGGAAATTAGGTAATAAGGCTTTTAAATCCATGCGTTTTGTCAGACTGGTCGCAGGGAGCAGGAACGAGGTGAAGGGAAGAGCCACAAGGGCTGTGTTTGTTGCGGTGTGCAGGATGTGGCCCTTGTGTCCTTCCCCAGATGCTGGCGGGTGCTGGGCCTCCAGGGCCCATCATTTCAGCCCGAAACCTGTGGGGTGGTCAGGAGAAGGGGCAGTTCCCAGTCCGCGGGGGCTGCAGCGGGGCCTGGGGCAGCCCCAGGCCTGGCTCAGTGGCGGGGCAGGGCGCAGAGCTGGAAGGGCCTGGGGCAGCGCGTCAGGCTGAGCGTGAAGGCGAAGGACAGCGCGGCCGCTGCCGGGGCCTGGAAGGTGAACTTCTGCAGCAGGGCTACGAAGAAGATGAAGAGCTCTGTCCTGGCGAGCTGCTCCCCGGGACAAGCCCTCTTGCCTGGAAAAGGAGCACAAATAACCCGGAGGAGTCCCGAGCGAGCTCCAGCCACCTCCGAGCCTCCTCTGGCCCGCGCCGCCTCGCACAGGCTGCGGCAGCTTTTCTTCCTGGAAAGGTTAGGTGGCAATGTTCACCCACACAATCTGCTCAAACCTTCCCCAGAAGTTTACTGCCGAGCAAACTGCGCCTGTTCCGAGAGGCGAGGAGCGGAAACAGTCTGAACAGCCCGGTTATGCAACTTGTGCAAGAAGAAAAACCTTATTTTTTTTATCCTGCAATAACAAATTGATTTCCTTCCCACTCCGAGCAGCCACTATTAACTGTGACTGGGATTTTCACCGTGGGGATGGGCTGGAAGCTGGACAGGAGCAGTACCCCCTACTCCATAAGCAGTGTCTTGGGGAAAAAAATAAAAGCTTTTGCAAAAAGAAAAGGCACCTCCCCATCCATCATCCTACCTGCAGAGAAGGGCAGAAAAGCCTCCCGCCTCCTGTACTGGCCGTTTTCCAGGAAATGTTCGGGATTAAAGGTGTCTGGAGTCTCCCACACGTTTTTGTCGAACATTATCGAAGTCAGGCTGGTCATCAGGGTGGTGCCCTGCGAGAGGTGGAGAAAAGGGGCGATTACGCGGCGGAGAGGAGCCGACGTGTTGCCAGACTGGGTTATTATTAGCTCTGTAAACTACACTGTTTTAAGGGCAAAACATTCCCCCCCTCCCCCCCAAGCTATGTGATTAAATGAGGGTGAAAGCCCGCAGGATTGTTCACTTGTGTGTGCCTTTACGTATCACCGAGTGTTGATCTGCACCCTGAGCTGCAGTAACAGGTGATGTTGTTGCAAACCAACTTTAAATTGGTAGCACTGCATTCCCATAGGAACTTGAAGCAATTTAATCAAGTAATTTTCAATCGATTTGCTTAAATGTGGGGTTTTTTTAAAACAAAACCTGATCTGGTTTATCTCCACATTCCCCATCAGCAAGAGAAATATTCTAATCAATGTGGAGGAAAATGCCTGGATATTTAATTTGTCTCATTGCAACCAGTCAAATAGAGGGAAGAGACCAGTTATATATAAATCCCACATTTGCTTTTGTAATTGCAGAACAGTGTGTGTGCAACAACACCTATTACCTGCCTTTCATCAAGTGCTACTTTTAACAGATGATTTTTAATATTTTCTGGAATTAACAAACCCAAACTGTTTGCTTTCCTATCTTTCCTAGCCCTCTATTCCCATAATGTGTAGAGGGTGTCTTTTATAAAATTTAAGGCGTAAAGCTTTTAAAATTGGAAATTAGGACCAACACCATAAGGATCTCCCAGTTATCCTCTGTAAGGAGGTGAGACCCCTAACAGCCCCACAGAATCCATCAGGAAGGCTTGTATTTTCTATATAATTGTGATATTTCTATGAGATCCTGCTGGCAGGTTCCCCTCCAGGTGAGACTCGGGCCTTGGGCCGTGGAGACCCTGCTTTGGTGGGATGAAGGCTGGTGGAATGAAGGCTGGTGGGACGAAGGCTGGTGGTCCCCACGCACTTTGGGCAGGTGGAAGCCGGCCAGGGTGGTGTCGCTGGTGGCCATGCGGGGCACCCCCAGCGGCACCACGTTGCCCATGCGCAGGACCTCGCTCAGCACGGCTCTGGTGTAGGGCATCTTCTCCTTGTCGGCCATCGACGGCTGCCGGCACTGCCCGACCACGGCGTCGATCTCCTGCTGCACTTTCTCTATGGGGAGCAAAAAAGAAATTCAAAATATCTCTCTTCATAGAGTCTGTAAGGCTGGGCAAGCTCCCTAAAATGATCGAGTCCAGCTGTTAACCAACACTGCCAGGCCACCGCCAAACCATGTCCCTCAGTGCCACATCCACACTCCTTTTGAACACTTCCAAGTGATTGCCTGACTCCCCTGGGCAGCTTGTTCCAGGGCTGGACAACCTTTTCGGTGAAGAAATTTTCCCTCATATCCAACCTAAACCTCCCCTGGCACAACTTGAGGCCGTTTCCCCTTGTCCTATCTCTTGTTCCTTGGGAGAAGAGACTGACCCCCACGTGGTTGCACCTTCCTTTCAGGGAGCTGTAGAGCACGAGAAGGTCCCCCCCCCCAAGCCTCCTTTTTTCTGGGGCAAACACTCCCAGTTCCCTCAACCGCTCCTCATAAGACTTGTCTTCACAAGGTTCTCAATATGATACTTGGGGCACAGGCAGATCCAAGATGTGGCAGAGCTGGGATAACTCTGTTTCCTGAGTTTCCCTTGCCTAGTTTTGGGCTAAGCAAAGGACCCCTCGGTGGCCCTACCCTGAATGTGGGGGTACGCGGCCATGTAGAGCAGAGCCCAGCGGATAGCGGTCGCCGTTGTCTCGGTCCCAGTTAAGAACAGGTCCAAGGTGGAGCACAGCAGGTTTTCCTCGTGGAAGTAGGAGCTGGTGTCACCCTTAAACTTGGAGGAAAAACATGGCAATGAAAACTCTTACTATGGAGGGGATGGTTTCAAAAACCCACTCCAAAATCACGTGTGCGTAACTGAAGTCCTGCTGCTCCTTTATTATCTACCCCTGGACTTGGAAATTTCCAGCCTTTACTTTCACTGGATTTCAAGCCCTAAGGACTGTTTTGAAAGACACCCTGGTTGCTGTAGAGTGGCTCTTGAAAGCAGGTAGCATTTTTAAATGTCAAGTTTCACAATAGCAAACACGGGCCTGCGAGCGCTCGTAGAAACATGAACATGTTCCCTGAGTCCTCCTACGCCGTGTGACAGAACGAAAAAGGGAGGAAGACAAAGTGTAAAGCCTTTCAAACAGAAAAAAAAGGTCTGTGTGTTTTCAAAGTGATCAGGCTTCTGCTGCTGCTAAAGTTTGATGTGGCAGAGGTAGGGAGGGGAAGGCAACATGCGAGGCAAGAACCCCCCTAACAAAACAGCCTTGAGTCTTCTTTGCTCATTCTGTGGGTTAATCTTTAGGTGGTTTCAGGTGTTTCCCTCCTACCTTTTCTATTTCCTTCAGGTAACAGTTGATATAATCTCCTGCCTCCGACTGGTCCAAATCCTCCTTGTGCTTTGTGATCACGGCTTTCACAAAATATTGAAGTTTCTCCCAGTGCCTGAAGATTTTCCTGAAGGGTCCTGGCAACCATCTCATGATCCAAGGAAAAGCATTATAAAGCTGGTGAGAAATCAAACAGAGCAAAAGAGCATTTCTTGAGCTAGAAAAGAGCCGATGTCATAGTTGAGAGGATGGGACAATTGATTAATTCTGCTTGCTACTAGGAAAAAAAATCAGTTTTGCTACAGTGGTCCAATTTGTACAAACTTACACAGGAGTAAACAAGTGCCAACAAGATAAGAATTGGACAGATGTTTTCTGCTGATAAAGTTCTTAAATACTGAGTGGCCAAAGCTGCCCCCTCATGTAAGGTGGCCACAGGTGAGGTGGATGCAGATAAGCCCCTTAGTGTGTCCCCATGGAGGGGACAGAGATCAGACCTAACCCATGGTGTTTGGCCACACAGAAAATACATCACCAAATCCACCTATTTTGGTTCTAAACCTAGAATCTCAATTTTTTTCATAAAGAAGTTATTTAAGAAACTGGTTGGGATATGGGTGAGGGAAAGTTAGGAATTTTCACAGTGTTACTAATTCTTTTTGTAGAAGCAGATGCTTTTAAGATTTTCCCATTGTTCTTTGGTTATGTCAGGCATAAGATTGGTTTTACAATCATGTAGTGGTTTTTTTTTCTCCATGTGCCCCAATAATTTTATTTACTTTCCTGATAGACTTTGTGTATAAATCCAATTTAATGTAAAACAATTCTCACGGTCATTTTCCTTTAAACATGACTTTTTTTTTACAGGAAAAGGCAGATTACATCCGTGCCTTAGAAACCCGAGTTTCTGAGTTGTTACATGCAGCTGAAGAGGGAAAAATATCCAAGTGGCTTTACCTGGCCCCAGAAACTTCCAATGAGCAGCAGCGTTTCAGCCAGGGAGTGCAGCAGTTCCTGGAAACGGTTGTCATGGTAGTCGAAGCGGTTCCCAAAAGTTATGGAACAGATGATGTTCGAAACAGCACTATTGATCTTGTAATGGGGGTCAAATGGTTGTCCTGGAGGAAACAAAAGGGAGGGAAACTGCCTGAAGGGAGGTCGTGGCCACGTGGGGGTCGGTCTTTTCTCCCAAGGAAGAAGGGACAGGACAAGAGGAAACAGCCTCAAGTTGTTCCAGAGAAGGTTTTGATCGGATATGAGGGGAAATTTCTTCATTTGGAAGGATGACAAGGCTTTGGAAGGGGCTGCCCAGGGCAGTGGTGGAGTCACCATTCCTGGAAGCGCTTGAAAGATGTGTGGATGTGGCCCCTGGGGATATGGTTTACTGGTGAATGTGGCAGTGCTGGGTTAATGTTTGGACTCAGTGAACTTAAGGATCTTTTCCAACATGAATCTCTCCATGATTCTCTGACTCTAAAGACAGCTTTCATTTTTCTTTCCTGTACAATCTCAGTCAAAATCACATTCTCTACCAGATCCACAGTTGTGAATCAGGGTGAGACCTCGCCTACCTCTCACCCATGGTGTTGCTCAGGTTCCACCCCATGTCCTGGGGTACCCACCACCCCCATCACCTCCAGCATCCCACTGGAGCCTGGGCACTATGGGCCAGGACATCCCATCCCGTGTCCAGCCCGGGCTGCTGGCAGACAGTGACATTACCACGAGCTGCCCAAGCAGGGTCTGAAGTATTTTCCAGGGAAAACAACCAGCAGCATGCCATGCTATGGCTGTCGTCTTTGCCCGCTCCAACATGTGTTTGGTGCCAATTTTAAATGCCAGGAGAGGGTCCCTCAAAGCTTAGCCCAGGGCAGGGAGCCCGGGACTAACCACACTGCAAAAATACCACTGCCCTGGGCTTTAGTTGTCCACCATGAAGAAATCAAGGATGGAGAGAGGGGAGAGGGTTGCAGATCTCTGCCCACCTGTGAACCCCAGCAATAGCTCATGTGGCCCACAGAGCACATTTGTGAAGTGAAGTGTGATGTGATGCTTGTCACATCTGTGTTCCCTGGGAGAGCTACTGAGCAGAGACCTTCATCTCCTCGGGCACGTTTCAGCAGCCTGGAGAGCCACTTGCTGTGACAAGGGACTGATCTCAGTGACAAGCCCAGTCCAGCCCTGAGCTGCTGTGGAGCATCACTTTGAAATGCTAGGCACTCCTCGCAGGACTGCTGATCTCTCCACTCTTCAAGAAAGTAATTAAACCGGGCTGGTGCTCAGATATTAGAGTGATGGACATGATCACTATTTGTCATTACTAATGGGAAGAAAGGCCCAAACCAGCAGCTTAATTAGTTTATTGATTAGGACTATAGAAGACTATAATCAATTGGCAACATGGAGTATTTGGCCTGTGCAGCGCAACAGCAATTAAAATGGAGCAAGTTTAGTATATAATTTCACAATTCCTTTTTAGATCTTTCTTGTTTACTATATATAGCTCCATAGAATTAGCTCAACCCCATCTGCTTCTATTTAAAGCTGAAGTGCAACATCACCCATGTACCAACATACAAATTATTCTTACTAATATCCCTCTGGCAGTTTTTAAAAGCTGGACCATAAAAGAGCAAGGCACACGCTTCATCTGTGTGTGATACAAAAGGAAAGCCTGACTAAACAAGTTTTAAAATACTTTGCAAAACCAAGGACAAGCAGAGGTTAACTAAGCCTCTGAGTGGAAGTGCCTGATAGCAGGAGAGCTGCATTTATTCCTTCACAGAATGCACAAGACACTTCCTTAGCCATATAAACACTCATGTTTTAATAACCACCTAGTATATATTTGCTTAATATTAATAAGGAAGAACTAAAATAGGAGGCCTGAGGTCTAAAATAAGTGCTAGAAGGCAGAGTCTGGAAGTGTAAGATAGAGATTTGAGCTGTTGAAGAAATGTTTTATATGTTTGGAGCTGTGTTGGGGTAAGAGTTTCACTTCTCCTCATTCATTTAGCTGGAAGCTCTGAGCAGGGTGCGGTGCATTAACCCCCCACCTTTCTCCTCCTCAATCGTCTCCACGAGGTACCGACTCTCCTCTTGCACTTTTTCCTCAAAATTTGCTGCAAGGCTTTTCAGTGTTGCTAAAACAAACTTTCTCTGCTGCCTCCATATGTGCCCGTTTGATGATATGAGCCCTGTAGGTGGAAAAAACAGGTGAACAATCCTCTCTCTGGGTCATTTGTGAGTGTTAGGATTCAGAAGCAGCCATTCTCCTTGGACAAAAACCCCAAACCAAGGCAAACAAAGCCTGTGGATGTGGAAAAGGCTATGGCTTTGCCTGGGAATTAAAATTCAGGAGTAATTGGCTTATGCTAAAGATCTAGCTTTATGGGTTTGCTTTAATCTGCTACTTTGTCACTTTGCGTGGGAAAAAAAGGTGTAAGCCAAAATACTCTGAGTACTATCACGCTGCTGGCAGAGCTGCAGGCAGGAGCACCCCGTCTCTGGAGCTGTGTGCAACCCAGGGAGGAAAAGTAAAGGAGAAATTGAAACCAAGGGGAAACTCTACAAGTATATCAATCGCTAGGCAGCTTGCATTTATTTCTCCTCTTTCATTAAAATCTGGTTTTGAGCCCATCCTCACCCCTAAATCTCAGAGAGATTAAAACACACCCCGCATAGTCTGAGTTCAATTCTTGCCTTCCCCTGCATGAGGTTTTACAGGTGCAGTTCACAGGGGTTGAATTCAACCTGTTTCTATCACTCTAACTGTTATCATTCCGAAGAGATGAAAGTTTTGTCTCAAAATCCTGGTAGCTATGCTTACCAAAGCCCCTAAATATTTCTTGGAGGAGTGGAATATTTGGCCGATCAGCAAATATTTCAGCCTGGTGCACAAGAGCTTCTCTCACCATCTGGTACCCGTTGACCACCACGAATGTCAGGCTTCCAAACTGCACGCTGAAAATGTTCCCGTACCGACCCGTAAGCTGAAAGAGAGTCCATGGTCCTCTGAGAACAAGAAGATGGGGTTTTCAAAACTCACCTGGCCAAGACCTTGAACAGGGAAATCTAACTTTTGCGTTTAACCCTGCTTGAAGCAAAGGGACTAGAGAAACTCAAACCCAAGCACGCAGGTCCCATCCAATCTAAACTACTCCATGAAGGCTGGAGAAGGCAAAAAAAAGGGCTGGAGAGATGTAGGGTGGGAGAGATGGTTTGGTTATATTTGTTATCTTGTGTGACCTGGGTTTGCATCACTTTGGCTTGTAACAAGGACGTGACGTGCTTTGGAACTGGTGGGCATCTGCTCTGTCCCACCACCCAGATCACCACACTCAGGCTCTTCCTGCTGAGGGCAAAAACATGACAAATTATCCCTTTCATCAACTTTGTGTCTAAAGTAGTGTGGTTTCTTCTCCAGCTCTCTCATTTAGACAGGAGCTCTAACTGCTTATGGCTAGAAACGTACTTCTAATTTTAAGCCTGACTGCATTTATGGCCAAATTACAGCCATTTTCCTTGCATGGACTTTGCTGGCATTAGTGTCTCCTCTGAGAGGTATAAGAGTAAAGGGGGATCATATCTCCTCTCTGTCAAGGAGCTCATCCTCTTCTTAGAATGAAGAAAGGACACACAGAGTCACCCCAAACTGCTGTGGTGACTCGTGAAACCACAGCCTGGGACCAAATGGGTGTCTCAGTCATTGTGTGCCTGTGAATGAATGGGATAAATTTTCTTAATAGCTCTGTGTATTGACAAAATATCCTGAACTCGCTGCCTCAGCCTTCCCCGAGGATTCCCTTAGGGACCACCCGTGCTGGTGGCCTGAGAACACCCAGGGTACACAGACTGGTGTCAGCCTGCTAAGCAAAAGCCAGAGACAAATAGTCACCAAAAATGATTTTTGCAGCCAGTATATCAGAACTTCTTCCACCTTTTTCAGAGGGCAATACTCAGCATGTATAAAATCTCTCTCTTTTTGGCTCTGGTGGGAGTCAAAGCTGTGGAAACCTTTCCAGAGAGATCGCTGCCTCTTTCTGCAACACAGAAGAAGCCACAGGACATAACTCAGGATTTCAAATATTTCTTTCAGATGTGATGGGTGAATCGTTGGCCTCTGAGCAAAGCTTGACAGGACAATTTCCAGAGGTGATCTTCAAACAGTTCATCTCTCACACAGCACTTTTCACCTGGCCCCCAGCCTGGCCCAGACCTTCAGAGCCCTTCCTGGATTCCAGAAGGAAATGGTCACAGTCAGATGGGAAGAAAAAGGAGGAACATGTAGGTCTACCTCCGTTATGGATTTCTTTCCCATTGGACCTTCCTACTCCCCTGGAAGAGGAGGTGATAGTGAGAGATAAAACCAAGAAGGGTCATCTATCTTACGTGGTTATTATATACCTATATATAATATAAGTCTCTGCAGAGACTGCCCTTGCTGCTTCACGGTGGTGACGAGAGTCATGGAAGGGTAAGATATTGTTAGTAGGGAAAATGTCCGTGGAGCTCTTACCTTTTGCAGTGCAAGATGGAGGGGCTGCTTAAAGTCCACAAAGGTTCCCACGAGAGGAAAGAGCTGCGGCCCTGGAGGGAAATTCCTGGGTCGTCTCTTTTTCACAAGGTCAATAATCAAAAGAAACATGACCAGAACCACCAACAGCATCCGACCGTTGAGCTTTTCCAAGAGAGAAACCAAATCAGGCCAAAACTGAAGCTCCATCTTGGCTGATAAACTCGCAGGTTTTCATCCCAAGAAGGGACTTGATTCTGGTGTTACATTTGCTAAAACAGGAGTAAGAAAGGACTGGAGAAGAAACAAGAAGAGCTAAAACGCTGATCGCTGACTGGGGACAGAAGCTGCTTTCCCATGTACAGCTGCTGCCAGACCACCTGCTGAATAACTAGCTTGAAACACCAAGATCTCCCAAAACAACCCCAAAACCTCACAACATTTGGCTGAACAAAAGCAATCTTGCAAACCTTTAACTTTACATCTCTGTCAACGCCCTAATTTTCTCATAGAAGAGCGTTCCCCCCTTTTGCCCTAAACAAGGGGCTCCTTTATACGGACACCCCGCTGGGATTATCGGCATGGCAAACATTCGAGGTGAGGTGAAAGCAGCTTATGGGCTGATTACATGTGGTGGGCGTCGTGCAGTTTCAGGGATGGTGAGGCATCTGAGGTGATGGACACCACACCAGTGGCTGAGGGGCTGATCCTGTTAAGTGCTAAGCACCATCTGCAAAGGGCTGGGTGCCCTCAGCGCCCACCAAAGCCTTCCCAGCTTTGCCGGAGCCGTCAGGGGAGGTTCAGACAAGGGAAGCACTGCGGGAGCCCAGGGCTGTCCCAGCCACACAAATGAGAGTTAAAGAAGCTTAATTTCGAGAGTGAGAACACAGGCTCATGTGCTTGCCATGAGATTGGAACTCATGCAGTTAAATCTCCTGGGTTTTCTGAAAATCTCCTTTGAGTAAAGCTTCACGCTGTCCTGGGGGAAGGCTGCAGTGGACTGACAGTGACCTCTGCAACTTGGAATCAATCTCGGGTCACCTGCTGATCTTTAGCTACAACTTGGTTCCATCTCTCTTTTTCTTTCTTTCTTTTTCCTGTTAAGAAATTTACTTTGCAAACAATCTAGATTTATAGCAAAGCAAAACTGTAAATAATGAGTTTTCGGATTATTTGCCTAGAACTCACTGTGAGAAATTCTGAAGGATGGTCAGTTTTTACTGCCATAGAATCCTCTGATGGTTTGGGTTGAAAGGGAACTAAAAGATAGTCTGTTCCAACCTCCTGCCATGGGCAGGGATGCTGTGTCTTCAGCTTTAAAGAAAGCTTTAATTTTTCAGGAAAGAAGTGCAGATTTTCATAGGAAACAATAATTGGGGGAAAAAATCTGGTATTCTCTAGTCCATCACCATTTTGAAGAGCTTTGCTGTCCGTGTCTTTCATTACCTTAGAAGCACACACAGGCTATCTGACAGACCTGCAGCTTGGCTATGGCAGGAGTCTTTTTTTAGGGGCAATAGTTATCTGCAACCCAACCCTTCTTGCTGTGAAACATTATTTACAGGTTCCTAGATGGGATTTAGGCAGCAAACGGGGAGCAGTAATGGGAGAAACATCTCACATCACTTGTGCATGAAGCGTGTTTTACATGTCCCCGTTGCACAGCTGTGAGCAGCAGCGGTTGGGCGTGCTTTGCTTCTCCTCGTGCCGGCGCACCCACGGTGCTCCTGCACCATTTGCATCCACGCACCTCTTCCAGCCTTCCTGGTGTGGCAAGCCAAGCCTGGCTTACCAGAGGCTAAATCAGGATAGCGGGCTCGTGCTCCTCATCCTGGCACCGGGGAGATGACTCGGTTGGTGGAGGTGTCAGCCTACAGCACGCTCAGAGGGACTGTGATGATAAGGCGTCAACTTCTGCTAGCCCAGTTTCACTCCTCTGTTCCTCGCTGTGCCATATGATTTGTCAGCATGCACAGAGTGCAGATCCCTCTACCACTTGTGGCTGCTGTGAATCGGGCTACGTGCAAAGCCAAGGTGTTAATGTGTTCTTCTGGGTGGTGTTGTGGGGGTGGGTGCATCGTGGTTGACAGGAGAAATGTTATTTTTAGCAGGAGGAGCACATTTTGCATGTACTCACATGTGTCTTGTCAGTCAGAAACCTCAAGTCTATTCCTTTGCCTTGAAGCTTCACATGTCCAAATGCATCCCCTCACAAAGTTCTTAACATGCCAGATTTACTAAGAATTAGGGAAGAGCCTTCCAGTATTACCAGGGCTTTCCTAACCTTGGCAGACAATAACACCAGCCTGTTATCAAGCTGTGACGATGCTATTTCGGGTCTCAGGCTTTAATCAACCCAGTTCTCAGCACGTGGTGATGTGCAAATCCCCAAAGCACAGAGGAAGTCACATCGCTCTGGAACATGGGCAGTGCAGAGGTTGTTGGACAACTCCAATCTCTGCTGGATTGACAAGATCCTTATCTGGAAGATCCTGGTCACCTGCAGGATGAACCTGTTCCTCTGGTCAGCACCAAGAATGCCGGAACATTGATCTTCTGCAGATCAAATAACCCAAATTTGAATTCGTAAGAGGATGTGCACCCACACGTCTAGTAGGATGTAGACCCACCTCCCCCCCATTTTTCCTTGAATACCTCCTCTGACCCCAGTTCACGGCTTTTGACCACCTCACCTGAGCTCAAGGATACCACATAGATAAGTTGTGCCATATTGCATGGACACACACACTATTCACTGCCTGAATATTAAGGCATCTTCAACAGCCAACAGACAGAAATTGGCCCATATGCTTTGTACCTTCTTCCCTGGCTAGATGTCTAACTGTGTGCAGAAGGTTTTGAAACACAAAGAGAAACATTCTGTTAAAAATGCAATTACCATTTGTTTTTCAAGATATAGTATCCCATTATTTTTTTCCAGAGAAGTGAAATTCAATAAGGTTACAACAGAATGTAGTCCAACAGTTACCGTACTTTCAGAGCATTATTTAAGCTACAGAATTTCTTAATGATTAGAAACATATGTAGGAAAAATCACATGCAAAATGAGAATGACTGGAGACAATTTTCCCCCAAAACACTTTTTTTCAAGCAAGTAACAGCTCATCCACCACTGTTGTTCCATCCATCACGTTGGAGGTGTGAGACTCCCACCCACCTGGGGAGCCACGTGCTCAGGTCACGTCAACGCACAGGCTCCAGCAAAGTCCGAGGACTCATCCTGATTTCCAGCAAGGAATATTTTGCTGTTTCTCTCCTCTTTATGTCAGACCCAAGGAAGTGAGGCCGTTTTCACCGTGGGCAAGCTCTTGAACAGCAGCGACCACCCTGCTGTCTGTCTTAAAGCCACGTCCCAGGTGGTTTTCATGCAGGTGCAGCTGCTGTTTCATGGTCCAGCCCAGGTGGGTCTTCATGAACTTGGAGTCAATGACAGCTTTGGACACTCATTTCCTTTCAGGATTTACTTTACTGGATCAAATGAAATCTACAGGAGGCTTGTAATTTCAGAAAGCCATGAATGGAGAGTGCTGGGCACCCAAACCTCCTGGAGTACACTGAGGAAAGATGTGGTTGGACTCACTTCTTAGGCTGAAGTCCCCCACCTGGGGTGATTTCACTGGGACATAAGGGCTCCCATATATCCAAGGCTTTGACTTCAGTGCCCAGAATCAGGAAGCCAAGTCCATATTTACTGCTCTGTGTGTGTGGGGAATACTAAAATGCCTCCAATTTTGCATTTCCTCTCTCTCCTCCTTCACCCAGACTAGAAGCAGGTAATCTCTAGGTTTTCCTGAGACCATAGACCTCTCACCTATAGTCTCCTGACCACAAAAACATTTCCAGTGCTCATTAGGGCTGTAAGGCAGGGAGCTCTCACCAGGAATGGGCAAACTGAGGCATTATGAGCCTAAACCAAGTGGTGTGAGCAGATACAGTGTCCGGCTGTGCCATCTGGGAAGGATCCCAGAAGATGGGATGCTCAGTCCCCTTCTGTAACAGTCCAAAATGTCCCTTTTCTGCTGTAGAAGCCAGTCGTGAAGGGATTACGCTCAGACTTGTCAGCCAGATAATCAAATGAAGGTAGCAGAAAGCGCTGCAGGGAGCGCCCTCCCTGTGCCCCCCGACCCTGGATCACCCCTGGATTTTCGGTCCAAGATTTTATTCCCTTCACATCCAGGAGCTGCGTCGCCGTTGCCAGCGCCGCCCCGCAGGCACATCCCGTACGGATGCACCGAGTCGGATTTGGGGGTGCCGGGTGCTTCCCCCCGAGGGGCCGCGCCCGCGGCAGCGCCAGAGGCAGCGCCCACCCTCCCCCTGGCACGGCTCTCCCACCGTCTGCCGCAACCTGGCAGCGCCGGGGCTGCAACCGCGGCTGTTCCGCATCCTCCAGCTCCCCGTAAACCTCCGGAATACTCGCCCGTCTAAGGCGCACCTTTTCAGTATTCACAGAGAAGAGTAGAGTCACATATTCCTCTCAAAGCCACAAGGACTTGACTAGAGCTAAAATGTCATTTATGTACATATCACAAGCGTTTTTCTAGGCACAGATGTCTTTCTGGTGCCAATATGCTGTTTATGTACTTATCTGTCACAAGCACATGTCTACATACATATGCCCTGCTGGCAGAGGCACAGAGCATTTTGAAACTCTTATTAGACTGCTAATGAATAATACGCATACAAAGGAGAAAACAGAAGGTGGGTCTATCAGGAACAGCCTCTTTCTTAACTACCTTTTAATTGTAGGAGAGGAAGAAAAGAGATGAATTTTGATATGTTGGCATCTGTGAAGGCCTGCTTAGCAGCATCCGACGCCATCATTTTTAAGAGCGGATTTTTCACAGGTTTGGGTATTTTGGGGGGAGGGGAGGATTTTTTTTTCCTCTTAAAAAAAAGAAAAAAACCCACAAAATTTTGACACTGAGAGTATTGCAAATCCTGGTGCCAATGATGTATGATAGTGTGATTGTCACCATGGAATGCTGAAAAGCTCGAGCAGCTGTTTGGCATATTGACAGTGCGAATTCAGAGCGTTTTAAATGCAAATGACAGTATTCAATTGATCGCAGGAAAACAATGGGTCATAGCCTTACCTTTCCTTGGCTATGCTCTGAATAATCAGGCTGCAAATCCATGCACAATAGGGATATTGTACACGTTCTGGGGATTTTGTTCCCCGCGTTCATGGGGGTCGATATGATGCTTCTTTTGGGCAGAGCTGAAATAGAGGCGCCGCTGAACCGTCCCAGGCACCTCGCGGGGGTGAGGTGGGGAAAAGGGCATAATTTGCTCCAAATCCACCGCGTCCTAAGTGTCAGCCTGTTTTTCTTCACTTCTATCCTTTTCTGCTTGCTCTTTAATCATTCCCAAGGGTGGCTGGCTTTCTGCCTGACTTGTCTCCATTATACCCTGCTGCAATCAATATGGCAAGCAGAAATCAGCAGGAGAAGGCGTGTTCTGCTCCCAGTGAGAGCCGGTGGGAGGGAAGGAGATCAGGCCAGCCAGCTGCATCCCCAGCCCGGCAGGCGAGCCGAAATCAAGCCGAAAAAAGCTGCCGCCAGACGGCTGGGTCCTGTTTCCTTCGTGGTGCCCCCTGCCCGGCAGCGAGCAGCAGGTAAAGATCTTCCTCCTTCTCCCAGCCCTGGGAGGGCAGGCAGGAAAACCTGGCCCTGGTAAAATTTACACTGAAAGCCACTTTTTTTTTTCTTCTGTTTTTTTGTTTTTTGTTTTTGTTTTTTTTTTTTTTTTTTGTTGGGGGGGGAANTTTTTTAGCAATGGTGGAAAGAAAAAGAAGGGTCTTTCCAAAGCAGGAAAGCCCAGGAATGGGGCAGCCACACTTTCACCCGAGCAGGTCGGTTACATATGGACCCTGGTGAGTGCTTGGTGGTTCAGGCGGGTTCACACTGGCTCAGGTCTCCAAGGTTGGCCATGATGGATTGAAGGCAGCCACTGCCACTCTTGAGCACCTTCAGCTCTAAACCAATAGACTTTTGGTTTTAAGTCTGCATTTCTTTGAAGACAAGTTAAAAACACATGCAGGAGTGGTGTGGATGAGGACATCACCCAGACAGTGCTCTCTGCCCACGGCTTTACCTTACCACCTACGTATATGACATCTCCCTCCAGGAATTCTAACTTGGTGAATTTCTTCCCTTTCCTTAGTTTGTAAGCCTGAAATGGCTATTCAGGATCCATTTCCTTATTGCAATCCCCTGATTGCATCTAAATTGTACCAGTGAGCAGAGCTTTTCTGCCTCCTGTGCTCCCGTCCACCCTTCTGGCTTTTCAGTCTTAAGCACTTTGGGTCAAGCACTGATTTTTGGATCTCCTCGATCCATGGGTTGTGTGCTCTGAGACATTTCTGAGTGTTTTCTGCAACACAACCACTGTACAAACAGCATCACAGTTGTCAGAGCAGTTGTTGAGATGTCTGCAAGACATCCATGATCAGATTTGTACCCAGGATCAGGAGAGTCAGTGTAACATCACAAATGGCTGATGCTCTTGTGCTGTCTGCATGTGGGACCCATGTTGTGGGCTCCTTGCACCAGAAATTGGCTTCTCCAGGGAGTCTGACAATTACAAGAAGTTCTATTTTATAAAGGGAAAGTTAATGAGGAGCTGGGGTTGGAGACCACACGGTTAATATCATCCATTTATGGAGTCTTGTTAGAAGGCTCCACAAGTTTTTCAGGCTTTCCTGAAAATTTCCTTTCAGCAATCCCAGCTGCCCATTCTGCCTAAGTACAGAAATCAAAGGACTGTACAGCTAAATGACACTTATTTCAGCATCCAGCCTTTCAGTCTCTGATGGAAGGCAATGAATAAAAAACCCCCATCATTATTACCTATGCCTTCCTAAGATAAATCTGTTTACCTGTAAATCAGATGCATTAAAAACCAATCAGCCAATAGAAATAATTAGTTACAGCGTAGGCATGTGATTTGCTCAGCCTCTGGAACAGGGTAATGTCTTGCTTAGCTTGAACTCCTTGCTGATGGATGCTTGGTGAAAGGTCTTGGAGACGATGTACTCAGCTAAACGCTGGGGAGACAGAAAATGATTACTACAGAGAGACATTGCTCAAGTCAGCTCTGCAAGAAATTCATCACCAGCAGCATTGGCACCACACATGAGCAGCAGCGTATGGAAACTGAACTGTAAAAAGTAACAAAATCAGCGAACTAAGAGAATATTGCATACCGTGAACGTGAGGGAATGCATCGTTCCCCAGAGGGAGAAACGTTCCTATTTAGCGGGCTTTTGTTTTGTTACAGGAAACGCTTGGATGGGGGGATTTAGCTGTGAACACAGAGCCTTTGTTTTCTGGGGACAAAGGGAACCAAACCGACACAGGTTGGTAATGGATAAACTTTCCATGCTGAGCTGGTAGGTAAAGCCTTGGGCTTGGTACAAACCACGCAGGACTGGCTCCTTGTGCCTAAAATCCCATGGCCCAAACAGCTGCCCTTGGAGGTAAATTTATAGCTCATTTCTGCTTAGTGGCCACCAGACCACCCTAAAATAAAGACACCACCAAGACCGAGAGGAGGGGCTGCTGCAGGCGGCTGCTCCCCCCTCCCCAACACGTCTTAGCAAGATGCTCTTGATAAACCTTTAAAAGAGTCACCGTTGTCTTTAGTCTGGAAGTGTCTTTAGTCTGGAAGTGCTGTGAGTCCTCCTGGGAAAGTCCTCCTGCCTGGAAACTGGAATTGGGGTCTCCTCTGCCCCAAAGGCTTCCCGTGAGCCCTTTTACCTGAAAGGTGGAGCACTTCAAAGGCTCACGAGCACCCGACAATATGACAAAAGCCCTCGTTGTTTACAAGCAGCTCAGCACATCTGGAACGAGAGAGAAGATGCTTTGTCTTCAGCTAAATGAAGGGACTGATCTCATCCAGCCAGAAGGAGAAGGGCAACAATAAAACAATTCCACAAGCGTCCCTTGCGATGACAGGACCAGTAGAATTTTTCCAATCCTGCTGGCAAACAGTAGAAGGCAAAAGTCTTGCGGAGACAGAAGGAATAAAAACAAAATGTCTTGCAGGAGGCTAGAAAACTTTCCCAAAGCATTTTTCTTTAAACTTAACCACATGATTTACAAGCTTATTATTAGTTCTCCCCATCCCTTACATAAAAAGAGAAATTTAAAAAGTGTAGATTAACACATTTTTGGATATCTTCCAAGCTCTCAATTCCTCTGTTTAAAGGATTATTTTGACAAATCGAAAAATCACTTTTTGGGTGGCCTGGAGAGACTCAGATTTGCTCTCTTTTAGTAGCAGAAATGATCCCTTCTCAGAGGGTGCTTACTTGTACCTCTTAGACAAATACAGAGGCAAATCCAGCCCAGCTTCTGATCTGACTGTAATACAGTATTAGCTGCTGAGCCCAGGGAATTTTTTCCAGATTGGTCAGGCTGGGGACTGCATTGGGTACCTTAATCTCTACCTACTCACTACTCAGGAGATACTAGAGGTTCTGCAGTGAAAGCAGAGCCTTGGGAGGTGCTACAAGACCATCTTCACCTGGGTCGTGAGAGCAGAAAATGCTCCTGGGCAGGTGCTGACTGACACTGTGGTGGAGGGCACGAGAGTTGGGCTGTCTGCCAGCACTGCCCTGGTGTCACCCACCTTTGTGGTGCCCAGCTGGATGCCAGAATGCCACATCCATGGGATCTGCTGGATCCAGGGCTCACGGTCTAGCCCTGCCACAGTGATCACCCTGCATCTGGCAAGAACTCCTGGTGGCCTCAAAGCGTAACGAGCACATCAAAGGATTAAAAATGCATGTTGGAAAGGTAAATGGATTAGCTAAAAAAGTGCCCAGAAAAGTTCAGAGAGGCAGTTTATGAACAAACCAAACCACTGTGAAAGAAACAATTGTCCTGGAATAGAAAAAAGAGTAATATATAAAAATAAATATATATATATATATACATATTCACTTAAAGGCAATCTTCGTAAACAGGTTGGAACAAGACTATGAGGCTGGAGGAACAGATGGGAAAATGGAACAAACAGATGGAAAAACTCTATTTCTGAAAAAAAAATAATCTATTTGTAAAGCTATAGCTACTCTGAATGAACGTTTCAATGTTAGGAAGCTGAGGCATCAGAAAATTTATAACAAGGCCATAAATTCATCCATCTGAGATCAGTAGGATGGCAGGTCTTTTAGACAGGTGAATATGGTGCTTCCCAAACTGCCATGCACATTATTTATCCATACTTAATGCCACCATCCTCAGAGATGCTTTGCTCTCCTTTAAGCTATATCTTATTCCCTCTACAGTTAAAAATTACCTTTCAGCTTTTCATTAACCGTAGCTGGCTCATATATTAAAAGAAAAGGAGCAAGTTCACCTTGCTTTCTGCCATCTAATCACAGGGGAAAAATGGGCCTGAGCTCACCAGCCCTGTTAGAAAAGTCCTGCAGACAAGAAGGGGAGAAGGAGTGAGCACCATGGCTCAGTTCTCCAGCTTGATGGGGAAGTAAAGGCATCTCCATTGAATGCCTCCTACCCATCCAGCTGTTCTCAGGCAGCTCTCTGAGTAGTTTTAGAGGGCATGATCAAGAGAAAAAGAGGGAGGAAAGGTTTGATGTTACACTGACTCCAGGGGGAAAGCTCTCTTGCAGCAACCAAGCTGCAATGCTTGAGGTGAGACACAGCCTTGCAGGAAAATGTGGGCCTTGTGTTTTAGTCAAAGAACCACCACCTGCAGAGACAAATCCAGCCCAACCTTCACACAGTGCTCCTTGATGAAGAAGGGTGAGATACTTACAGAAAAATAAATTCCAGCCATGGACCAGGCATCCAGAAACTCTCCCTGGAGTAAATGAGTTCAGCAACCTCTGAGCAGTGCTGGGATAAGCAACAAAAATTGCATTACAAAAAATGCTAAGTTTATCTGAGGGCTGGGGAGATGGTGGTTTGGGCTGGACAGTGTTAATAGGTGCTGGTTTCTGGTGTTGGCTCCAATCCCTCTGAATTCCAGCTTCGCAGCTGTGGGAAGGGACAGTAGAAGTGCTCCAGCTCACTGGGGAGATGCGAAGATTGAATTTTTAACTGAGTGCATGCAGCAGTGTGGAGGTAAAAAAGAGATGTTTGCTTTCAGCACAGGGTCTGGGATGGGGATGCAGTGGTGGGGACCCAGCTGCCAAGTGTGTTTTGTTGTGTCCTTTATTTCAGGTCATTTCTTTTAAGTCGGCAACGGGGCTTTTAAGGACTGTGTCCCATATCTGGGTCTTAGCAGATTTGCCCACATGTTTTCCTGTGTGTGTCTCTGGGACTCATAAAAGCGTCTTTAGTGCTCAAAGTAAGTTCCCCTTTGAGAAGGGACTGTCAAAGACAGGCACTAATGTCATTAGGAGGTTACAAGGGGGAAACAAGAGAGAATTTGCTACAGATCCTCATTTCCATAATCTTGCCTCGGCTTCCTCGTTTGTCAGTTCTTAACCTCAATTCCTTAACCTCCAAATCTGTGGAGCTGTTGACCTTGGGGATTTGTCTTCAAACTGATTTCAAGTTTTAGGCAATCTAAATTAGGCTCCCCGTGACAGAAGACAAAACTTGGTCTTTGCACCCAAATGTGAAAGACAGGCCCAGAGTGCAAGTGAAATCTTGCAGTCGTTTTTTCAAACCATCTGCCCATCTGCAGTCCCAGAACAATATCAGTTCGGTGCTGCCTCCCCTCTCTCTCTCTCAGGAATAAAGAAATTACCATAAACAAAGCAGATCAAGGGTCTTTTTAAGCCAAATGCAGCCAAGACACATTGCTTCAGAAAGGAGCAGGAGAGGAAAAAAGAGCTGCAGGGGAAGTTTCTTCCTAATTCTCATTAACTCCAGTTTGGCCAGCGATGCTGGACACTGCAGTGTAATTTGGAGTGGATGGTGCTGTGTCCCTCTCCATGGGCGCTCCGTTTCCAAGGTATTTCTGTGGCAAACAAAAGTGATCACCACAGAAAAAAAAAAGGAGAAAAGACTGCAGAACTGCTCCTTAAAACTGCTCCCTAACTGTGCAGAGGAGGGAGAATACAAGAAAACGGGGAAATTAGTCTGGACACAAAGAGCCTTTTGGTCTCTCAGACCATTTCTGCGTTGCTCATGGCAGTGAAACCCCTGCCTGAATTGCGCTCTTTATTTCAGGGAGCGAAGCCATTGTGAGAAGATGCATTTATTTCCAAGAGTGTGCTCTGAGTTAGAGAGGCTGCAGCAAACTGGCAGGGCAGCTTGGCACGAGGGTTTTCTGGAGCAGCAGGTACAGATGAACAACGGGAGCTGGACCAGTCCCTGCATGACGGGGAAACAGGGGAGGCAGAGAGATTAAATAATTCAGTGTGTGTTGATGTGATGCATGGAAAAATACCGCCAGAAGTCACGAAGCTAAATGCCTGGGTGCCTCTCCAATGGATCAGAGAGCAGGTTTGGGGAGTAAAGAGAGGGAAACAGGCACATCCGTGCTGGGGAGCAGCTTGTGCAGTGGTGGCTGCAGAGAGGCTGCCCCCGAGGTGCCGAGAGGGGGAAGGAGATCTGCGGGAGCCTCAGCCTCATTATTTTTATGTTCAGCTGCCTAATTACTACGTGTCAGCTGTCTGTTGGAAGGAACGATGTACTGCAGCCTCTCGTTTGGGAATTTATAGTGATTAATGGGCCTGGAGGGAATGACTAACGAGGAAATGTTAGAATTAGTAAATATGCATCACCGTGCAATGAGTAAAGCGAGGGACATGACAAATGAGCCCAAGTGTGTGAAAGATGTAAATGTTGCAGAGGGACAACCTTTGGGAGGCCCTGGGGACCCACAGAAACCGAGAGGGACAGGAGGGTGGGAGCAACACAGGTGTGATCCCGTGGGCTGACAACAAACCAAGTAAGAAGGGCCCTCCAAAGCCTTCCAAACAGTCCCAGGCAGACTTGGAGGAACAAACTCGCTCTGGCAGGGCACTGCAGTAGGATGGAAAGCTGTTTCCCTGCCTGTTGTCTCCTGTGGAGCACAGCAAGGAGCACCGGTGTCACAGCCGCGTGTCGGGTGATCACCACGGCCTGTCCTGCACCAGGACCTGGGGCTTTGCAGATATTTTGGTACTGCAAGGCCCAAACCACTTCGTTTATCCATTTCATGTGCAGAAACTGCTTCCAGCTCGACTGTTTCAGAAGAATTTGTTTACCAAATAGCAGCTTTGCTGCGTGCCAGGGACCTGTAGCTGGTCCAACATCCATGCAAAGTAACACCTGCAGGCTCAGCCGTACAGGCAAGGACAGCACAGAACAGCATCGTGGAGGGGACTGGGTTTTGGGGCTACTTTCCTTATGTTCCTTTGTAAGAGAGATGTGTAAGCCCCCAGAATTACAGCTCACAGGTGTTCTTGAATGGCTGCCATTTTAAAACTGTAATTTTGGAAAAATTCTACCGATTTCAGTAAATTTATTAAAACCTGCAAAATGAGCAGGATTAAGGAAGGAAAGCAGCTGTCCTAATTTCTTGGTCTAACGTCTCATGGAGATCACCTGGCAGTCACTGCTCTGCTACACCTGTCCACTGCCAGCGTGGGCTGGTGAGAGCATTCCTTGAGCAGTGTAAGGTAAACCTTTGTACCAGTGTTGCAGTCTTTATATGAAACCAGAACCCAGATTAAAATGTTCCTGAGGTTTGGGTCACAGAAAATCTAGAATTAGATACGCTACAGAAAACTGAAATTTGGTCTCATTTGCATCTACCAGATCAAACCCCTCGCTCCGTGTGGCTTTTCCATTTTATTTCCAGCACAGCAACATTATTCAAATTTCACTCAATTGAAAGATGCAGCTGTTTCTATTTTTGGTGCATCCCTGTTAGAGAATAGGAATCAAACAACAATTCTGTTTGGTGATCAGCAACATTCTGCCTGTAAGATAATTTTCACTCGCTGGAAACACAAGTCAGGGGAGCAATAGCTTAGGTGCTTCTGCCCTTTAAATACTGCAAAAGAGCTATAATGTTATGTTTTCTCTATAATAGACATTTCTGAAAGCTGAGGCAATTTTCTGAGGACATAACTAGATCATAGACAAGCCTGTACCTACGGAATAGATAATTTCCCTTTTCCAGCATGCCTAGATGGAAAAAGAAAATTATTTATAGGGGAAAAAAAATCAACAAATCAAACACCCCCTCCCCCAAACCAATCAACTAATCTCCTTAGTGAAAGTTAAATAATCTAAATAACTCCTGCCTTGGAGGATAACTGTGAACTCCTACAGGTAGAAGCAGGATCACTGTGTTTCAGAGTGCTTTAGGGCTCTGAAATCAAAGCAGAATCACACGTGCTGTCCTCCAGTTGCTGACTGGACAGCAATGAGTTCTATGATTACATTTTAAAAGAACAAATACTTCCCTTGCTTTTTTTTGTAGATACCAATATAAACTGAGACCAGCCATGTAGCAAACAACTTCTTCATCAACAGCTTGACTCCATGCCTTCCACTGAGAGTGGAAGCCATGCAAAGTTACTTTTTCAGTCCCTCCTAAAGCAGAAAATGACATTTCCCCCTGCAACCCACTCCCCCCCACAAAAACACTCACAAAGGCTATTTTGGCAAAGACCTCCTCCAGTGTTCCCACATGGAATGGGAAGTATCTCATGGACCCAAACCTTCAGGAGCAGCCCAGCACTGCTTTCAACAGTGAAAAAAACCTCTTTCTCTGGCAGCAATGATGTAAAACATCAAATCCCAGTCTTGAAATCAGGACTTTTTCCTCTCCCATAGGTCTGTGGCCTCAGCCAAGCGCTGCTTTGGTCACTCCTAAGGGTGCAATGACCACTGCACCCCATGAGAAGGGAGAGTTCCTCTCCCTTGAGAAAGGTCAGGACCGAACCAGGGCTCTCACTTTCCTTGGTTTCACCACTGGCAAGAGCAGTTCAACACCTGGTTGAAATGACGACAAAGAAAGCATTTAGCTGGAACATTGTATGTACTCTAACTCCAATCAATCCATCCCCAAACGAAATATTTAATTTCCATTTTCCCAGCGATGGCTTTATTTGGGGGCCGTACATCCAGAGGGAAAGGATTTCTATTTTTCAACAGCAAAACATGATGTTTTCGAATGTACTTTTTCAGTTGGAAGATGACAGGATGGAAAATCCACAGCTATCTCTACTTATAACACATCATGGTTAGGTGTGTGTGCATAGCACTTAGCACAGCATAAAACATAACATAGCACATAACACATCCAGGTGGGTGTGCATATGGCATGGGCACAAAAAGTAAGTTCTAGAGACAAAGTTTGAGAACACAGAAACTATTGGAAAAGGAGGGTTAAATAGCAGTCAGTTCAGATGGTACAAAGCAAGCTGTGCTTTCTTCATCTCAAGGAGAGTTAAAATACAAAAACCTGTTTGCAGGTGGCACTGAAAACACTTTGGAGGTCCCTCCGTTTATTGTTGGGTACGGGGAGACCTGGTGCAAGAAACTCTCGAAATACAAAGCGCTGGGGAAACAATACCCAGCCCTCAGCAGAGATAAAGTCAAAACCCAGCTGATGTTTCTGAGTCAGAAGCAAGTGCAGCTGGTCAGATGTGCCACACACTTGCCCCCCTCCATCTGAAAATAACACTGCTTCCACATTTTCTGGGAGCATGAAGATTTCAACAATAGCCTCGGCAGAGCTCCCCTATGCTGTGTTGTTTACTTTTCAGGGAAATTGTTGACTGCTTTTCACTTTGCCACATGTGAGACAAAACAATGCACTATCCTTTTATTCAATAAAATTGTTTAATATTCCAAGTTTCTCACATGATTCAGAAGGGAACTGTTTCCAAATGCCAACCTCTCCTGCTGGGGGGTGGAAAATGCCCGCTCCTGGCTTGGTTTAGCAGCAGGATGGCAGCAGATTGGCTTTTCCAAAGCAGGGGGCCTTGGGCAGCGACGGAAAGACGTGCCCAGCCCTCATCCAAAAATATTGCCCAAACCCAGGGGAGGAAACATTTTTAATACCTCACCTAAAAAGGCAAAAAATATTTGCCAGAGGTTCCGGCAATATCACAGTTAACACAGACGTTTCTCCTGGTGAACAGGGGGAATTGCCTGGGTTGCCTGGAACGGGTCAGTTATCACCCTGGGAACTGCTGGCCAAGTCTGACCTCTCCACCTCACACCTGGGTGCAATTTCCAGCAGCCCAGCCACTGCTTCCAGTGAAACCAAAGCCGATGCAGCCGCTGACTTCTAAGATCTCCAATAGGGAGATCTCAGCTGTGGTTACCAGCTGGGCTGCGCAAGTGTCATTTTCCAAAAAACCCATCTGCCACACTGAGGCTTCAGTAGCCAAGAATCTGCTACTTACTACCACAAAACTGCTCCAGATTTTCGCAGGGGTAACTACTAGCATTTACATTTTGGGAGGGACAGAGAAGGTGGATTTCAGAAACTGTTACTTTCAGTGTTGAAAGGAAATTTTTCTCTTCCTGCACTGGTCCAAGCCTGCCTTTTTCTCTGCTGCTTTCTTGTTTTGCTACTTCATTTCAGATGGGTGCCCTTGGCTTCCCAGGACCGTGGGCCATCTCATGGCTTTTATCTTTCTTGACATTTTGCATCTGTTTTATGTCTCTAACTGCTTTTGCTTTCATCCTGCCTTCCCTTCTCTCATGTTCAAGCTTAGAGGCAGAGGCAGCCCAGCTGAGATTCACATGTCCACGGATGTTAGATGTCTCCAGGGTTGTTGTCTACACTGGAGCTGGTGCTCTATGTTCCCTTTAGCATCAATGGAGACAATTGAGTGACTAAACCGTGATTTATCTGAGCTACTTGAGGCATCTGAACTCAGTGGGGGGTAATTCCTGCCCCACCAGCATCTCTTTAGCTCAAGTAGCAACCAATGGAGAAGTCAATGTCAGGAGGCATGACTCCTGTCCCCTATCACAGAAATAAAATTTGGAAGTGCTCTGGATGTGCCTTTCCTTTGGGACAATCCTGTCCCTTCACAGGTGCCTTTCCACACCCCTTGGCTCAAATGATTCACAGGCATTTCATGATTCAGCTGCCTTCCCAGGTGACACCACCAAGGTTCATGTACCTGATCATGGAGTTCTGCAAGGTCTGGCAGATCCACCCCCCACGAATTGCCGGGGTATCTGGTGTGAATTTTCTACAAGAGGCCACGTGAAACCTAAAATACCCATCAATGACCCTGTTTGAAGAGTGTGGCCATTTACACACAGAGAGGCAGGCTACAGAACGAAGGCTGCTTGGTAGAAAGGGGGATTTATCATGATGGATGAAGGGCATTTTTAGCTCAAGAGGCAGCTGGTTTCCCTGCAACCAGATGGCCACAGGGCCCAGGCCAAACTTTGCATCTTGACCATGCTCCAGTGTGATGATTACGACTGACTGAACTCAGAGTTTGGCCACCGTGCGAATATTAAACACCCCAGAACGATCTCTAAAGATTATTAGATTAGTGCAGCACCCAGGTCAACATCTCACCGCTGAGCTCATGCAAAAATGAGATGCTAAAATCAACAGTTTTAAATCACAGGTGCCAGTAAAAAGCACTCTCCAGGAATGAGACACTAAACCATTAAAACTGGGCCAGGATGGAGATGCTGGAGCCCACCTAACATGCAAGGAAATTGAAATATGCACCAAATCTGAGCTCAGAACTGGATCCTGATTTTACAAATGTGCATTTTATCAGTAAAAACATCGGCTACAAATATCTCAAAACCTTCTGGTTGTCAAAATTTGGCCTAGGATGGAAATTCAGATGGGTGAGACACCTCTACTACTTCTTCATAGAGATGACATATGATTATCTAGAATTACGTACTGAACCACAGCCATAAAATGGAGCTTGAGTTGCCCTTCTGCTAAATAACTCCAAACCAGATGTGTGAAAACCTGCTAATAGTAATACTTTAGTAAAACAGCTGAGTGTGATGGCATCTTGAGAACTTGCTGTCAAGTAAATTCCTGCTTTGGGGAGCAGCAGGAGGAAGAGGGAAAGGGTTTGGTACCTCTCTGCTCTGGTCATCTGGAATTAATCTGCAGCCAGGCATCTGTCAAAGCTCCCAATTCTTTGGGTATCCTGGAGACAGCTGAGGGAGATGGTGCATGCAAAGGAAGTCCACTCTGGAAATCGATTCTGTGCACATCAGGCAGCCTGAGCACCCAAAACCTGCACCAACAGAAACCACTCACATTCCTGCAAAAAGACAGATTTTATGCCCAAGTGTAATATATATTTTAAGATTTAAACACAGGGACCTCACAAGCCATTTAGCAAAGAAAAAAAGGAGTAAATGGGAAGAGAAATAAAAGTAAAACTGCTCTCTCTACAAAGTCTGCAAGTGGCTTCTGCGAATTGCACGCCACGGCTCCTCGGCGCATCCCGATCCGGGGTTCATCCGTGGAGGGAGGATCTTCCCCGATGCATCTGCACTTCATTAGGAGTTTGTAGACTGCTAAATGAGCAACAGACCCCAGCATGAATGCACATTGTCTGAGCTGGGCTGATCACACTGTGTGATACAAGGGAGTGTTAAAAAAAACTGCTGTTCTTCAGTAAACATTGGAAGAGAAGACTGAAGATTAATTCAAACAGCTTGGAAAACTGAAACAAGAGAAATGAGCTGAATATTTCCAAATATGGGCTACCTTACTTCAGCATCAAGCCAGGAGAACCTTGGGGCATGCGAGCCAACCAAGCTGCAACTCCCTGGGTAACAAGGCCTTAATTAAAAGCTAAATTGCACATACATAAAAAAACCCCACAGGGCTCACTTCAGCCACAGAGGTCATGAAATCACAGGCAATCATATGACAAACATTAATCCAAAAGTCCAGGGAACAACTGCTCTGCACACACTCACTCAACACAAGCCACAGAAACACTTGCAAAAATGCCATAACGAGCTTAAGGCTTTTAGTACCAATAAATAAAGCCACAAATAGTAACACCAAAGGAAGAGAGAAAAGGAACCACCAAGGGCTCTGGTCTTCTGTAGCAGGGAGTTGTTCAGTGAAAATGCCAAATTAACTCCAAGAGGGAGATTCTATCCAGTGCTCCCCCAACTCTCTGCTTCCCTGCTTCACTCCCTCAACAACTCCTGCTAATCTGATCTGGAGGAAAAAGTCTTCCCTGCTCCAAATCTGGCACTCATTTTACCCTCACACACAATCAAAACATGCCAACCAGCACTTGAGATGTTTTTCTTTAATACCACTAGGAGCAATAACACACCATGTTCAACATCCCATCTCCAGCTGCTTTGGAGAAAAGCAAAAAACCCCAACTCAGACACTGAGCTATGTACAGGGGGCTCAGGGAGAGGAATAATTAGCTGATTAGCTGTAATTCCCACATCCAGGCCTGGGTTTTATTCAGCACCCTGTGCTGGATTGTCCTGACTCCCATCACCTCCAGCAGCAGATGTCCCCACGCACGCCGTGGCACCAGGGATGAGCACAGATGGTCCCACGTTGAGGCTGCATCCAGGAGGTCAGTGCAGGGTGATTTATGTCTCGGAGCACAGCAGGCCCTGGGACTCAGCTGCTGTAATCTGGGGGCAACCCAGCTACTGCCATGGACATCTGCTGAGGATCTGCTCCTCTGTTTCAGCACTGTTTTTGCCATTAAAAACCAGCAGCTTGCAAGAAAAGCAGCAAGAAAACCTGTGAAAGAGAAGAAATTTATGTAAGGTGAGCCAGGTGCCTTGTCCCTGTTGGCAGTGCTGACCCACCACCAGCACACCGTGATGCACAGCCTACCCTCGCTGACTCTGCACTGCTAGTTTTGACTCAAGTCACCATGTAATGAACTTTGTTTTCATTTTCATTTCAACTGGAGGCTTCCACGACCATTTCCCGTGGAAGACACATCAACCCAAAGCTTGGTGTGGTGTGTGGGGATGGTGGGATTGCCCACAGCAGACTCCTCTTAGAGGAAGGTTCCCTGTACCTGCAGGTGCTCTCCCTAAACCTTCCCTGATGGCTCATTGCATCTCCCAGGTGTGACAGGGAGTCCCAAGCCCTTGTCCCATGGGACAGGCAAACAGGGAGTTTCCTGGGAAATAATAATAATAATAATAATAATAATAATAATAATAATAATAATAATAATAATAATAATAATAATAATAATAATAATAATAATAATAATATCCAGCTTCACGGGTAGAAGACCAGAACCTTGCCAAGAGCAGGAAACGAGCATGTGGCTGTACTCTTGAAAAAAAAAAAAGTCCTTTCAAATAGGCCACAAAACAAGACAATTAAACACAGTCTGCCAGCAGAAATACACCTGGGACAATGCTTCCCAAGCCTCCTCTCTGCACCCACCACCACGAGCACGTTGTGGGTTTTGTTGTGCTGACTGAGACAGGAAGAGAGCAGCTCCAGCGGCATCACTGTTAGGGCTGGATCCAGAGGCAGCACAGAGCTGGATTTTCCTCTGAGGGTCCAGCCAGTGGGGATGCGGCCACACAGCTGTAAGGGAAGGAGCTGTAGCTAAAAATGAGTGTTGTTCTCCATCTCCTGACGTCAAGGGAAGCTTTGCTGGCGAGCCCTGCCAAGCTCCAAGCTCCGGAGAAGCTCTCCCACCCCGCGCAGCCCCCACGTGAGATCTCAGCCGTCTCCCTCCCAGCCGGGTGCTGGCACCGCCTCCACCCCCGCCCCGAGCTGCCGGGATGGGGGGACATGCTGCCAGAAGCTGCTTGCCCAAAAAGCCACTTTCCATCAGCAGCACCTCGTGCTGGACCCCAAACCGATGGAGGAGATGGTGGTTTGCATCCAGGAGACCCCGGGGTGGGAATGTTGTGAGCCCCCGGATTCATGGCAGCGGGATGGAGAGAAACTATCTCCCAAGCAGCTTTACCTTCTAATGCTTCTCCATCAACACCTGGTCTTGAGCTGTTGCTCTTTATTTTCGTTACTGACAGGGGATCTCTCATTGCATTGCTCCCTTTATAGGGGGAGAGAAGAGATCTTTGGATCTCTTTCTAGAGATTTGTCTCTGGAAAACAGAGATAAATAAAATCACACAGCCATTTCCTTCTGCAAATAGTCAGGACTGAGCTGGGCAGCAGGTGAGGCCAGGAGCAGGTAACCCTTCATAGCTGTGATGCAGGATTGAAACAACATTCCCAGCATATCCTTAAACAAACCCGTGAGAGAAGCCAAAGCCACCCCAAACTTTCCCCTTCAGCCTGTAATTTCCAGACAACAAACCAATCCTTTCACTTTTCTAAAGGAGCGAAGAGAGAGGCAGAGAACTGGAAAAACCCTTTATAGAAATATCAGCTGTTCCTCCTCATTCCCACCCCCAGTTCTGTTTTTTGACAAGTTAAAGTGAGGCCATAACTTATTCTGCTTTGTTCGACAGGGCTAATCACACGTGACTCTAATCACTCATGATGTTTTATTGATTTTAAGCACATTTAATCAGAAATTGGCTCGGAGTTAGATTCCTGCTAATTACTGAGAAGCAGCATTTTGAATGACTTCACAATTGGACTGCAGATTAGAATGGACAATATGTACTAAAATAATGATTCATGCATTCAGCTCCCTGGATTTATTTTGTTTATATTGGATTTTTTAATCTTTAAAGACATAATTCTGCATATGGGCAAGCAGCATTTAAAGCCCTTAACAAAATGGGTTTAATTTAACAGGCTAGGCTTTCTCCAGAGATGGGATATGTGGGGAAGAGTTTATCCCCAGGTCTTCCTCTGAAGGTCACTGGAGGTGCCCTGCCCACGGTGACACCGCACAAGGGCAGTCGTGGCACTGCCAGGAGGGGGGAGGCCACTGCTGGGGGCTCCTTTAGCATCCCCACCGAATCCATCAGTTCTGCTCCGAAGTCAGGGTGAGCTTTTCTCACCCAGTCCCTGCACTGTCCCCATTTCCAACCCCAAACCCCAAAGGCAAATGGCTCGTTAAGGCAAAGGGCCCCAGCTCTGAGAGGCGTTGAGCTGAACGGCCCCAGCCGAGTCCAGCCACCACCTCGCCCCTTCTGCTGCTCAAATTGTTCAACAACACGGGGTTGAACAGTTTATATCTCCATGTTTCTTGACCTAAAAACCACCTTCTCATTGAAAATCAGATTGTTGCTGATCACAGCCTGGAAACAGATTTTTATTTCTCAACAGCCGCAGGTGTCTCGTCTCCGTCAGCGTCCAGGAGATCTCTGGCAATGTGGCTGCAAGTGCTCTGCTAACACTGGCCATGCTCAGAAAGAGCTGTGGCCAAGCACAGACCTTTCTCAGCTCTGCAAAACTTCCTCTGCCTCCTGGGAAACACTGATCCATGAGCAACAGGGAAGCTGGAGGCTGGCAGAGAGGCTAGACTAGAGACTACCAGCTATTTGAACTGGTAAGAAAGGAAAATTTCCTTCTGATTGAAAACAGAAACTTTCCACTTCCATCTCTGCCATTTTATTTTTGTTGGAAAACAAGAAGTCACACTGGGGAAGGCTCTCACAGTTTTCAGCTAAAATTTTAAAGTTTGGAGTTATAAAGTCAAAATTTTCTACTAAGAAAAGGAATCTTCTTTTCCCCAACACAACTCTAGTGGGAATACTTAGAGCAATCTTGCCAGCCAACTGCTTGCATACAAAAGCAAGCCTAAATTCAGAGTGATGCACAGAATACTCTGCAATAACCGGTGTCTAAAAAGCGACAGCTCCAAAGTCTCCTGTTCTGCTCCCACTCCTTTCCACGGGTCTGTGACACCCCGATTCAGTGGGTGGAACTTGCTCATGAAGGATGTGAAACCTCAGTTTCACAGAATGCTGGGAAATTCACCCCAGAATCACCACTGGCCTCCCAAGGAACCAGCCTGCAAATCTGTGCTAATTCATCCTGCATGGAGAAGTGGTGGGATTTTCACTCTCTAAGTGCTGTTACATGGCAAGACTCCAGCCTTCAGGCAGGACTCAAACTGTTGTGAGTCCAGAGTGCAACTCTGACTCCTGCATCCTTCCCTTCATCCTCACAACCCTGCCCGTTCCCCACTGTGCTGTTTTATTGTCACTGCAGAACAGGGTTTAGAGGCAAAGGGAGCTCTCACCCTGATGTTACTTCACAAGTTGTAAAAAGGAAATATCTCTTTGACTTGGACTCCTTTAATGTTTTTTTCTTTCCTTCTTCTTTTTTTTTTTTCATTTCTTCATTCATTCTTTCTTCTGTTCTTTCAGCTGTCCTTCATCCTTTCTTTCCTTCTTACTTTTCTAGGAGTTGGACTCCTGGAATCCTGTGAGTCCCTTCCAATCAGGATCTTCTAGAACTCTAAAACTCACTGCATCCAGCACTACTGGGTGTAGGTGTTCACAGCCCTGAGGAGTGTTGCTTTAGTAGTTTTCTGAATGGACATGAGTGACAAAACAGCAAATCTGTGTTCTTCCACTCACTGGTTGACTCCAACTTCAGAGTCTTCAGTGAGAAGTACAGGCTTGAAATTATTCTGAAGTTACAGCACCTACAAGAATTTTACCAGATGGAAACCTGAAAAAAGATTGCTGATTACTTCTCAGATGCATTGCTCATTTGTTCAGAGCAATTACTAGATGCAAAACCAAAAATAGACCCTTTTCCTTTGATCCTCTCCAGTTGGATTCTGCACATGACAACCCAGAGCACGTCTCTGGATATTCTGTACCGAAGCTGTCACAGTTTTCATTCAAAACCCAACCAGTGTTTCTCATCTCACCTATGAAAATGCAAACGAAGATAAAACCTGTCAAAGGACACTGGCAAACATCAGCCTGTCCCAGCTCCTCACAGTTTGCTTCCTCCTGGGGGGAGGGAAGAAATCACATGCAGGCTCACTTACAGAACTTGGAGCAGCCCAGTGCTGAGACTGTGCTGTTCTCCTCTGGTTATTTAATCATTTGTTAAAAAATCCACCCTGAAGCTGGCAGCTGAGGTCTTTGTAGGTCCAGCTTTGGGATTAGCCCTTTATACACGGCCTAGGGCAAAGGGTGAGGAAGAAGAGTGGTTTCCAGGAGGTGCAGACGAAGAGGGGAGCAGATGGGGCCAGGGCAGAGCCTGGCACCCCTCTGTGTGTGAGAGCCAAGGGACAGCTGGCAGCAGGAGCTCAGGGGTGCTGGGGATGCTCAGGAATGCTCAGTGCTACCAAAGTGACCCGAGAGACACGGGCCTGTTGATTGCTCTAAAAAAGGAGGCGATCCTCTTCCTGAGCAAAGCTGGCTGAGCACACACGTGCCGCCCATCCTGCTCCAACATTCCTGAGCAGGAGCTGCCTCATTCCCCTCCGAGCACCTCCAGCACCTTGATGTGGGCACCTGACTCCCAGGGAGGGGCTGGGAGGGAGGACCCAGTGCCTGAAGTTTTCTCTGCAGGTTTTCTGGGAAGGCTAAAGTTAAGGAAGATTATATGGATCTGTTGCTCGTCAATGCTTGGAGAGACTTGTCCTCCTTGGGTGGCTTTGATAATATGGCACCAAGAGCTGCACTGGCTACAGGCCTGGAGTGAAATGGAGGGTGGAGAGGCTGGGACTCACACTGCTGTACCATTCTTTTGGCTTGTAGCAAAGTTTCAGCACAATAACATATTCCCAAATTCAACTATCAGCAAATGCTTCCTCTCCCCCAGCAGCAGCACTGAGGGTGCTCAGTGGATGGCACCAGACTGGTGGGATCATGGTCAAGTTTCCAGCTGTACATTCAACAAACCTCAGTCTTTCTGCTGAGCATTGAGATATCCTGCACTAGAGATTAGGGCAATACTGTACATTATTTCCAGCCAGGGATTAATTAAATCTCAACCTTTCTGAGAGGCAACTGGTATAAAAGAAGCCATTCATTTCAGCAAGGTCCAAATGAGCAAGCTCCTCCTTTGTTTCTAGGCTTGCTCCGTGGTGGAATGAAAAGCAAGCTGGGAACTGCCTCTTGCAAATACTTTAAGATGCCTGATAATAATATAGATAAGCACCTGCAGAGGTTCTATGTGCCAACCACTGCTTCTTCCTCTTCAGGTCCTGAAACAGCCTTTGCTCTGCCCTAAGAGTAGGTCCCAAATGTGGCAGCAATGTCCCTTTCAGTACACTGCCCAAATTACCTCTGGAGTGCTTTGTTCCTGACGTTCCTTGGGCTGGAGGGAAGCAGCACAAAGCCTGTGGCACCATGCTGGAGAAGAAGGAAAACCCTCTTTGTGTCATAACCTGGTGAGGGGAGGCAAGGGGGGACAGGAGTGTGGGTTTTGCTCCAGCTGGCTGCAAACAGGGGGTGTGAAGGAGACCCAGCAGGAATGAAGATGGGGCAGCAGAGCCGATGTGCCCTGGAGATGTGAAGTGGGAATCCACCAGCCAATGTCTTCAGGGGGATTTTCCCCAGGAAAATGGGAAATCTGCCATCAAAAAGCCCCAAAGCTGAGCAAGACACTGACTTCACTAGAACTCCTCACTGGTGGAACTGCTCACAGGTTTACTCATTGTCCTCCCTTGCCCATGGTGCTCATGCCCACATGCACATGGCTTTGGAGAGACCTGGGGATGTCCGTGCCATTCACCACAACAGGGCATTTTCCATGGTTTCTTGGTTTTTTCTGGGGCAGTGAAACAGCTGGGGCTGCCCACAGTTGCTCACTTTGCTTTCTCAAAATCTGCTGTTACTTGTTTGGGTTTATTTAAACTCGCTTTCTTCCTGTTCACTTTTATTCTGCTTTTCTTCATCAAAGTCCTGCTTGGGCCGAGGAGGGATTTTGAGACCTGGAGGGTTTCCACGGGTCTGGCTTTTATTAGAGGGGGGCAATTTCCCAACCACCGGCTAAGATTCAACATTCCCTTCTCCTTGCCTTGCTGAGGAAAACCAGAGGCACACATGCAGCCTCCTGCAAAGACTCCTTTTCCAGAAGGATGAAATCAAGGTGAGGGAATTTTGACAAGAGCAACAGAGTGGGCTGGACTGGAGAGCTGCTGCTGGAGTGCTTGGAGTTGAGATTTTTCAGACTGATGATAATTTCTGCAGCTCTTCCTCCATCCTCCTCCCTGCCTGCAGCCACAACCCCATGGTCACAGCAATCCCCATCTGCAATCTGCACGGGGGGCTCTTGCACAGCCCTGCCTCACCGAGCAGATTTAGGGCCTGAAGGTTCTTTAACCTGAGGATGAACACTGCTGGGACACCTTGAAATGAATTGGAGAGCTCAGTTCTTGCTGGACTTTCATGAACTGTAGGTGCAAGGCAGGTCCCTGGGACTGAACATCGTTGTAGCCTTCAAACAGCCTACATGGTGTGAAGAGAAACAGATGGAGAGGCTGAAGTAAGCGGCATTCCCAAACCAGTGCCACAGTAACAATATAAAAACCATCCTAAATCTGGGGTTTGCCCTTCATTGTTTCAGTGCAGCTCGAGCTAGTCAAAGAAGTAGCATGTAAAAATCATTGAAATTAAAAAAAAAAAAAAATTCATAGACATAAGATACCCCACCTCTGGAAACATTTAAGGTCAGGCTGGAAGAGGGTCAGAGCTACCTGGTGGAGTGGAACATGTCCCTGTTCACTGCAGGAGGGTGGGACTAGATGACCTTTGCCAAGTCCTTCCAAACCAAACTTTCTATGATGAGCATGCCATATATTCCACTCTAAATAACAGCTTTGGTGTCTTTCATCATTTGGAGGAGAGTTTCATCCTGGTCCTTCTCATGGATTAGGATCCATCCCATACCCACCAAAACCCCTCAAATCCACTGGGCAGTGATCTCTGTGTAACACAGGACAGTGAGTGGCTGTGAAAGGCAGACGTCCCACATTTCCCCCTCCCAATCCCCCCTTCCAGGCCCAGCTACACAATATTAATTACAGCCCCCCGTGTGTCTCATGTCCGGTGGATTTTGCCTTTTGAAAAGCTCCTTCGTGCATTTCAGCACCAGCAACGCGAGGAGACGTTGTGCAGAGCCAGCAGTTTTTGCAGGGAACCACGAGATGGCGATGGAATAGAAATTTCCATCCCGAGGAAAAGCAGTTCTGGGTTACTGAGAAAGGACTGAACCCCCTGCCTGCTGAGCCCTCTGCCAGAAAGTAAAAAGCAGGGAGGTGTTGAAATTTTACATTATTTTCCATCTTTTTTTATTTTGGGCAGTGCACATACTGGTTTTGTATTTATAGATTATTAAATATCTGAAGCATAGCCCAGTTTTCCTTTTTTAAAACTTCTTTTTTTTTAAATTAGTATACCCTTTAAAATCCTCTAGATTAGAGCAGAAACTTAATCCTGCTATGACCAAGCAAGTCAGCACGAAGGGGCAGTAAACTGCAGCCCTTTAGAGTTTGCTGTGTAAGAGTCATTAAAAAAACGTTTCTTTCCTTTCTCCAGTTCAATTTCCCAAGAGGTATGTCCATCACTGAGCACCCCACTGAAGGGAATTTTGACACAAAGTGAAAAATTAATTAATTAAGATTTTTAATTGAAACACAGAGAGGCATGGAAAATGGGGAGCATGTAGTTGGAATCCCTTTACCCTCCGAGCTCACCCCTTCCCACAGGAGGGTGTGACTGGGATTTGGAAGGTGGGATAAATGTGACTGGAGTTCACAGCCTGGATGTTAAGAAGGGTCTGAATACTGCTACTTAAAATGCTTCTACTTTATCACCTTATTTTTGCTTATAGTCTTTCTCCCATACTGGAAACGGATCCATAGGCAAAGGTGCAGTCCTTTTTATTTAATAAATGAGTATTCATAGCATGGTTTGGGTTGGGAGGGACCTTAAAGCTCATCTCATTCCACCCCTCTGCCATGGGCAGGGACAGCATCCACTGTCCCAGGCTGCTCCAACCCCTGTCCAGCCTGGCCTTGGACACTTCCAGGGATCCAGGGGCAGCCACAGCTTCTCTGGGCACCCTGGGCCAGTCTGTGACCACCCTCACAAGGCCCCTTGTTTACTCCTGTGATTATTCTCAGCACCAAGGAGTAATGTTGGCAATTTTATACAAGGCAAACCAAATCAACAAAAATTGAACTGTTTTCAAATGCTTGCAAGGCAGAAAAAGATCCATATCCAGCATCTCCCTCCTCCCTCTAAAAACGCTCAGTGAATGAGTACTTAAATCCTAAAGCCATCAAACATTTTATTTTTTAATGTGCTTTTTAAACATTAAAAAATTGTGTGCCTCTTCTCTGGGTCTCTGTACCCCCAGCTGCAGGGCATGGGAGCAGCACCCACTTCCCACCAAGCCCTTTAGCAACACACAGGGAGAGGGTGGCAGTTTTCACCTTCTTTCTCCAGGGTAGCAATATTTCTACTGCCAACCCCAAATCTGGGGACCTGTTAAACTGAATGAGGATAAAGATCCAAATTTTGAGCCCATCATTCAATTAGGATTTGCACGAATGCAGCTTCTAAGTGCCCTCATGAAGATTTGCCCTGCAAATTAAAACTTTGCTTTGCCAATCTGCCCTTTAGATTCCTGCTTGGGAAGGAGATGGGAGACAGCTTGAAGAGATTCATTTTTCCTCTAGTTTATATATAACTTGCTAAGCTTTTTATTTTTTTAAATGAGCTTACTATGTCCAATTTAAGTCAAAATTTAATGATCCCTGCAGTAATTCATTTAAGGATACAGCTTCCATAAACGGTGTAGCATAAGTCAGGGAATAACTGTCCTTGTCCACAGCACAATCATTAATCACCTTTATTAAAATCAGGATTGGCTGAGGAGGTTTGCATAATAAAAGAAGACACAGAGCCTTTTCCAGGACTGAAATGGACCTGAGATCGAATTTTGGGTGTTTCCTCCCTACTTCCCCAGGACTTTGCTCCATATAACTTGAGAGCATCCAAGCCCAGAGTTCATGGTTGGGCTCATTTGTGGAGTTGGATGGTGTGACAGTGGTCCCAAAAAGGGTTAAAAAAGACCAATAGTCCCTAACACAGACGGCCATGATGCTTTGCGCTTAGGGCAGCAAGGGGATGTGGGAAACATCCTATTTCTGGCAATTTTAGTGGTGTTTCTCAATGCTTTGGTGTAGAGATGCTTTCTGGATGAGGCATTAGCCTCGGAGCAAGCACCTGGAGTTATTTTATATTATTTTATGTTATTTTACGCTATTTTATATTATTATATGTTATTTCATGTCTTCATCTCCCCCTCAAGTTGGGCAAGGCCCTGAATGCCTGCTCTGCTTAGTGAGCAAACCGATGCTCGGAGTGGCTGAGCCCCTTGGCAGGTCAGGGGAGGCAGGAGCAGCCCAGGGTGCCACCATGAGGGACCAATTAGATCTCTGGATCCAATTAGCAGCAGCTGTGATTTGTGTGCATCCCTCTGTACGTATGGCTGGGCTGAACTTTCCCTCTCTTTCAAATGTCCTGGCGGAGCGTGGGTGAAACGAGAGGAGGGAACATTTGTCTGGGGTTTCTTTGAAAGCCTTTATCGTGATGGACGAGGAACCTTTCACATCGTTCTCCAACTTGCAAACAAATTAGGTACCTTCATCACCTTCCCCTGATGGTGGAGCTGGCAAGTGACGGCTGCTGAGCTGCTGGGGAGAGGATAACGGGTGTGCAAGGGTTTCACTGGACATCATCAACCAAGTTTGCTGGAAATAAAATATAACTGAAGTCAGATGCTGAGGGCTTAAGTGTCCATGCATTAACCAAGATGGTTTCCATCTCGTGGAGCAATTTGGGCTCTGGCCATTTAGGGCAGGACAGGAATTGTTATTCATTTTAATGGATGCTGGGCATCCAAATCCCTTCGGTGGAATTGAAACATCTCATCCCTAATTTCTGTGTGTTTCAGTCCCTCACATGCAGCCAACTCCTGCAGGGCACTCCAGGAAGCCTGATAAAAGTGTTACTGGTATTACCCATAATGATCTCCAGTTTCATTGAAGAGATCAGAGTAACAAGAAGAGAAGGAAAGGTCCAGGTCTGCTGACAAAATGTCAAGGAGATGAATAGAGCTTGTTCCTTCTTCCCCATCAGTGGTTTCAGCCCAGAAATAGAAGATCCCATCACCTGCAGCCCAGCAGCAGCCCCGAGCTCAGGGTTTCACAGGCGATGAGGCAGCAGCAGGGCTGGCAGCAGAAGGGGACGATGCTGGGCAGGGCAGGTCCTGCTGCTGACAATCCTGGTAAGGGATGCTGCCAGCACTGGGGAGCAAGGCTGTGATGAATGACCAGTTCTGCAGCAGAGCCCAGGGGGTCAGGTCTGCCCCTTTCTCCTCTATCCAGAGGGATTTTAATGGCAGGATGTCCTTCCTGGCAGGAGGTGCTGATGATGGAGTGGGTCACCAGCTCCAGCCCAAAGGGAAGAGAGGATCCCACCTTAGAGGATGCTCTAAAAAAAATAGTCATCTAGCTGGAAAGTCTCTGTTAAAAAGCAAGGCAGTGTTGGAGAAGAAACCCCTGCAGACATTCATAGCCTGGACAGAATTATTTAGGGCAGAGTAACAGGAGACAAGGCCCCAGATCATTTTTTTGCTCAGTAAACAACTCAGTGTCTCATTGCTGGCAGTGCTTGGAAATCACAGAGTCCTTTGGGTTGGTAATGACCTCTGAGATCATCAGGTCCGACTGTATTTGCCACCAAACCATGTCCCCAAGTACCACATCCACATGCCTTTTGGACACTTCCAGGGATAATGATTCCATCACTTCCCTGGGCAGCCTGTTCCAAAGCCTGACCACCCTTTCAGAGAAGAAATTTTTCCTAACTGAGCCCTTTTACACAGCAGCCAGCTGACAATCTGCTCCTAGAGATGAATGTGGGGGAGGTTGTAAGTAAGTTAGAGGGGCAGGATAGGGGCTGAAGGTTGCATGACATCATTTCAGGCCAGACTGCCTGACAAAACCCAAAAGAGTTTCTCCCTATCTGGCTGAGAAGTGAAGGGGGCGGTTCCCCATCCCTTCTCTAAGAGCTGGTTCAATTTGTCTTTCCTTGGTGGGGAGCAGGTGAAGTTGGGCAGTGTTACCTGCACAGGGGAAGGATAAAGTGAGTGATGTTTTCCACAGAAGTGGAAAGTTCAGCAGAATTAAATTTGATCTTTGGAGAAAGATAAACGTGTCTAAATGCCCAGCCCAAATGCTGAAGTTACAGTAGCCGACCCACAGACAGGAAGAATGGTTTTGTGGTTAATGCACTTCACTGAGATCTGAAAAATCTGTGCTTAATTCCATTAAATGTGTGCTCACAGACAAATCACTTCCTATCTTTTTGCCCAGCTCACTAGATGTAAAATGAAGGTGATAACTCTTCTTTTCTTAACAGATAGTCCTGGCCATAAGGAGTTTGCAGCCGTGGTGAAGTGCACACATTATGGATCGAAGCAACAAGTTTCAGGAGCGCATCTCCTTGATAATGATTTTATTTATTCTCTTTCATGGGAGGAGCTGAATTCCCCACTTGAAAGCAGAATATTATAGCCACAATCCACTCCTATTGATGGGTCAGCATTTGAAACCAATTCTTATATCCAAAAAGATGAGTCACAGCACAAAAATGACTTAATCAGCTGTGTAGGGCGCCAGTGTGAGCACAGAATACCCCGAGCGAGGGTCCTCTCCAGCCAAACATCATCCTTTAGGGAACTTGGCATTCCTTCCAGGCTGTGTGTCAAGGAGACTGAGCAACTTTACATCAACACAACATGGATTTTCCTTCTACCAAACTACTCGGCAATCTGTAATTTTTAACCTCACAAGTTTGAGATTGTACCTTAACATTTGCAGGAAGCAGATGGCTTCTGCATACTGCCAACCTGTTGTTACAAAAGCATCTTCCAAGAATTGTTTTCTACCCACAGTCGCTAACCATAATTAACCTTTCATATGATTTAATAAACAGCAAAAAATATTTGCCATCTCATATTAATAAAGAGAGCTTTTCAGGACATTTCCCCCCCCTCTTCAAGAACGTAGAAGCTGTGGTAATTTTTGCATGTTCTTGTTTTTATTGCCTTTCAAATTATTTAGGGATGCAGTTTACCTATGCTGATTAAAAGGACAGCAGAGCAGTGGATGAGCAGAGCATCTTCTGGCATGGCACAAAGTGACCTTTTATTTGAGGAGAAAAAGGAAGTTTGGGTGAGAAGCACGACTGCTAAGCGTGGGGCAGAGAGGGAGGGCAGAACCCACTGACAGGCACAGCGATATCAAGCTGTGGTTTTCAGCTTTCCCACACTCATGATTTTAATGTTTTGTAGAGTTTTAAGTGATAATAATAGAGTCCTGTAGTACTCTGACCTTTTTTATATTGAGAATCTTCACTGACTATTCATTTTTGGGCAGAGGGCTCTCTCTCTATTTATATCTATCTATACATGCCGTGGTGACAGACACCTCCAGAGTGCCTGGGAGACAGCGAAGTGCAAAGTGGGGTATTACCATGATTTCATTAATGAATGAAAATGAAGATGTTGGCTAAGACTTACCCCCATATTACAGGGGAAATGAAATGGCAGACAAGTAAAAAGCTGGCATGGGGGACCAAAGTACATCTCCCTGTTTCTGACGGGTAGTTGCTTTGGCTTAGGATATCAAAGGCTTTCTGAAGAGCTGAAACGATAAAGGAAATATTCTCTTGGTTTAACCAATTTCTATAATGGGGATTAGGGAACACTCTCCCTGCGAGGACAGGAGAACTTCTTTAATTAATATTTCTTGTGACTCTTGAGTGCTCATCATCCATTAGTATGATAATGTACCTTTGAAATTATAAATACAATTCTGATGATAACTGCTTGGCTATAAAACATAAAATAAAATCATGTACATACGAAGAATGAGCTGCAGCCCAGGAACTGATTCCAGGAGATGGCCTCGGGTTTTCTGCTTTCTCTCAGGTTTTGCTGGTAGATTGGTATTTGCCAAATGGTGTTTGGTTCGTGTTTATTATCAATGTGCTGCCAAGATTGAAATGGATCAGCTTCAATTAAGATGGACGCACATCAAATTAATGCAAGCCCAAGGAGGCTGACTTTGTAGCTGAAAATAAAATACAGTAAAATAATTTTTAAAAAATTGCTTTCTGAATCTAGAAATCAGGCAAGAGAAGCCAAAGATCTCAGAGTCAAGTTTTGTTGGTTTGGGTTTTTTTTTAACTAAGGATATAACTTCTGTTTTTATAAATATAATATGCACCTGAAACCAACCAAGCAGTTGCAATATTTTCTCTGCATCACATCTCAGATGTTGACTCATATGTTTGCCTGCCTGGAATACAGGAGAAAACCACCATTTTGTTAAAAATGCCATTTCTTCAACTATTTCCAGTAATTAATGCTTCAGTTATTCCAGACTGTGGGTACACTCCCTGTTCTGCTCCCTTTTGTGATAATTTTGTCCTAGTCCTAGATTTTTTTTTTAGTGTTCTTAGATTTTATCTAGTTTAGAACAACTCTAAAAAATATATTCCCATTTAAAAAATTGTTATTTTCTTTGGAGACTGTGAACACAAAACGTGCATCATGATATTGATACAAGTTTGAAATAGGCAAATATGGTTTTTACTCTCGTGGGGCTCAGTGAGTTACAGGGTAGAAGAAACACAGGATCCGTAATGTTTTATACAATCCCTTTCCTCTTTGCATGGTACCTCAAGGTGCCCTCTCTGACTCTGAAAATTCAGAGTTTGGTGCTGCTGTTGTCCTTGGAGACTTTTTTAAGCCCCAAGCCCAGTTTAAAAGGTCTGACCAATTTCCTTTCCCTTTTCCTTCCTTTTTCCTTTTTCCTTTTTCCTTTTCTTTTTTCCTTTTCCCTTTTCCTTTTCCTTTTCCCTTTTCCTTTCCTTTTCCTTTTTCCTTTCTCCTTTCCTTTCCTTTCCTTTCCTTTCCTTTCCTTTCCTTTCCTTTCCTTTCCTTTCCTTTCCTTTCCTTTCCTTTCCTTTCCTNTTTCCTTTCCTTTTTCCTTTCCTTTTTCCTTTCCTTTTTCCTTTCCTTTTTCCTTTTCTTTTTCCTTTCCTTTTTCCTTTCCTTTTTCCTTTCCTTTTTCCTTTCCTTTCCTTTGCTTTCCTTTGCTTTCCTTTGCATCAGATGAAGGTTTAGCCTTTGACCTTCTGAATTCTCTTTTTCCTGTCCAATGTCCCAATATTATTACTATTATTTTAATATAAAGAGGTTTTCTTGCTGTTGCCCCTTGCTTTGCTTTTTTTTTGTTGTTTATTTACCCTTCCCCACCCTCCCCCCCGCCCTTTTTCCTGCAGGACGGGTTAAAGTCGCTCCGAGCACTTTTTGGATTCATTGGATGCAGCTCAAATCCACGGGACAAACATTTTGCTGCCACAAGAGCCCCGAGGATCTGTAATCTGCGGTTCCTTTCAGTCCCCTGGCAGCCGTTTCCAGGCAGGACGTGTTCGATGGGTTTTTTTGGAAGAACAGGTTTTCATTCAGGAGATGTTACAGCAAAATTCGAGCAAGGTCTGCAGTGGTCTGTGTCCTAAGGCAACAAAGCCGGCTTTCTCCTTGGGTTTGGGTTTCTTTTCAGCACTTACCAACTTTGTCTCACAACACCCTCGAGGAGGCAAAAGCGCTTTTTGTTCCTTTATTAACAGGCGAGGGAAGCCTGACATTAAAATCCCGGTGGTGCAGCAGGAGGCAGCCCTGGGGACGCCTTGCTGGGGCACAGGGGGGTTTGGGGTGATGCTTTGGGTACCCCCCGGCCCCTGCTCACCTCACCCACCCTAACCTCCTCTCACAAATTTATTCCTTCAAAATTCAGAGCCGCAAAGCTCTGGGAGAGCTGCTTCGGTGGGAAGGCAGAGGATTTATTTGCTGCTAACCTCTTTGGGGAGTTATTTTTTTGTCCCTCTCCAGCCTGCACATGGCCCTGCCAAAGCTGCCGCCCCTCACCAGTTTTAAGGCATCTATACACAGGTCCCTGTGGAGGAAATGGGCTCTTTTTGTCCCATATTGCAGATGGCAGCTACGAGAGAGGAAGATTTATGTCACTTGCCCAACTTTGCCCTGGAAGTCTTTGGCAGAGATTTGCACCCTGGTCTCCAACCTCACGCTACAATTTGTGACCATCGCTCCTGGCTCCACTTCAGCCTCTCCTGTCTCAAAGCAGGGATAAGGACAATTGCCATCTTTCACCCTTTTGTAACAAATCTCATGACAATTTATTAATATTTTTTTAAAAAACCCTCTCTTTGAAGTGGTGTGAGAGTGTGAAAAACTCTGCTTTGATTAAAAGGAAAATTAAAGTTACGGACAAAAAGGCTGAAGCAGAAAGACGAGAAACTGTAATACTAACAGAAAAAATTCAACATTAAAACAACAATCTGCTGCTCCAAAGGTCATCCTGTGATTTACATGGAGTAATTCATGATTTTCCAGCACAGTTGCCGGGCAGACCTTAAAGATCGATGCCTGTGAGGGAATACTAATTTTAAAAAGTATTCAGCTCCTCATCAGATGTTGAGGAGTATGGCAGGCTTTCATTTCTCCCTGCACATTAGCCAAATTAAATCAAAATAAATATCAATGAAAATATTGCACAGGACATAAAACCCCATCCATTTGTGCTCTATCCATATGCTGCTTTACGAGACGCCGGGTTTCGCTCCTGCTCCGCTCTCCTCTGCCAGCCCCGAGCGCGCAGCAAGGCGCGGAGTCCCCGATGTGCTTTAGGCATTCATCCCTCCAATACTGCACCCCGGGGCCTGCCTGCAGTTTTGTTCTCACCGTGTATCTCTGCCAGGCTTGTTTGTGCCTGTGGGCAGCAGCCGTGGCCTGGCCAACGCCTGCCAGGCCGGCTCCGGTCCCGGCCACCGGCTCAGGCTGCGCCGCCACCGCTGCGGGACCAGCCGCAAGGTGCATCCTGCCAGCAAAAACACAGTTGCTGAAAGGTGCTTATTATCTCAGGGTGGTTTGGACAGGATTAATTATCTCAGGGTGGTTTGGACAAAGCAAACACTGCCACGTCCGGGAAGTTGTTTCTTAGGGATGCTGGCGCGTTCGCACCCCGCGGGGTCCCTCGCCGTGCATCTGCACCCGAGGCGCCGCACAACCTGCAAAGCGCCGAGCGCCTGCGACAGAAATCATAAGGAACAACTCAGGGTCTGAAAATGCAACCGATTTGTGCCGGCTCAGGAGCAAGAGCGGTGATTTCTGCTTTTGAAACCGGTGCAGTTTAGAGTAATGTGATTAGAGATTCAACGTTTCCCCCTCTCATTATTATTTAGCTCCCTCATTTGAATGCTCAGGTTTGAGGGGACGGGGATTGCTTGGAAATTACAGGCGCAGCCAAATTTCTTCCTTCCCCTTTGACAGGGCAGCGCTGATGGTTATTGTTCTTTTCTAGCTGCATTACGCTGTCCTTGATTTTTGTTTCAAGCAGTCTAATGGCATGATGTCAAATCCTGCTAATTGGTTTAGGATTAAAATGCAGGGCCACATCACTCTCTTGATTAACCAGCAGCAAAACTGCTTTTGTCTAACGATCGTTTCAGAGCAGAAAGAAAATAAAGCATATAAAGGAAGCGTCAGGCTTTTGTCAGTAAAAATACATAGGAAACTGCTTTTTTTTTTTTTAAGGAAAAAAAAATTGCCACTGTGAGGCCCACTAAGTTTTGACTTGTAGCAGTTAAAAAGCAGCCCTGCGGGGAAAGATCGCTTCCTGAGGAGCAGGGACTGTGCTTTTATCCAGCATCCAGCCACTCGCTGTGCTGCACCGGAGCATCCGTGGCTGGACCTGCTCATATTTAACTCACCAGCAACGAAAAATCAACAGGAACATCCCAGCCCAATTTCTGGCCTCTCTGACACCCAAACGATTCTGGTCCCAGCTGAGTTTGTACTGTGATAAATTACCCAGGACTGAGCAAAGGCTGTGGTGGGCAGTGCAGCACCAGGGAGATGCTGGGAGCTGCAGGCACTAGCAGGAACCTGAGCAGGATGTGGGATGCCTGGGGCCATGAGAACGGGGTCTGCATCTGCAGCATCCCCCTCCACTCACCCCAAGGACTCAGGAATTAATTCTGCATCCTGGAACAGGGTTGTGCTTGCTGGGACAGAGCTCACCTGTTGGGTAATGAGCATAAAGAGGTAGTTTTTCATGGGGATTATTGGGAGAGGAAGGGGAGAATTCATGGTTCAAATTAAAATAGTGGAAGCAACACTAAACCAGTACTTTGCTATCCCGCTGCTATAAAAAACAAATTACCCCAACCAACCCACAAGAACACCCCCATCAATCCTCAAAGATTCTCCCTACTGCACTATTTAATCTCTTTGGCTCCTGTTTTCCCTGACCAGCTGAGGGATTTAATTTCCAGGGAATTTGACGTCCAATTCAGGGCATTGTTTTGGGAACTGTGCACACGATTTACCACACACAGTCCTTAAAGTCACTGTTGGACCCAGCGCTCCCAGCACGCTTCAGTCCCATCCCCGCTCTGCCGGGAGGTGAAAGGGACTTTATTGGGAAGGTTTTGATGCATTTGGCATGTCTTTGAACCTGGCTCCCCCAAAGGGAGAGAATGAACTCAGGCGGAGAAAGAAAAAAGGAAATAAAAGGGTCCTTCCCATCTGCCCGGCTGCATTCAATGGGGAGCTTTTTGAAAGGTATAATAGAGGTTTGTGTGTTCCTGCTGAGATTTGTTCTGGTCAGCTTCTCCAGGGCGCTCAGACGGGGTGGTGTGGTGTGCCTGCCCTCCCCCAGCACCCTCAGAAAGAAATTACAGTGGCTTTCCTTTTTTATTTATTGATTCTTTTTCTGCTGCAAAAAGTGTATGCCCTGCACACACTTTGCTCTTGCACAAAAGCAACTCGAGCAACCCCCCTGAAAACTAATGTGAGTGTTTCTCTGGGTTTTTACCAGCAGTGCAGTAAAGCCTGGTGTTCCCAAGCATGGCATTGGGGCATCCAGCCCCCAAATATCCCCACAGGGTCCAGCCCAGGTTTTCCTAGAGAGCATCTCTGGGATGGTGGGGATGGGGACCATCCTAGGGCTCAGCCAAGTTTTCCAGCATCCCGTTGTGGAGGTAAATCAGCAGCACATTGGCTGTACTCCAGAAGTTGTCCTGCTCTTTATTGTGCTCTGTGACTTGTTGGTGTGATTATTAAAAGCCAGGTCAGCTGCAAAGCTGATTTTTTTAATGCACTCCTGCCCCAGAGCAGACGAGATGACATTTAACAACACCAAACGCTCAGGAAGGGGCCCCGTGTCAGCACCCAACAGGTACAGAAACGCCTGAGAAGTTCTTGGCTGTCGTGAGCAGCTTTCTGCTTTGCAAACTATGATAGAAAGAGTGGAAATACGTTGTGTCTGCTTTTCCCTGACGCCGGGACTCCAAAGCAGGAAGATGAGAACATCCTGCACACATGTTAATTAGTCATTCCTTAAAACCAAATGTCACAGCGCTCATATTTAATTCCAAGAACAGACTGATGAATATGTACGTATAGTTATATTTCATTTACATACTCTGGGATTTGTTAAGAGACGCCTAATAAAACCATCTAAAATGAATTAGATGTTCTCCTAACAGCATTTATTTTGAATTCACGTATATCAGAGGAACATTCCCAGTACTGTAATATGGAATTTTCACTGATACAAAATACATATATTGCATTTCATAAACGAAGATAGGGAGTTAAAGCAGCCACCCTCTAAATGGGATTTGGTTCTTGATGTAGCAAACATGCAAAATGGGGCTTGAGGGTCAGGGGACGCAGTGATTGGGTTTATAGGAGCCCAAAGAGTATGAAGCTCAGCACCCAAAACGCTCTAAGAATGTGTCCACATAAGGAAAATATTAAAGGAAGTGAATGAGCTCCTCAAAGCCAGCAAGAAAAGAAAACCCCCTTGAGACATTTGCATCCTCTTATTTTCAGTTTCCCAGTTCTGTATCAAATACTTATTAAAAATTTTTTTTTCCTTTGCTTAGAGCCCCTACCCTTGGAGTGGGGTCCATCCAGGTAGCTGCGCTCCAAAAAGCCACTCCAGCCCGAGAGGCCCTTCAGGGATTTTTTTCCCTTTTCAACCCAAGCCAGTTTATAGCAAACCCCCTGTTATTTTGGTTTTCTGTTTTGTTCTTCCCCCTCTAACTGCCCTGCGCCCTGCGAGCTCCCGGGGAGCACCAAAGCGTGGCCGCGCATCCCGGCGGGCACATCAGGGGCCGGACAGGTCCTGCCGCGGGAATTCAGCTCACACTCCGCGGATGTGTGAGCCTGGAACAAATCTGGCTCACTCGCCTGCCTTGGCCGGCCTCCGTAGGGCTAAGAGGGGTGGAAGGCAGTAAAATCTCCTTTCAGCCTATAAAAACCTGCAGAGATATTTGGAATGTGCAGAGGGAGCAGATCTCCCGGGCAAAGCAGAGCAATGATTAAAATAGTCACTTTTCTGACCGTAATCGCAATTTAAATACTGCAGCTTTTGTTTGCAGAATGGCTTTGGTTTATATTCTAGTGACAGTCACACAAACTCCAGGGGTTGCTTTTGGAGTTAGTGGCAAAAACATGTGGTTTGAATTTAAAGTCCTAAAGTTAGAGGATCAACGTTTCTCCAGCAAAGATATTGCCAGTGTCTCTGTGAGTCATAATTTTAAATCATCGGGAACCTGAACACTGCTCATTAAATGATTAAAGGGAACAGTAATGAAAAAGCTAAAAGAAAGGATAAATATACAGCCATAGAAACAGGAACATCTATTTTCAAAGCAGAAAAAAATACTACCATCCTGACAAAGGGCAATAAACTTATCAAACTAACTCACTTCTTTTTTTTTTTTCAGTTGAGAATGTAATCTCAATAAAGCAACAAATTTCAGATGGCAGGGTAAGATTACAGCTCTTCTAGACTAGGACTAGGGTTTTCCCATGAACAGGTTATTGCTGTGGGTTCTGGTCATAATTAACTCTGTATTTATGCCCTACTTTCTGAGAATAAAACGATCCCTGAGACCAAGTGCTTGATGGTGAAGTTTCCTGTTGGGGTATCAAGCTTGTTTCTCTCTACAAGCTCCATGTTCACGTTTTCCCCAATAATCATGGTCTCAACTCAGCTCTCCCACACCTGAGATCATTCCCTTCTCCCCTCCCAAAACAGAGAGTGGGACACACAGACCAGAGCAGGGCTGGGTTTTGCAGACCAGCATCTGTATCCAAGACAGAGGAGCAAAGATACCCCCACTCTGTGTAAGAACATACCTCAGCTGAGCTGCTTTTTCCTTCCTCAGAAAGATCAGGGGCTGTCCAGTACTCCAGAACCACTCTGACCAGTTTCAGTAAGGCCCAGAATGGGAATGATCGTGGTTACTAGAGATGGTGCTTGTTGGAAACCTTGGCACATTGTGTTTGCAGGAATTGCATTGGGTGGGTTGCAGTTTTGCTCCTTCAGTGCCTGTTTTGAAGAAAACACATGAAAAAGCCAAATAAACAAAATAAATTAAAAAAAACATAAGCGTATTGACTGAGGCATTACGTAGCATAAATAAATATAAATACATGAGGCTTTGCTGCCTGACTGTATCGATACATTGGCAAGAATTCAAGGGTTATATTTGAAATGCAGAAAATAATCCAGTGAGTCATCTCCCCCACGCTTTGGCTTGCCATCCTCTCCCGTTTTCGCTTTGACCCAGGAGGGCACAGCACACAGCCTGAAAATAGGCAGTGGGATGATGTGGCGTGGCTGCACCGCTCTGCTCCGCGCGGGGTGCGACCAACCCCATCCGCAGGCAGACAGGAGGCATGCTCAGGAAAAGTCTGAAAAATGCTGCTATCACAGGCATTCTCATGCTTTTCTTTGAGCTGCATTCCACCAGCCAAGAGAAATGAGCAGATAAGAAGAATCCCCCCAAAATAAGTGATGATTATATTAATAGTGATGATGACAACGATGATGATAATAAAATAATGACACATAGAAACGCAACACCCAAAGTCACTGCATTTCTAGTTCACAGGTCCACGGACTGCAAACTGAATCACAAACAAAATCAGAACAGGAAACTGGAGGCACACGGTTTAAATACAGAAATGAAATTTTGGATTGTAACATTTGCAAATGTAAAAATAGGATTCAGCCTTAGGCTCCATTACAGATGACTCGACCATGACAACTTGGCAAAGTGAATCAGACACTTACCTCCCCAAAACAGCTCTTTTCTAGCAGATTTCCAGGGCCAGGCAAGTGGTTGTGGTCTGGCCTGAAAGTGTCTTAATGCAAATGGCCCAGGTGGGCACCTGAGAGCAGAGAGGTGGCTCCAACAGCCGGGTCACCAACCTCTCTCCTGATAACTTTCCAGACCTCTGCTCTCCCACTTGCATTAGGTGCTGCTTTTAGAGCGGACAGGACTTTCCCACAGCATCCTCCTGGTCACTGAGGGGTGTGGCAGACACTGTACCAATCCCCAAATCTGGTCCTGGGCACTTAACTCCTCTGCAGTGACCTTGTGCAACCCACCTGGAGACACCCTCCCATCCCTCATGTCTCTAAACACAGAATGCAATCCCCAGGAGAGACCCTGTGCTCATGTTTTTGTATTAATCGGCTGCTTTCCTGGGGAAGGAATCTGACAGTCCTGATCCACCCTGTTCTGCTCCTCCACTACTGAGCACCAAATCCTGACTCTCAAGAGCATGAGCTGTTGGTCAGCTTAAAGGAAGTTTTAACTTACATATATATATATATAAAAATAATAATAAATATATATATGTACACACATGTAATATGTACACACAGATCCACAAGATTATAAGCAAAAGTCACCTAAACCTCTGTGATTCTAATCACAGTAATAGACAGTAATAGCAATACATTGATATTTCATATCTAAGGAGCCAAGGCATCATTTAGAGAAAGGATTCTTAAGGGCACAGCACCTGGCCTGTAAACAGGTAATTTCCCTTCATCCCACCATTCTTCTGTCCTAACCTAAGCCTTACTACTTCATATAAGCCATAGGGCCCTTCACAAACTCCCAACATACTGTGTTCCTATTTAGGATATTGGCTACACTCACTTTTTATGCAGCTTTTGATCCCCAATCCTAAAGCATCCATATGAGGGGCCTTAAAAACAGGTGGGTATGTTTGCAAGAGCAAGCTTGCTCCCTAGTCTTGCCATCTCTCATCTTGCCATCTTTCATCTTCCTTCATGGATTTTTCCATTAAAATAATCGAGCATTTAAAAAAAAAAAAAAAAGATTGAAGTCTTCAGACCTATGTATTAAGATACTTCTTTTTTTTTCCCTCTTGCATATTGGAAGGAGTTATCTCAGAGATGCATCAGACGTGGCTGTTTCTTATTTTATCTTCTCAGTCCAACAGCAGGGCAGAGTCACACACGGGACACTGCGACCGAGGGCTTGGTCAAGGACGTAGGAGAACATTCCCTCTTCTCCCTGCATCCACACACACACAAATCATATGTGTACAAATAATATGTACGACATGGGTGCCTGCTAAGCAATGGATTCAGCACATTCACTAAAGAGATTGTGTTCTTAATAATTCCTCCAAGTGCGGGAAAACAACCGAGCGCTCATTGCAGAAGGATCCCCAGGGCCAGTGTGGTTTTGTTCTGCCCTGTCCTTGGAATATTTGTGCTTTTCAAGTCCCTGGGAAGAGGGCTGCTCGTGCAGCAGCATAAGCCCCTTTGGTGTGCTACCACGTGCCTTCCCTTGGACAATTTGTGTTACAGAGGAGCTACAAAGAGGCAATATGTTTGGAATGGCTGATAGAGGAATATTGCTCATATAGGCAAAACATAACATTTTTAATCCCGTCCTCATTTAATTTTTTAAGAAAAATAAATGATTCCTGTATCTTGGCATATGCATCACGTTGAAATGGAGCCATTACTCTGGGCAGCTTTTCCACAATGTCTTGCATAATGTGGTATGAAAATCATGTACAGCTCCTGCGTTTGCATCTCAGAAGGAAAATAAAAGGCAGTTAAAATACAATGCAAGAACTAAGCTATGAATGGATGTTGCATTGAAGAAGTCTAATGCTTAAGAGGGGGAAACGACAAGATTATTTTTCCCCCCTCTTCTAGATATTTTATCCTTGCAACAAGCTCAACCATCAAATGTTTCGAGAGAGGTCAAAACTAGTCTATCTGTCTTTTTTATGTGAGTTTGTGAAAGGAATCTCTCCCCGTGGAGTTGTACAGGAATTGACACGATAAACCTAAATGGCTCCTTTACAACTGTTAGGGTTTTCTGTAAACACATGCTGTCCTGCCAGCCAACCAGCTTCAAACCCGGGTGCTGAGCACAGCAGATGGTCTATCCTGCCGATACACACGCTCCTAATTCATATTTCAATACACAGCTTTGCTGCCTAAACGAAGCCACTGCCTCTTGGAAAGTTTTAAAACTTCCCGTAACTGGTAATCTTGAGGAAGTGAATTGTGAGGGGAGGGGAAGGCTGCAGAGAGGAGGTGACTGGCTCTCACAGGAATGGACGTTTGGAGGTGCTCATTGCATCGTGATGAGTTGCAAACATGAGTCCTGCCATGCAGTGCCTCCTGCCAAAGGGAAGCCGTGGCATGGCTGTGCTGCATTAATAGAGGAATAAATAAACCTGGAGGGATCAGCCCTGCAGAACAGAAAAGGTAAGTGGGAGTGAAAAATAGGGCTACTGGCAGCATAGTGGTCATAACACCTTGCCATTGGCATGGCCATGTCAGACAAGGAGGATTTTTAGGGGAACAAAGGTTTTGGAAGGGATGCAGGATAATGCAGCAATTTAAACAGCTGCCTTGACCCTTACTGCACCAGCTCTGCTACTGCTGCTATGTGCAGGAACATACTTTGGCATCAAACCTTGATGTAAAAACCCTTGGCTAAATCAGTTTCCTTTCCCATCTCCTGCAACAACCAGCTATCCCCTCACAGGTTTGGGTAAGATGCTGCAGGACGAGATCATTGTCTCTCCACTGGGCTGCCAGAGCAGGATGTGAAGGGAAAACAGTTATTTCATCTTGAAAAATAAATGAGCAGGGGAAAATGCAGGATCTTGGGGGGTTTATGACTTTATGATGCAGAGTAGCAGGTTTATGGAGCTGAAGGTACCGTGGACATCGTGGTGTGCAGAACTTGGGCACATCAGCCCAGGGCTTGTCACCGTGTCCCGTGGCCAGGACATTCTCATGTCACCAACCAGTGGCTCTGAGGGTGAAGCTGGGAGCAAACACTGGTCAGCCGTGGACCACTGCTGCTCCTGATGGAGGAGGACACAGGAGGCACGTCCTAAACACTTCCACAAGTGCCTTAAGATAGATGTTCCATGAGTTTGGCCTGGAGCCCCCACGCTCTTGTATTAACTTCTCTCCATTGCTGACAGCTGCTTACACCAGAAAGAAAAAAAAGCTAAACCCCAGAAGGAGCAGTGATCCTCAGCATTGATAACCCCTCTCCCTGCAAGGGGATTGCTGCTTGAATTCCTCTCGCCGTGGTTTTATCAAATGCTGCACCTCCTCCACTGAGCCGTGATCAATTGGGTGACTTCATGAAGTTCAACACTAAGTTCTCAAATTCTCCTTCTCAAATTCATCTAATCTTTCTCCCAAAGGAGAAATGCAAATTAATATTAATTTTCTCTTTTTATTTCAATTTACCTACTTTCTCTTCCAGAGACTAAACTATAGAGGTATTTCCAAATCCAGAGTTTTTTTCTCTGGCTGTAACAGAGAATGAACAGTTCTGATAAATTTGTTAGAGGGGAAAACAGAATGAAAGCGTCCCTAAGAGAGGGAGAACAACCATTGTTTTCATACACTATTTTGGCTTTCCTTGGTTAAAGAGTCTCAGATGTGTAATTGGGTTTATTCTTAAAACAAAATCCCCCAAAACAACCCAATTTGGAAATCTTGTGCATTGTTAAAGAATGGAAAACTAAAATCAGGAACTGCCGCAGAAGTCACTCACACTGTAAATAAAGAGAACATAAATCAGCAGAGAGACAGAGTCTCGCAACTTAATGACTAATTAAAAAATACTAGTATGCAATTAAGGAGTGTCCTTTGATAAACATGCTGCAGTACATGAATTAGCTCTATGCAGACACACAGCATAGCAACAATTTATTATTTTTATATCCTAGGCATAAATGCATGGCATGTGTGTGTGTATGATATTGATGCAAGGTAATGCGCAGGGCTCTCTGTGTTGCCATTTGAAATGAAAAATCTACTTACTGTACATCAGATAACCCCCTTGCATTTAGATTTAAACCTTCTCCTTAGCACACCTACTGCCAAGCTGTGGGGGAAAGGCGTGGGGAGCATTTCCAGAGGGAAAAGTGGAAGCTAATGAGAAACAGCCACGTGTCTGTGCCTTTCCCTGAGGCTCTGCAGGGGTCTTGGTCCATGGGATAGGAGTCATTGCAAAGAGCAGTGGCACAATTTCTGATGGGTCAGGGTGTCTTGCCTTTCCAACTTTCTTTTGGTCACCGAAACCACTTCAAAAGTCTTCTAAATGAGACTTATTCCCATCACACACATCCAACTTCAAACCAAATCCTGCCACTTGCAGCTCCAAAAGCCTTTCCCCACATCCAGCTGCTTCTCTCCGTGCCTCAGCTGAAGGCAGTCATTGACAGACACAGCACTACCCACATTTCATGTTCCTGGGACCAGGATACTCAACCCCATGGATGGCATGAACCATGCTGCTGAAGAAGACTTAGAACAGAGCAGGTGGATGATAATAAGATGGATTGACCAGACACAAGATGAGCAGCAAAGCAACACAAGCTCAGCACACCATCCCTCGGAGCTTGTCTCATTCCTCCTGCAGCCAGGCTGTTTAGATCGGGAATACATTTCCTAAAATTCTCCTCCTTTCTTACTTTCTGGAAAATCCACCCAGAAATTCTTGGCTCCCTGCAAGCCATGGGGGGGTCTCGGGGTGCTGCTCGGGTGGACAAGTGGCTGCGCTCCCGCCTGGAGGCAGAAACCACAGCAGGAAAAAAACAGATTTCACGAGAAGAGCAGGGGAGGGAGGGGATGAACAAAAAAAAAAAGGGAATGTGTTAGTTAACTTCGTGTGGTTGTTCGAGCCACTTCCTGACACCCGAGCGAGTCATCTGAATTTAACACATTTCTCTTTTGCATTTTGCAGCTCACCTTTAAGAGAGCACAAGGCGGAGGAGGTGGGAATATATGGACTTCAGCCCTTCCCATCAGTTTCCCCCTGTTACTTTCAGAGATTTTCTATTTAGAATGGAAGGCTTTTTTTTTTTTCCTGCTGTTCATACATTACACATACTTCCCAGCCAAAATATCTTGCTTGTATATTTTTTTAATTTAACCTACATTACTCAAAATTGCTCTAAGGATAATTAAAGAGAATCACTTCTCCTGTCTCTTTGATTTACCTGAGATTTCATTCTGAAGAGTGTTTTAAGAAATAACCATTAAAAAAAAAAACGGAGAGATTAACAATTACAGAAAAAAACAATCCCACATCCTCCTTCTTGTCTGAATCTAATGAAAATGTTTAAATTGCATGGATATTTATCCTTATGAAAAACATATGAACTAAACAAAACCCCCAGTATTCTGGTGAGATTCTGTAAACAGGACAAAACGTTAACTGCGGAAATATATCATTTAAGACCTTTATTTCCTTCTAGCCCTTTCCAGGCACCAAACGAGCTTTGCATGCAGATTTCGTTTCAGCTGGGTGGAATCATTCTCATAACTATTCTCCAAAGCCCAAGCTCTGAGGTCAGCCCTGCTCTTTCTGCAATGGGATAAATATTAACAAGTGTGACTAACCCATTCCTTGCGCCCTTCTTAAATTTTCCAGAGTGTGTCAGCAAGCATGAAAGCCAGAGATCAAAAAAGGCAAGGGTTTTATTGCTGGAACCGGATGGGAACAGGGATGCAATATAGGCAAAGTCCCAGCACCTCGGAGAAGCTGGTTTATAACAACACCAATAAAAAATGAGGGAATTACTGAGCTACAAGAAAATGACCTTGTTCTCCTGCTCAAAAATGAGTCAGTTTTCACTTGACCCCTACAATAACATTTTACAAGGGCTGGACCAGTGCCCCGGGAGCAAACCTGGCCTTTCCCTGCGGGTCCCGAAGGACCCAGGAGAGGACAGAGGTGGTAGGGAAGGTGTAATATAGCTCAGTGCCTCCTGGGCAGAGGTGATGGGGCTGTGGTGGCCTCAAGGGCTCAGGCTCACTCCTGTTTTTCTCCTCACAGCTTCTGCTTACAAAGTTTCATGTATAATCTTCCTCCTTCCCATGCAATGCATCCTGCTGTGACCCAACCTGCCCCCCATGATGGAGTTTGTAAGACCAACACACGTCTGGTTGTATCAGCCAGATGTTTCTAAGGGAGAAACTCTTAGTTTAACAAATCTGGTGCTCAATAAAGCACCTTGAGATGCTTATTACAATTGAAGTTGGATCTGTGCAGCAGCAGCAATGCAGAGGCCAGTTTGGAAGGAATTGGGACACAGGAGCCAAGCAGTTTTGTCCATAATCAGTTAAGTGAGAAGAAAGCTGTGGATTGCACTTCTGGTGAGCAGGGCATTGGGAAGGGAGGGAAAGAAGCCAGGGAGGGTTGAGAATTTAAATGCATCCATCACACAGCTTCCCAATACTGGACAAATCCTGTAGACATGGGGAGAGCACAGAGCCTCCGTACACACTGCTCATACCAAAAATTTGTCAAAACCAGATTACAGCCTCGACAATATCCCTGCTCAAAGTCAGATCTAGTCCTGACAAAGCCAAGGAAAATTAAAAGCCAACTGAAAAAACCCTAACCACCAGAAACGATGAGCAGAGGCATTAAATCCTGAAAGAAGTTTTATTCACATGATCAACCGAAAGCTGGGCCCGTATGATTCAGAGCTGTTCCCTCATAATGCACAGTTCTCTCGCTTTCCAGAACGTGTTTAATTCTCCTGTGCATTCCCTCAAACGAAAGGCATGCCCCACATTTCAGCACCTCTGCTGCATCTACTCCACTGACCCCACAAGAAATCATCTCACTCACTTTGTTTCCACACCTGGCTTTCTTCTCCTCCAGGATGTCAAACTACACAGCAGAACACACCCAAGAACACTTTCCTCCATCTCTTGAAACACTTTTGCTCAAAAACCAGCAATTTTTGAGGTTATGGGGTTCACAAATTATACTAAGAAAAAGCAGATACCTGAATTGTGGTCCTGACTTACATAGCTCCTGTTCCACAGTCTTGTTCCACCCTGATCCAGTGATAGCCAGAGCTTCCAGAAACATGAAGGGAGCTTGGCATCAAAAGAAAGGAGGAGGAAAAGGCAAGGTTTACTGACCCCTTATCTCATAGCCTGTGATATCTGCCATGGCTTGACAGAATATGTGCAAACCTCCTGCAGACACTGTACAGGAGAGGTGGACCTGTCCGGAGGCGACACTAATGAAAGCAAGCCTCATACCCAAACCCCAGATCAAAAGAAAGCCCTTATGCTTTTTCCAGCATAGGAAATATTTGGATTTGGGTTTCTTTACTCGGTGGCTCCTGATGTCCTAAAAATTCCTGTGTGTAAATGCCAGACATGCAGCTGAGTCCAAGGAGAGCCAAGAAGGAGCTGCCTGCACTCCAGTGCCCAGTGCTCTGCCGAGGTCAGCATCTCCACGGCACGGCTCTGACACTCCCTGCAGCAACGCCAACGGAGCCGTGCGGGAGAGCCCGTAAGGAAAAGTCCCAGGAATCTTTGTAACTTGCATAACTTCTAAACTTTGCCCAATTAAACTGTGGTTCCATTAAACTTTCCTTTGGCTGGCAAAGGATCGGCTGAGTTATTATGGGGAACAGCCCGTGGCAATTAAAAGCAAGAGCAACATTACAAATCTACGATTTGGTACACAAAAATCCCTTGCAAAAGATCCCTTCCAGCCCTATGGAATTATAGCTTACCCAAATGAGGAGAACCAAATTAAACGAAAAAACATATTGTATATTATCTTAATTTATATATGAGATTTTAGACAGTTCCAGATTTCTGGATTAAATACAATACCATGTGGCTCCATTAAGCCTCACTGGCCTTTTAGAATATTATTGAAAGAAATAATATATAACAGTTTGAAAGGTTTTTGGATGCTTGGTGGCATCATTATGCAATTTATTAATATGTGGGCAGAGTGACTAATGCCTCTGAGGATGTATTTTTAGTTTCAAAAATAAAATATATAAAAAAGAAAAGTGTGCTGGGGGGGGGCAGGAAGGAAAAGCAGCTACAACTGGGTTTGTGCTGGAGGCATGTGATGGCATCCCTCATTCTGTCTGTCCCTCCACACGCCCAGAGCCCAGAATAGCCCTTCTCCTTTCACTTATGCCATTCCCAAAGGGGCCCAGAGGCTTCAGCTATTGCAATTTGGTAGAATTTGGATATTTAGCTCCTTTTCTGGCATCTTTCCTCCATTTTTAAGGCTGAAAGGGACAATTCAGATCATCTAGTTTAACGCTCAATATAAATCCCCAAGAAAATAATTTCACACATTCACTCGCTAATTGAGCCTACTACTATATGTTTCACCAGTCATCTGGGCTGGCCTCCAGTTCTGATTTCAAGATGCAAAAGGATGACAAATCCCCTGCCCCCTTCAACAGTCTGCCCCCTCTCCTTTCCCAATCTCTCAATTTTGCCTGTCTTAAATTTCTAGCCATTGCATCTCGTTATGTTTTTCCCCCTTTAGACTATAAAGCCCTTTTGTACGTGGTATTCTTTCCTCCAAAAGCATTTACTGCACAGAGCCAGGGCACTGCCTGATCTGCTTTTTTGCTAAGTTCACCAAATGGAGCTCCTTAAGCCTCTCTCCACAAGATTTCCTTCTCCAACCCTCAAATCATCCCTGTAAAACTGAACCACAGGCTGAGAGTTTACAGCCTCCATCACGAATGCGAGTCCCTGAATCTCAGGTTAATAAACTCTCTATTTTTTAATAAGGCTTCTGTGAAATGACCAGAAATAGTCCCGCAGGATGTGTTATTTGGAGGTAACTATTTCCACATGGGCTGGAGGTACAGCCCTGGGAGCAAAGCCTGGGGAGAGCAGTAGGAGAGCTCTTTACCCTTTCCTGCAGCTGTTTTTAGCACTCTCCCAAGCTGCATTTCGAAACCCAGGATTTTTCTTGAAGGGCCCATCCCGGTGGGCATTTCCTAGACCACTAGGAAGAAGCTGGATGATTTTACCTCCTCATGCACACACAGAAACCAGCTCCTGAGAAAGCTGCTTCTCCCATCACAAAACCTTCCCTGTGCTCATCAGCACTGGGAGCCGCATCTCCAGCAGGAGCAGAGGCACTGACAGATCTTGGCACATCTCACTCCCCAAAACACTCCTTCCCCAGGCCCAAAGAGACATCTAGAAAATCTCTGAGACATCACCAGAGCCCCTCCTTCCCCCAATTTTATAGGGTTAAGAAGAAACCCTGGGGTTTTTCTTCCCCATATTTTTCCAGCGTTGGTGTCCACGCTTTGGAGCTGCTTCTTCCCATTATTAGTTGGTTTATTTGCTGCTTGTAAATGACAGTGGAGTTTCACAGGAAGCTTGGCTCTAGATCTCTGGAGAGAACTTCCCAATATTGCCAAAAATGCAGTGAAATGACAAGACATGGTGAGTTCTAGACAGTCTCCTCCAGCCCTGGAGCTACAGTTCACTGTTCCACAGATTCTGGATGACATAATACTCTACTTTTTCATCGTTTGATTTGGATATGAGATTACACACCAAATGAGGAGTTTGAAAGAAGTGCCAGCTCAGTTCCATTTGGCCTGGCCTTTATAGATCCCGCAGGGACAAACTTGCTGTTCTGAACTGAGGCCAAAAATTTCAGAGTCAATCATAAGTGATAAAATATCTGAGTGAGGTCAGTGCCAGCCCAGCCACTTTTAAACTTGTTTTCCTCGCTTGATTTGTTTGACTTTCTGTTGCTCAGCTTTGGTCCCAATGTTAGTGATTAAAATCTTTCAAGACAGGCCATTCACTTCACTTCAGGCCTTTTTCCACCTCCCAAAGTTGCCTACACATGCTGTGAAATCTTCCTGTGCCTTAAGAGCTCCCCTAACCTACCTTCACTATTTGGTTTCAAACATTCTCTTCCCCTCTCTGATGAAAGGCTACCAGTTTAAAAGCAAGTGTGAATAGGCATTACAGCTAGAGCAAACCAGCTAACAAAGTGACCCTCCTTTCCAGCTGTGAATTGTTCACAAAGAACATATAAAACATCTGGATTAGAACATGCCATTGATTAGTGACTCAGTATCCCAGTACTGGTGTTACACCCAAAAGCTAATGCAGGCTTGTGTAAGCAGCCTGCAAAGTCTATCAGATTTACAGGAAATTTTGAATTCTGGCTTAAAATTTAAAATTTCCACACGGCAAGCACAATTGCTCAAGTGTTCTTAGGAATGTCTGTGCTAGGCAGAGCCTCAAAGTTTGGTTTTATGGTGGAAGCAGGCAGGAATGGGTCAAAAATGCAAATAGGCTCGCATGCAAAGCAAATAAAAATAATCTTTGAAGGGAAATAACATTAGTGGATGTTTCCTAATGGTCACCATTCACCCTGGTTGTTCTTTGCACTCCACTTGCCAAAGGCATAAGGTTTTAATTCATAGTCAATGTAATGGTTGGAGTTTCATCTACTTGAACGATTCTTTGGGGATTGGTTGCAATAGCTACATTCTGGATTTAAACTGCATTTATTTTTCTAAAAACTAGAACAGAATCTTACCAAGGAGTGAAACTGGAAAGGATAAAATTAGATTCCTGAACCTGCATCTCTTTTTAGAACCAGACACGAAGAAAACTGCATCCAGTTTTGTTAAATATTTTTTCCACATCTGGTGTTCAGTCAAAACCATAAGAAAAGTGCTGGAAATCTCACAAGAAGGCTCGTACTCTTGTGATTTCCAGTCCAATTTTTGCAGCCACAGGAGATCTGTATAGTTCAGATAAGAATCTGAAGCAGAAGCCAAACCCAAACTGTGAACCTCCTGAGGCTCACCCCACCCACAACAGCTTATGTCTTTACCCATCATTTGCAGCAGATGTTCTCCCAAATTCTCCAGTGAGATAAATTCCATTAAAAGTTTCAGGAAAAAGATTATAAGATACATACAATACCAAATAAAAGTGTCCAGAGGAGCTCATCATGGCCCATTAAACTATTGTTAAAGACCTTCATCCAGCATCCATCCATTGATTAGAGCAGTTTGCTTCTCCTTAGGACTCATTTTTCCATGCTGAGCTTTGGGGGCTTTTTGATCTAAAGGCCACTGACGTCAATGAGAGCATTTCCATTGTCTTCAGCGGGCTCCAGATCAAGCCCTTGACAAGCTGGTTCTCCCATCGGTCAGTCTGGAGAGGGGGTTTCTGCCAGCAGATTGTCCCTAGAACATTTCACTGTAGATTTACAATCTTTATAAAATTTTTAAATGAAGTTCTATAGTTAGATTCATATGGTAAATCATAAATTACAGCAGACTCTGCAAGCTTGGGTTTGAGGGTTGGGATTTTTTTTTTTCATTTGGCTCTCGGGAAACATATAGCTTTTTTCCATAGGAACTTTTCTCCAAATGCTAATTTTACCTGTTTTTCTGCCTTTTTTTTTCTTTCTTTCTTAACAGAACATGTGCATTTTTCACTGCCAAACTCCTCTGAGGAAGGTTGTGCCTGTGGCAGTGTTGGCGATGTGGGCCGGCAGGGACTCACCATCCTCTGTCTTGATGTTTGTTGGAAGGGCAGGAGGTGTTTTTGGGCTCTGCCTGGTACCAGACTAGTGGAAAAGGAAAGCAAGCCAAGAGTTTCAGAGTACTTTTCTCCCTTAAGGTGTATTTAAAGTTGGAGGAACATCTTACGTCCAACTCTTCCATCAAACCCTTGAGGGATAAATCCCTGGAGCAAGGGATGATCCTGATGCACAGCCTTGCACACATGAATTATGGTGCTAACTGGGACCTCTACGATCTCAACACTTCCTACAGTGGCCAGGCCATGTGACAGCAGGACACAGGGACAGTCCTCAGACACTCGAGTCCTAATTCAGATTCCCCCTTGCCAGAGCCCAAATTTAAGAATTCAAGCAGCATTACCAGGCCCATCTGCAAAGTGGGAGCAATAATCCCACAATACCTTCTCAGAAACGCTGCGAGGCCACGAACTCTCTTTACACAGAGTAGTACTGTTCAGTAGTAAATGAAATCTGTTTTCACTTCCAAGGCTATGGCATAAATTACTATAGGCAGAAATCCAGCCTAGCAGGCAATGAACTGGATGGGGCCCACTCAGTTCCTTCCATCTTTAGCTTTGATTTTCATTGTTCTGTTTCATTAATAGAATTTCCTTTTTTTTCCCCCCTTTTTCCTTCCCCCCGCTGTAATTTTTCTAAGCTGTTAATTTGCCAGCAGAAAGAACAGCCTCAAAATTGTATACCAGCTCCTCCAAAGCACCCACAAGAATCTGAACAGTTTTTAGCAGACTCAGCGTTTCCCTCTTTACTTCACAGCCCTGGTATAAATAGAAAAAGAGGCTGAAGAAAGTCTGTTGTTGTGTTTGCACTGGGGGACCATAATCTGGCCACTTGTTTCCTGCTTAAAATACATTGCATTCTGCAGAGATTGTCCTTAAAATCAGGGTTATTCTCCCAAGTCAGTGGGGCTGTGGCAATTGGTACCACAGGTTTTGAAGGACATAAATATCACCCCAAACCAGGTGTCAGCTGAGAATGTCTTAATTCATTCTATCCTCTCCCTTATTGCTCTTATTTTTAAGGAGGGATATTCTGCTCAGATCACCTCTGCAGGAAGGAGAATGGGGGACATGCTCAGGAAAAATATAAGGAACAACAAAATCATTCCGAGATTTTTCCAATTCTCCCCTTTGCTTTCCAATGTTCCCAGTCCTCAAATCCTACCAGAGACCAGCTCCACTGCTGGCCCCTTCTCCGATCAGTGGTGTCAAAGGCTCTGGATGAACAGGCATTTCACCACTTCTAGCTTCCCCTTCTGATTCATGATGCCTACGAAAGGAATTAACAGCAATAAATTTGATCCAAATCCTATTTTTTCCCCAATAGCAGAGTTTGTGACTGCATACAAGTGCTCCCACTGGAAAGAGAACTGGAAAGCTAAAAATAGATGAGATGGATGAGGGATTACAGGATAAAATAAAGGCCACTTACAGCCAAACAGGATTTGCTGCTGGAGACTGATAAGTCTCTCCTGATGTTGAGAGCGGTAGAGAATCTGCTCCGTGATTTTTGTTCAACCAAGCTCCCTTGGAAGTACCACCTGACCATCTACCATTTCCTTGGGGCCCTGGCAGGGAGGACTTTTGATATCAACCTCAGCAGGAGGGGCACATCCTGACTGATGAGTTCAATCAGGTTGCTAGGGTCCGAGGGGTTGGATGACCCAGGTTTTAGGGACTGAGGTGAGAAGGGTGGTGTGGAAACCATCACCTAATGCATCCCTTGCCGAATTTACCTCCTCCCAAACATGATTAAACCCTCAGCAGGGAGGTTTCTGCAGGCAGTTAGGAGGGCACACATAGCAGGACATTATCTGCCCATATCTGAACTCGGGATTTCCATTGCAGTTTGGCTTTGCCTGTCAAAAAGACCTTGCTTCATCCTCGCTTTCGAGATACAAACTCTCGGGCACAGAAAGGTTAAGAAATGAGCCCAAGCCTCAGAGCCAGAAATAAAACTCATCAGTTCTTCATCCACAGGGAGCCCTTTGCTTCTGTCTCATCCGAACTGCCATACAAGCACCACTGTCAAAGGCATCTCAGAAGAGGAGATCAATTTTATAGTGGTTTTACTCTTTGAAAGCAAGAACAGGCTCTCCATTAGGAGCTATAATTTATCTGTCTGTGACCACTGACTGCAGGTCTATGAAATGCATCTAAATGGATTGCACGGAGCCAGAAAACTCAGCCCGAGTATGTATGGCACATATAAAACAAAGCTCTGCAAGGCTGGAAGTGCAGAGTATCAGCAAGTGCTCTGGTTTTCCGGATTGATTTGGGAGGTAGGTAGGCTTAGCTGAGGGCTGTGGTTTCTAAATTGGACATGGTTACCTAAAACTATTGGAAATTTGAATTGCATGTCAGATGTCTGGAATAAATGGACTCAAGAGACATAAGAAAAAACATGTGGCCCAGTATTTTTCTCTTTTTAAAAAATCTTTTGGAAACTGTTTAAATCTCATCTGGGGCTTGTATAGTTTCTTTGTTTAGTAATTCAGAATTGAAATTCTTTATAAAGCTTTGCTAATCAAAAGGTAAAAACTTCATTGTTGCACACAGAGCCCTTCATCCTGAAAGATGCCTGTACACTTTCCAAAAACATACTCTCCTTTCCAGAAAAGTAAATGATCCTTTGCAAACTAGGCAGTGCAGTTATTTTATTTACCTCAAGTAGACCGAATTTAAATTCCAAGCTGGGCCCTTATGGCCTGACCCTGTTTCTAACTCTGCCAGGAGCTGTTGTAGCTGGGCTGTTCCCCCCAACTTCCTGGTGCAAGGCAGACTTGGGGCTGCACATCTTTAGCAAGACCATCCAATACAGTGATGAAGATTTCAAGCCATGAATTTCCTGTGAATTGCAGTCACCTCTGGGGTGAACTGTGTCACCTCCTCCATGTCAATGGCTTTATTGTCCCCTCATGACACTGGAAGGGATACAAGAAGACACCTTTCTGTAGGCAGAGTGGCGTAACCTGAACCAAGGAGGCAGAACTTGGGATGAATTGTTTCCCACCAAGATGTGGCCTTGGTTTGTAGAAAAGAAAAGGGAATTTTTCAGCTTTACCGCATCTTGGAGATGGTGTATGGCTTCCTGTGCTCACTTTGGGGTCTCTAATCTCTGTTCTTCCCAACCTTCATTGTTTGCTTGGTGAAGTCAACCCAACCAACCAACCAACCTACTCTTCATCTTCTTGTCCCACATTCTTTACCTGGTGGGTCTTCCCACTTCTGATGTTCTCTAGGAAGTTCCCAGAACAACACAGATTTTTAAAAAGCTTTTCTACTTTTATTTCTTATATTTATTTCTTCATCCCCAAGCTGGACTAAGAGATCTGGTCTCTCTCTTTCCACCTGACAAAGACACAAACGCTCAGGCCTAGAAAATGCTGGGAATTGCATAAGGACATAAAAATATTACCTTTTGTTCTAGGACATCTCTTCTCCAAGATTTTGAATACAATTGAAAAGGCAGAGAATCTGTACAGGAGTCCAGGCAAAATCTGCAGCTCCCCCCAGAAAAAACCTACAATAGTTGTTTCAGCTGAAGTTGTGTTTTCTAAAAGCCCTAAACTACACCAGCTAAAGCAGAGTTAATGGCAGCATATAAATGTCACTGGAAAGAATTACTGCTGGTTTATTTGCTGCTTTTGTGGACATTCAGGAATCTCCATCCAGGCTCTGTTTTGGATAGATGGATATTCTGGTCTGTGCAGACTTGGCAGGGTTAAACTGCCGGGGGTAAGAAAGGACATAAGCTCTTGGAAGGATTTGACACCCCCCTCTTTCCCACTCCCAGCACTCAGGTGTGCCAAGATGTTATGGTTTCTTTTAAATCTGCATAACTAAACGAGTGATGAGGAATTTCTCACCAATAGAAAACTAAATTATTTGTCGCTTAAAATAGAGCTGTACCCTCTCCAGGCTGTCAGCTGGTGTCTGTCAGCCTGTTCTGGGACACTTCTTGGGGATAACACCACGAACATCAGGACAGCACGGTGCAGCCGCAGCGGGCCCAGGATAGGGAAGGGATCATCAGAGTGACCAGAAGAGAAGCAGCTTTTTGAATACTTTTTTTGGGGGAGGTGTTTTGGTGTTCGGGAATTCTCACTCCGGGGGGTGGCTTGTGGAGCTGTGGAGGACGCGGAGGGTTGCCGAGGGGAAGCCCACGCAGTTTTTCTCCCGGTTTGACAGACAATCCGGGTTCACAGCTGCCAAATTTTGCGAGCAGCCGGTAGATTTACGAGCCCCGGGAGCGCACCCGGCTCCGGCTGCGGAGCTGCGCGGCCGCGGAGCTGGGGGACCGCGGTGGGGCAGGAACCGTAGCCCCTCGCTGAGCTGCAGTGCCCAAACACAGTACAAATAGGGGAAAACCGACTATAAAAAGGGGGGAAAGCAAAGAGGACAAAAGAGAAGGGGGGATTTCGGTCTCATCTCCTTAGCCCGCACTTTTAAGGGGATGAGATGCGCCGGTCCCTGCGCATCGCGGGGCTCGCAGCGGCAACCCCTGGGTTGGGAAAGGAGGAGGGCTGGGAAAGGAAAACTCTGGGGAGGGGGAATAAAGAGGCAGACGAAAAGCATCAGGGGAGAAATCCTGTAAGGTTACGAAAAAGAGTAACTTGTCCACAGGGTGTCACTCTTGACCCACATTTGGGCCAGCACCCGGCCTGGTCTGTGGCCCCAGGAAATCGGGGATTTTTAGCTCCCCAACAAGGCAAAAGTTTCCAAAAGGGGCAGGCTGGCACCTCTGGGTGTGCTGGCCTGGGCAGCCACCTGCTCAGGTGCTCCTGACCCCCTTTCCCCACCTGGCTGCCCTCCTTGCCTGTGCCACACCTCGCCTTGCCCTGTCTGCTGAACAGAGTTTGAACTGTGTCTTCCTTAGGCCATGCCCACAGCCCACCATGGAAAAGGGGATGAAGTGTGGAAAAACCACTCTTACCCCACAGCCAATTTTTTTCTCACCGTTCTGGTACAAACTCCTGCACAAACATTCCCCATCGATGTTTGAGGAGTGTTTTAGCTTCGCATGAAATTTTCCTATCATCCCGTCCTGTTAGTTTGCTCCTTCCCTGCAGGAAACCTCCTGTTTCTCAGGCTTCCTCATGGAAGATGCTGCACTACAGCTTTATGGTGAGCCCCAAACCAAGATAAATCAAGTGCTGATAATATTTGCTTTTGGTAGCTGTAACTCAGCAGAGATTGAAGGGGTTCATAGGCTGAGGAGAAGCCCTGTGAGTTCCCACCTTCTTTTCTGTGTTGAGCTGTAGGCTTCTGCAGCCATGAGGGCAAAGCTGGGGTTGCCTGAAAGCAGGGAGATCCCTGACCTTTGGTGGATGTGGTGTTGAGGCCTGGCAAGGCAGGACTGCCTGCTGGCACTGCCTGTGCCAGCCAGAGGGCCAGCTGATGCATCAGCCTTCCCAGGACAGGCCCAGGGAACTGCGGTCATCCACCAGGCACGGAGGGGCCGGAGGCTGACATGGATGCTGGGGTCAGCAGCACAGCAGCCAAAGTACAGGCTGCAACTTTTATAAAGCATCAGCAGAGCATGAATTATGGTGTGTCCTCCTGGCAAGGTTCCTGGAGCAGAGGACACACCAGCTAGAGCACTATCTCCTCTTCCAGGGCTGGTTGGGACAGGATTTGTGTGTCGTGTGTACAGCACATAATTCATCAGGCTATCACTTACACAGCATGAGCTCAGCACTGCAGCACTCTCTGACATTTTGAAATATTCTGCTGGGGGCCCAGCAGTTTACTGGGAGCCTTGCACAAGGTACATCCGTAAAGGGATGCTATCCTCTTGCACAGCTCTACCCTCTGTAGGGAGACATGCTCCCGAAAAGCCCACATCCATTAATCCTACCTGTCTGTGACTCCCTCCTTTGTGCAGTGACTTCACTCTTCTGCTCCAGGACGATATTTTTAAGTGTGCTCGGTAACATTTTAAGCACTTCTCCATTTTCTTTCAGGCCATCCTGAATGTGGCTACCCCGAGCTTTTATGGAAACACCTGCAATATGTAAACGCAAACGTATAAATCTCTGTAATGCGAAGAAACAGCTTCATGAAGCCGTACAAGAACGCAGCCATGTGACTGCAAAACTTCATTTACAGGTATCTAAATATAGATCATAGCAAGCAGCAAACCAAGGCTTCAATTTTAAAAGCGAGGGCACAGGGGAGAGCGCAGAGTCAGCACTTCTTAAATAAGAAGTTCTTCTTGTACTAATTCATTTACAGCGGCATCTTCCTTTGACACAGCAAATTTGCATCGCCGAATCCTGATCACAGAGACATAAAGATTTTTATGGGAGTCGGAAATAGCCTCCATGCAGGCTGTGCTGGAGCTGTGGGAGCACTGCACCACTGCCGACCTCCGCGCCCAGACAAGGGCACGCTGCAGTTTGCGCCAAGCGCGGCGCAGGCTTTGCTCCTCCGGGTGCTTCGATCACATCCCATTTCCATCCCCTGGTTCCAGTTTGCTCAAGTTATTTCCCAGCAGCAGGGGCTGTGACTGCCCATGATCTCATGCACAGGATATGCAGGCTGAGCAGGGAATGCTGGATCCACCCTCCGTTCCACCTGCCCACACCTGCAGCTCAGCTGTTCAGGATGATGGGGATATCATACCCTTGATGATATTCCTTCATCAGGAACTACAGTGACAGGACATGGGGGAATGGCTTCAAACTGAAAGAGGGAAGGTTTAGGCGAGATGTTAGGAAGAAATTGTTCCCTGTGAAGGTGTTGAGGCCCTGGCACAGGTTGCCCAGAGAAGCTGTGGATGACACATTCCTGGAAGTGTCCAAGGCCAGGTGGATGGGGCTTGGAGCAACTTGGTCTGATGGAAGGTTTGCCCCTCTAGAAGATCTTTAAGGTCCCTTCCAACTCAAAGCATACGAGGATTATATGATTGTATATCCCACACACCATTGTGTGGCTGTCTATTGCCATTGCCTGGGCTGCCATTAGGCATGAAACTTTCTCAAATCATTCTTCTAGCCTTGCAGTTTCCATAGAAATAGATTTTAAATTTAGAAAAAGTCAACTGTCCTTTGAAAATCACTGAAACTCTGCAGAGAGACAGTGGTGAGTGTCCTACTCAACTTCCCCATGTCAAATAGTGAGGCAGTTTTGCAGGACCCAATGATTCTCCATGTTTGCACAAGGAATAACCTCACAAACCCACCTGCCAGGGTTTGAGCAGACAGCAGAGGGAGGAACTAAGGCTTTGAGAGCCAAAACTCTAATAACCTGAGATTAGCCTTGCTCTGGGTTTACAGGAACCACTTCCTAAACCATGAGGACTGTGTCCAACTCACAGCCAAGTCTGGATCCAGCTGCAGGGAACAGGAGATGTTTGGGGAAATTACTCCCTCCCCCTGGACTTCCACCCCAGTGCAGGAGCAGTGGTGAGAAAAGCTTGAAACATACCCAACAGGGAAGCACTTTTCCAACCTGAATCCTCACCTGGGAAAGCACTGCTGTTTAGGAATGGGATTTAGGTCTTACAGCATCAACAAGACCTAAGCAGATGCTTGAATGAATCCCTACATCTAAATCACCACAGAGACTGCTCTGCAAATTCCTAAACATTTTCCACTGGAATAATCAGAAGATCACACATTTTCTAAATATTGCATAAGTTGGCTAGTTGCTTGAATTTCAAATTTTGGGGCAAAGATCTATGTCATTATCAACAAAATCCAAAATTATTATAGAACGTTTTTCACACTCTCTTTCTTATTCGCTGATTTCCTATTTAATAAACATAAAGAACATTAACTGGTGTTTGTTTTCAGCCAAATGTTGAAGCACTGAGGTTTTCTTACGGAAGAAAAATCAAGTCACAACTGTTTATGTTGGACAGGACATACAATGGGACACTGTGATGTTCTCAGATCAGGACATCCAGCTGAAGCTGCTGGACTTCGGCACATTGGTGTGATCCCAGAACACAGTGCTGCATTTTGATTACCCCCATCACACTTTTCCGTAGTAAACTCGAGATTTTCATGTGGAAACTTCCTTTTTCTTCAGTTAGGAAACTCCAAACACCTTGAAATCTGCTCTACACGTCATGCGCTAGGCAGAAGGGTCAGTACATGACCAAAGAACACTCACCACAACCATGCTGCGTTTTGTCCATAAAAAATACATCTGTACTAGCAGCAGTTTCCTGTGCTCATACCTGTTTTCCCTAGTGCTGCTAATGTGTTTAAGAGCACTTTCTGCCATGGTGTTTGGCCAAAATCTCAGCAGGATGGCCACAACTGCTCCACTCACACATTCATGGGGCAGGTGAGAAGCAAAGGTGCCATCAGATGGGAGGAGATGACAGAGGTCTGCCAAGAACTGGCCAGACAACATGACCGAAAGACAGGGGGAAAAGCAGCTCTTCCTCCCAGCCAAAAAGTGTGAGCAGAGGCTGTTACACCCCCTGAACTCCAGCTGTGGAGGAGGCTGCAGCTCCAAAGCCCAGCATCTCGCAGCCACCCAGCACACAGAGGCAACACATTAATTACATATATATATGTATATATATCTACCAGAATGACCTGGTAACTGTAACAAAGTACCTACAAAATGATACTTTACCACTGCTTTTGTTGGACTCACTCTGCAGTTACAGAGTAGCTGCTGAGGAAAACCAATCTCTTGGTTTAGCCACGAGCAATTTAACTCAGGTTACCAACAAGATGGTTATGCAGGGCCAAGGCTAACACTGGCACCCAACCATATTATTCATCTCTCGGTTGTGGCTCCCCAATAATGAGTGCTCTGCCTCATATTACATATCCACAAGCACGGGAAACAAATGGCATCAGAAAACAAATTGTGCTACAGGAAGAAAAGCCCCAGGAGCAGATACCCAGCGTGGGTTGTGGTTCCTTTCATCTGATTTCTGGTTTTGATAAAAAGGCAGAGCTGGCTCTCCTCTTGCTCCATGGGGAAGGTTTGTGGATTAGTACCTTTGCCACCCACAGGTCTTGTGTACACCTTGCTTTTCCCATCCCTTGGATTTGGTTTTCTTATTGCTGCTAAATGCCTGACTGTGGTGCTGCAATGATCTTGGGTCATTGCAGATCTGGAGCAAGAGAGCACTGACAATTTTGGAATTCCTTTTTAAACAGTGGGATTTAATCCATGGCACATCTACCTTTCCATCATAGAATCAAGCCTTAATAATTCTCCATGTAATTTTTTTCATCATTGTGTCTCAAGCCACTGCCCAACTGACTGCTGGCAGGTTTGGTGCCACATGCAAATCCCTCCTCACCTAATTCACCTTTGTGGTAGATAAACAGCTGCCTCCATGGGGCATCTCTTTGCCATGGGACCGTGTGCCTCACTGCTCTCTGCCGTTTGACCCACCCATCTCTGATACACAGAAAACACAAACTGTGGTTATTTACAGCACTAGAAATGTTGGAGCAGCTCACAGGCCACTTGCTCCTCATCTGAGGCACAGAAATCACAGGCAAAGGCTCCTTAGTGTTCACATCTGTCCCACTACTGCATGTTAAAAACATGGTCAGGAAGCCGTATTTAACACTGTGTTGCTTTCTCAGAGTAGGAGAAAGAAAAAAACAATTACAGGGGATTTGGAACATTTAAACTCCATCTAAAACAAGGCAAGAAATTACAGCAGGAGAATCTGCCATTTCCATTCTTTCCCAGCACGTTTTGCCTAGGGATTCCCACCTCCTCCCACTGGGGAAATCACCATGACTTTCCAGTTATGAGGCCAGCACCAAGAGGCAGGTGAGTATAGGAGTTTCAGTGCCAGTGGTGATCACCAGGGAACTGGTTTAGACTGGTGAGAAGCAGAAATAAATCTGTGGTCCCTGTCAGCCCAGAACACAAGGAAATGGCTTTTTCTGGTTTTTCTTCCATCCTACCCAGGGACATAGGAATAGGGGCAACATTTGCATTGTAGTGCCTATCTTGCATTACAAAAGCACAAATAAGGACTTCAAAATTGCAGGCTGCTTCTTAAAATTGCAGCCTGCACAGTGCCAGTGTTAGGAATGGTTGTTCATTGTCCTTGCGAGGAAAAGCGGCCACACTTCCCTGCCTCTTCCTGCTTTCCTCATGCTGGGAGGTGCCAACACTTGTCGGGATAGAGGTACTTATCCAAAACACTCAGCAAGGCTGGATCCTAATGGGGAACAATGGGTAAATGCTGGTGGTGGGACATCTGCACCATCTTGCTCTGGAAGGAACAACAACAACCTATAGCCCTGCAAGTGAACTTTAGCCAGCTGCAGCTGAACCTTCTTGGCCCTTAAAAACAAAGCAAGGCTCATTAGTCTAAATTAGAGCCATCAACCTGACATTTAGGCTTCAGATCATTAAGAGGTGCTAATGGCAGCCGCAGGCATCCTCCGCCCAAACCTCTTTCATATCCGACCTCGATGAGGGTGTGAATGATGGCTCCACACTCTCACCTGTCTTTGCCACCTGTGACAACACTTCCACAAGCACGATTAAAACTTCTGTGCAAATCAGTTCTGGAGTGTTTTGTTTCAAGTCTGAAAAAATAAAAATCAAAACAAAAGGGATCTTCAATATTGAAATAACTTTTTTTTTTTTTTCTGCAGCTGAGGCAGCTTCTGGCCATTGCTGCCTACTGCCATGTCACAGAGATGTTCCATCCTCTGAGCCAGCAAGCAGAGATCACCTACCCAAAGCCACCCCACAACCATGAGAAGGCACCAAAGCCGTGCTCCTCCATTTCAGCTTAAAATTACAGATTTAACTGTATCTCGTAATTTACCACACTTGATTCTTCAGCATCCAATCTTTTCCTTATTTTCAACATCCCCACATTTTTCATTTTCTTTCCCCATCACATATTCATTGGGTGCTGTACAAACAAGTGTAGATTTAAAGTGTCCCCGTAACATTTTACTTATTCCGTGACTTAATAATAAAAAGAGCATTGAATAGAAAGGCTAGAGTTCAATTTCTGGGCTCTATTGCTACTTGCAAGCTGCACTCTCCTACAGCTCCTCACTTGAAATACAGCCACCCATTCAGCTTTATGCTGCCTCTGGAGCAATAAAACTGCACTTTGCTGGAGGAATTTTAAATCGTTCTACACCAATGCAGAGATCTTTAAAAAAGAAATCTAAAAATGTAAAAAGTGAGGGTCGAAGCAAAACTTCTGGATTTTACCGAGTGGGTAAATTTTCCAAGAAAATTTTCCTTTGCTTTCAGAAGTGAAAAGGGACTTTTTTTTTTTTTTTTTTTGATGAGGATTTTTATTTAAAAAGGCCCCAGCAATATAAACCTTGTAGAATGAGAATTAAAGAAAAAAAAAAAAGTCTACCTGATGTGAAAATCTCCATCATATTGATGCACTCAGCAATTTAGACTGTAGGAGCTTATAACCCAGACTCTGCTCCTGGGGTTGGGTCCATGTGGGATGTGTGGGCAGTTCCTGAGAGCATTAATGTGGCTGCTGTGCAGCAGGATGTGACCCCCTGCTCCAAACCGAGGGCAACAACACCAGGTCCCTGCACCTCTACAGGTGCAGGAGGTTCATTATTTGAAAGGTGTCACAGTGCAACGAGCAGGGCAGGGAGGGGACATTCCCAAGTCCCATTGCCTGTGGCTTGGCACTTCTCTGCCAGGTGCTTGTTTTACCCCGTGTTTTCTTTGTCTGCCTTGGATTGAGTGTCCCTGGAGGAGAGCTCACTTCTGCGCAGTGCAAAGCGCCGTGGAGGCCTGGCTGCACCTGGCTTTCTAGGAGGGAAATTAAGCAATTGCAAATTGTTACTCTCATTTTTCGGCAATTTCAATGCCAAAGTTCTGTTTTTCTTCAAAGCTAAAGGTCAATGATTAATTCAAAACTTATATTTTCCCCAAAATTATGGACCAGGGAAATAATACAGAGGCAGTGAGCCCAATTCCACTCTCCTTTATACCTTTGTAAAGCTGAAACAGCTCACTCTGTTTGCACCAAGTCTCTGCCTTGTGATTTCTTCGGGCCTGTTCCAGAGCTGTTTTGGAGGCTGCAGATGCAGCACTGACCTTCTATGGATCCAGGTCCTCCCACGACCCATGCATTGCCCTCCCATTAGAACCAGCTGAGCTGGACAGCAGCACTCATAGCCCTGGAAGCATCTTATCTGGGATTCAAAAGTCCTTTCAATGCAGGGATTGATGATGTACATGGTGGCAGATGGTGTGATTCTTGGGGATGTCCTGTGTAGGGCCAGGACTTGGACTCGATGATTCTTGGGAATATCCTTCCAAATCAGGATATTGTGTGATTCCACATATGAGATGATGTGCTTATTAAACCTTCCTGGCTGAAGGTGTTGAACCTGTGAGAGATCACAAAGAAATTCAGCAGAGTACATGTCTTACAATCCATTATGGACATTGCCGTGTTTTTATTGTCAATACGTCTTGAAAAATAAGATGTTTAGCTAAGCTTACTAATTCCTTGAAACTCAAATAATTTAAGCTGTCTAACCTTGTTCAGGATAATTATTTCTATCCATTATCCATCATGTTAAAAATGACAGCTCTGGGACAAGGGAGCTTTTCAAGCAAATGTTTTAAGACAGTGTTTTAGGTTGCAGGCACTAGCAAATGTTAATTAAATTAGATAAACAATGACTCAGAGTAGCTGTGCAACACTAGAAAGAAAGATGGGAGGTAATGGGGGGAGGAATTTGGCAGCTCAAAGGTCAAAGCAGCTTTTTTGGAACCAAGAATCTGTCCCTCAAGTAAGTACCTTGCCTGAATTCAACAGGATGGAAGGAACTGGTGTCTTTTTACTTTTACAGCTCCAGACAGCATTTGTGTGGGCTTGCTGAGTGTGGATCTGCCACGGCACGTGGTCCACACTACCTGTGCAAGGCGTCCTCCAGGCCTGTCCACCAGCCTTGGTGACACGATCACATTGTCCTCCAACAGCATCCTTTTCCCTGGGTTTGGTTAGTCCTGAAACTGTGGATCCAGGCTGAGCACTGGATGGTCACATTTGGTAGTAGTCTTCTGCACTGAATCAAGCCCTTGCAAGAGTAAGGCTCAAAAGTGACCCCCAGGTCTGGGAATCTCCTGGTAATTCCCGTGACATGGCCATCCTTAATCTGTACAGAAAGACAGCTAAATATTACTAATAATTAACACATCAATCTTGTGTGACTCTTCTTGCAGTGTGCAATAACATTTTGAAAATAAAAGCACCAAAAAGAAGATTTTCTCCTGAGGACTTGTTGCACTGAAGATCCCAAGTCAAATACCTGGGTTTGAGCTCACCCTAAGAGAAGAGGCTGGAGCTGAGATCCTCATTTTTGCTGAGAAAGTGAGTCACTTGCTGATGTGAGGGGTTCTTGTTGTCCCAAACTGGCGCACACTCAGGTCCTGCAGGGGGTGGAGGCTCATCCTTTGGAGGAGTTTTGGAGATTTGCTTCACTCTTGCACCTGTGGGGTTTGAATAGGGAGACAGAATTCCATGAGTGAAGGAGGGGTGCACCTGTATTGGGGTGGCATGAAGAGAAAAGGAAAGAAAGTCACACAGCACATTTAAAACAATTAGTGTTAAAGGAGTATATGGGACACTTACAAGTGTTAAGTCTTCTACATTTTTAGTTCACAAGAGAGGTTCTTATGTTTGTTCTTGAGGCCTTTTGCCCCCAGCTGCATGAGGAGGCAATGGCTCCTCTGCTCTGCTGGCTCAGTGACCATCCCCTGCCTGTGAAGAGAGGCCTGGCTGGTGCCCACAGGGAATAACCAATGCCGACTCTCGCAGTGACCGGGAAGCAAAAGCTTCAGGAATGAGTTACAAGCCATTGGCAAATAAGCTGGAGAGCTACAGCTCTCCTGAATGAAACCAGAAACTGCTCAGCTATTCTAATCCCTGCACATCTCGGGTCATGCTCCTCCAAGCATTCAGCTGACTCGCCTTTCTTTCTGGAAGCAGCGGTGCCGCAGTCCCCCACCATGCACAGTCCCCCAGGAGGACCCGTGGTGCCCTCGGCATCCCTGCAAATGCAGCCAAGATTTGGGTTTTATACCACAGAGATACCGATCTGCCCAAACTTTCTTCACCTGCTCTGATCATTTCAGCTCCTTGGGGACACACACCTCCATGCCACTGCCCAACTAATTAGTTGCTTCACTGGCTGCATTCTACAATTCTTCAGTGATGGGTCCCCATCTGACATCTTATGACAACTGATTAGTAAAGTAGGCCACGAGTTTAAGAAATACGTAATTTGGGCACCACTTGCTATTAACTGTTTGCATGCTCTTGTTTTTTTGTGTGTTTTAAAGAAATTGGTACCCTTCAAATTAAATAGCAAGGGAGGAGAAGAAGTTTGCGACCTGGCAATTTTACAAAACAAGATGCAGCAAATCTTAAGATCATTTCAATAACAAGCCCTGAAGAGGCAATAAGGGAATATATATCCTTGCTGCAACACCATATATTATAGAAGACTAGATACCAAGGCAAGATCAAAAATTGCTGCCTGTCCTGTAGTCTTGGGCCAGAACAAGATGCAAGCTAATTAATTAACTAGAATTAAGTCAAAACATCCTGTCTTCACCCCAAGTTCCCCCTGCCAACAAAGCAGAAAAGAAACAATAAATAATATTGAAGGTTTAAGTGCACAGAATGCTCCTCTCCAGGTTAAAAGGATGTCAGCAAGCTACAGCACCACAGCGGTTAAATGTCGTTGAAGATTTGACTGCCTTTGGTCTGGGATTTGCTCTCGCTTGAGAGCTGGTCAAACCAATCTTTCCAAAACACTGACTTCTGAACTTTTGCCAGAGGTGCCTCTCTCCGGTGACCAGGCAAACGACATGTTAAACCTGTCAGTTCAGAATAAGCAGAAAAGTGTGCACCCGCCATGGGGAGGGCATTTAAAGGTACAGGGCCTCCTTTGCTGGGTGAGGCGGAGGCCTTGCTTGTGTGCCTGGAGGCTTATGAACATCTAGGGAGAGTGGTGAGGCCACACTGCCATCAGGGTTTCTCCATCCCAGTGGAGTGGAGAGAGCTACACCAATTTTAAAATCCATATTTTCTGAAAGACAGAGCTCTGCTCTTGCAGGATGATGCACAATCTGATTTCAGGGAAGCCCGAAAGATAAACGGTGGGAAAGAACAAAAACCGAGTTGCTACCAAAAAGAAATGAGAGGCAAAACCCTAGAGATTTTTTGTTCACACAGAGGCCACTCCTAGCTAAGGATCTCAAGTACTTTCTGGTCTAAGACATTCTTGACAACATGTTCAGCCTTCCTGATAATTTTGAGGGCACTGTAACCACTGGTAACACAGGTTGCGATCATATTACTGCAGTGGTTAGTCCAGAATTTATAAGACACAAGCAGTGAACAGAAACCACCAATGATCCTGATTTTAGCACCCTGGTTTGGAGGAAGAATCACAGACAACTTTTGCTCCTTTTGAACCAAGGAGTCCCAGTGGAATACAGCAAAGGAGTCTTTCTTTGCTCCTTTGAACAACCACTTCTAAAGAAGTTCCCCCTACATACATCAGTAAACAAGTGTCTACACGAATTTCTGATGTCGGATAAGGATAGTTGGACTGCTCTAGCTGGGAAGCTGAACATTTGTTTTGCTGTGACCTGTGGTCCAGCCTAGCACAAACTGGGCTCACAGCAGACCCACAGCTGAAATGGTTCTGCTGCCACCAACCTGATGAGGTCTCATCCCATCCGTGGAGAAGATGATCCACTCCCATCCATCCATCCATCCATCCTCTCTGTATTTATATAAAGTCACTTAGATTGGCATTGCCACCTCACCTGCAAGAAGCAACATGGGTCCAGAGCAAAGTCTGAGCCAGTAACTTCACCCTGGGGCATAAAATTGGCCAAGATATAGCTCCAGCTCTTTCAATATTTATATACAGCTGGGGGTAAGTGGTCTCAGTGCTGGCAAGGCACAGGAAACAAATATCTCTATTTTTCACCATACACAATCATGCCAGTACTAGGATGAGGTTCCAATGCTGAGTCAAGATCTCCTGACAGGTTCACCACAGGTAGGAGAAGTTGAAGCAGACAGGACATGTCAGTATGCAGAGGAGAGAATTTGAGTAGGTGGCCAAAGCACACGTTCACGTTTGAGCTCCTATATAGAAAAAAAAGGAGAAGAATCCACAAGTACATTCAGCTCTCTCATAGCAGCAATTATCACTTCCAACCATCCCCAGTTGGCTGGGAGACTGCATCCCATCCTGGCAGATACTGACCTGGCCTTAGTTTTTCACACCTTGGTCACTTGGCTGTATTACAGCAAACCGATATACCTGGGCACGAAGCCTGCAACACTTAGGAAACTCCAAACAGTACAAAATGTTACAGAAAACCTTTTCGGTGACACTCTCTGCCACAAATACATCACAGCTATCCTCAACTGTCTACAATAGCTTCACAATTTTAATTTGGAGACATGTTCAAGTTTTTAAACCTTTTCTTTCCGATGCTCCTTGGCCTGAAGTTAGGGTATATGAAGAACTATGTGAAACTATTGGATAAAAAACTATGGACAAGAAACACGCTTCTTTGTTGCAGTGGAAACCTTTACAGCAGGTGTAAAGCTTGTCTAAGTGGGGGACTGAACTTTTGCATGAGCATGGTAAGAACTTGCTTAATCATAGATGATTGTGTGTGCTGTAAACAGGAGTCATCCCCCTCTCTCAGCCAAGAACGCTCGTAGTTGCTTGATGAATATGTAGTATAAAAATAAATAAATCAGAAAAGCTCTGGAGGAAGGCACTGAGCTCTCCTCCAGCACGGATTCCATTGCAGGTATTCCTCTTATTGGTGTTTCTGGCTCACGCAGACTCTCCTTTCACTCAAAACAGATACAAGTAAGGAAATAAATGAGTTGCAGACTGGAGACAGTCAGTAAGATGCCTTCCAAGGGAGTTCCAAATGATCTGTTTTCTGCATCTCCCATTTGTGACCAGAATCTACAGTAAGTCAATTTTTAGTTATTTGAGATGAATAACAACTAGACTGCTACAGTTGTTTAAACCCATTCGGGGTGGTTACATCTCATCACATTCAGATCTCTCTCCTCTCAAATCTAAAGAGTTTGAGCAAAGATCAAACAGTCCTGTGTGTAATGTCAGGAAAACTATAGATACTAGCCAGATGTAAGTGACTCATAAAAGACACCCTTGTGTTTACATTTGAGTTCTTCATTTGCCTGAATAATGCCAGTAAAAAAGAGAAGCCTTTACCTTAGATTTCCAAGACCTGGCTGACACAAACAAGAGGTGAATACTTTTTTCCTAGTAAGTCTGGCAGACTCTTAAAGAGGAAGTGCCATTTTTCAAGGAAGTTGCTTTTGTTCAGTGGTAAATGTATGTTTGGTCAGAGTTTTAGCAAACAACTCCAGCTACTTTTTGTCCTATGTAAGCCTTTTACGTCATGCCCTAGAAGAAACAACAGCTGTTAATTATTTATCAGCTGATGAGCACTGGCCTGTTAATTGCAAAACATTATAAAATAGATTAGGCAGAAAAGCTCAATATGTGTGCAAGCAGGGGATTTTGTTCTGCTTTGTATGTGACTTGATTAAATAAGCAATTTTATGACTCTGCTTAGTTTACAGGACACACCTTCACCAGTGACTTGATCTCAGAAACTCTAACTGGCCCACAATCTTCAGGTAAGTTTACTAAAAATCAGAAGATTTTTCAGACTTCTAGCTCTTTGTGCCCCTATCACAACTCTAATCCATATGGAAGATGAGATCTCTCCAATCTCCAGCATATATTGAACCAAAACGATTAGAGGTCCTTCAGAAGGGAAAGTGCTAACGAGCAAGGAGAAGACCACAGGATCCAATCTTCTGCATGCTAAGTCTCAGTCTTAACATCATATTCTTGTCATTCAATCCTATTTAGTGTTACATCAGAAGACCACTGTACACAGGTCCCACTGCGTTACAGGTCCTATTGGCTCCTTTTTCTTTCGGTCTGCTGAAAAGGAAACCTCAATTGACTTCGTACCAGTGGAGTAAAAGTTTCCAGTTTTCCTACTGCATCCCTCGTTCCAATGGAGTGTTTCATCCTATTAAATTGGCCCCAGTACAACAGTCTCTTTCATATACAAATGGCTATACCAGGGCAAGGAGAAAATGTAAACAAAAGGGTTTTGGAGAGGCTGTGGCAGGTGAAGGACCTCTGGGCAGGATTCCCATGCCATTGTTCTGTGCTGGCACTTGGATATGTGTGAGCATGAGTGGTCTGATATTAGCATTGAAACAATCTGCTCCAGTTGCCCATTACCCACCACTTGGCCCCATCCTCTCGGTGGCCTTCAAACATCACAGATTTGGGGGATGGCAAGGACAATCTTGTTCTTTCACTCTGATCTCTGATGCATTGTCTCCTTCTGTTTTTAAGAAGGAAGGTGATTTTCCATGACAAACTCAGACCTCCCAAGAGGCCAGCGCTCATCGACTGACACTTGAGGTGGATCTTAAACCAGTGCACATTTGAGTAGGTTAATTGGATTAAACAGAGCCTCGCTGATTCACACCAGCTGAGAAGAGGACCAGAGGAAGGGATTTGAGAGGATTTAGGAGTTGTCCCAACTTTGAAAATCTTCAAAGTTTGGTTCACAGACCTGCAAAGCAGAGAACAGACTGGCACTATGTGCATCAAGATTAAAAACAGCATCAAATGTGGTGACACACTTCCAACAGGATTTTGTCCTATTTGCTGGACTTCTTGTGCTGGTTACAAACCACTCCGTATTCCAGCATCCAAACTGCTGAAAAGAGCAAGAAATCTTGTACTCTGACAAGCTTCTTGCAGTACTCACTAGAGAAACTTCTCTCCCTTCCATTGCATTTTGGGACTACAACTCTTTGGGCCAGCAACTTCCAAAGAAAAACTTTTAAGCTTTTCTGAAAGTCTTACCAAGCCATACCCAAATTTAAAGAAAACAAAAAAACCCCCAAACAGATGCATGCAAGCTTGGTCTTAAGAAACAGGGAAGGGTGGGGACAGTATGCTTGTTGCTTTTTACTCTGAATAGCAACAGGAAGCCCTACAAACCCTGAATTAAAAAGGAAATAAACTTTCAGTGGAGGTTGTGGGACCAACAGTTTACACAAGAAGGCAATATTCATGTTTGACAATCTGAAAACGAGACAGGTTTACACCACACAGAAAATAAATGAAACCCTTGGAACTAACATCCTGGAAGGTTCCAGCTCCAAGTCAGACCAACATTTCAGTGTATAATGAAGGTGTGACTGCAGGGAGGCCAAAGATCCTCCAGCTGGGACCCAAGAGCTGGGAAACAGGGTCCAAGTCCATCCCTCTCACCACGAAGCCAAGGTCAGCCATGACTGAACAAAGGATGCTGGAAGGAGGCCATAATTCACAAAATCATTTAAATGGTTAAATGGGCTACACATGTGGCAGAGTGCTCCTGGAGTGACAAATTTAGAGTGCTGTACGCTGTTTAAATAATAAATGATGTATTTTTTTCTTTTTTCTTTTCTGTTTTTTACAGGACTTGTACAGCCTGTAAAGTGTCTTCAAGTATAGAAAATTCCCAATTGCTCTAAGTCTCAAATCACCCTGACCACTGGGCTTTGGCCAGCTAAACCAGAGCAGAACTGGAGCAAAAATGAAAGTGTATTTACTAAAATATCAACCACCTTCACCAATATCCACCATTTAGATACCCCTAAACCCCTTCCTAACAGCATCTAATCTAAGCGGGTCTTGAACTCTGGTTTCATAGGTACTGCTTGGATCTCTGAATGCTCCTCATGTTCTTAATCACGTCTGCTCCAGAGATGAGGCTATGAATAATTAACTATGCCTCCAACATTACAGTCATAGATTATGGTGGTGGTGACTTGTGGACTGCCATGCGCAGCATAAACCATTTAGGAAACTCTGTTATCCACTTTCCCTTTATATTTGTCTTGCAATCACTTACCGCTTAAAAGGGTAAATCTTTCATAGCTTTAATTAAAGCATTTAAAATAATTTACACTGAAATTGTATGTGCTTGGGTCTGTCAAAATTGATGCTTTAATAACATGTCATCCCTTTTTTCGATTGCCCTGAAATCTGTTAAAATTACCACTAATCTAATTGGGAACAAAGTTGTCAAATGCATGCAGCTCTGACAGTTTGTCTTTCTGCAAACTGCCGACAGATTGCAAGTTACGCATGTGTTGAGCAGATGGGTAAGTTAAAAGGAACACAAAAAAAAGCAATTTATTAAATCACCTGGAACCAGCAGCTCCATTCCAAAAATAGTGAGAATGAAATATAGCAAGAGCTAGGAGAGTTGGCACTGGAATATGCCAGAAGGTACCAGTTACAAAACAAGATAAACATTTTGAGAAGCCTCAGCTGTGTTGCAGAATAATGAGGCGTTATTTAACCCGATATAGATTACCAGCAGAAATTAATTTAGGGTGCAGGGTTTTGTGAGAGTGTGTGAGTGTGCGAGTGTGTGTGAGTGTGGGGTTTTTTTTTTTAAAGGATTTTTTTTTAATCCCTGTGTTTTAACTCTTTCATGTCTGAAAGACAAGTCCCCCATCTCTTTTCCTGAATCCCAGTCTTCCTGCAGAGCTGTTGGACCCACTGTATACTCCTGTGGCGGAGGCAGCCAGTGGGTGTGCTCTCCTTTGGCTTCATCCTACATCCTCCCTTTCACAGGCATCTCCTCATATCTGAGAGAGGCCAAGGTTGCATGTTCCTCGGACACAACTTGGCCACTGACACCCTTGGGCTAGGCAGTCCCCTACCTGCCCATAAATCCCATTTTTTTGAAGGAATTTTGAAGAGGAGAGAGGCAGAGATGGCACCCTGCAGAGACAACTGGCCCATCCACTCATGTTCCACCCTTCACAATCCTTTCCGTGGCCCCACTTCATCTCCTCTGCTCTCTGCCCATTCTCCATGTCCCCCAGCTCTCTGCCCCCACATGCAGCAGGAAATGCAGACACACTCTGTGGCCATTGCATGGGTCCAGTCCTCCCCACACGTGTCCCTCTGCCCTGGGGACTCACACTGGGCTGTGTTTATACAGAAAAAACAGACTTCATTCTTGGTTGCTCTGTAAGCACTACTCTGTTCAGCAGCATTTATTATTTAAGAACAAGACCAAGACTAAAACCAGTGCAGAAGCACTGGGTAAGCATGATTCACTCACTGAGACCACCACGGAGGACACCGGGATGAAGATGCTTGTGTGCTTCCCCTGGTTCAGTGCCAGCTCAGAGGGAGGGATGAGGGCATGAGGCTTCACTGGTTCATGCTGAATTTTGGTGGAAGCCCTGTGATTTGGGATGTTGTGAGCCGGGAGCGAGCGCTGTGCCTTGGGGCCCTCTGATCCCATGCAGAGCTTTGCCAAAAGACCTGAACCAAATCCTGCCCACAGCAGTCAGGTGGGCAAAAGAGAGAGAGGGCAAACAGGTTCTGAGACACCACATCAGCTTGAATCAATGGAATATTCCCCATTGCCACAAAAAAAAAGAGATGAGCTCCCATGACCACAAAGTACATTAGGAAAGAGACTCTCTCAGCAACTTTATGAACTAACTTTATAAGCCACAGTTTAAATGGCTACGGCATCATTTCAGCAAATGGAGATATCCTGATTTAAACCAGCTGACAAACCAGCCCATAATACAAGGCAATAGGTACCCCTTCCCAGTGAGCTGGGGCCATTTCATAATGTGTTCAGGGAGGAGAGAAGATCATAAAAAGAATTGCAAACGGGAGGTTACAAGCAGAATTGCTTCTCCCTTCCTTTTTTATTTTTTCCTTTTAACTAAGGAATGAGCATTTTGACCCCTTCTTTCCCATAGAAAACTCAAGCTGGAAAGCCTGCTCAATTTTTACCATTTAAAGATGTCCTAACATATTGGTGCGAAGATGGATAAGCCACTCTTCTGCAAAAGTAATGGCAGTCCTGGTATAAAATTCAAATTTTTAAGTCTCAATGAACAAGAAAGATGGAAATCTAGCCCTAGGTAACATTACTGCACTCAACATGACACCAGGCAAAGTATGATGCTTAATGCAAAATTAAAGGGATGCAACATAAACCAGCTAAGAAGCACGATGGGCCTGGTTCTGGAATGGTGTCCAAGTAGTTTAAATTGTCACTAACCCCATGAAGACAAATGAAAAAAATAAAATATCAAAGTGGAGTGAAAATATTTGAGATACTTTGCGTGAGGCCAGGTCAGCCCCTGCATTCCTGAGCTCCCGCACAGAGCAGGGATGGAGGCAGAAGGCGCTATTAAACAACATTTCTCTCTATTAAACAACATTTCTGCCTATTAAACAACATTTCTGCCTAAACATCCAAAAACCAGAGCTTTTCTGATCCCTGCTTGGCGGCCTCCCCGCAGCTGCTCCGTGGCAACCATCACAGGGAAACCACATCTCTGCCTTGTCCCAGGGTCCTTCCTTGGAGCTCCTTCTCTCTCCTGTGCCCCCCTCATTGTGCATTGTGTGGGGGCCACAGATGCTGGCCCTCACTTTCCTTTTTCCTTTCACTGCAATTTAAATGGACATTTTTTTCCCCCTCTCATATCCAAGCGGGTCATCATTTAGAGTCCGTGATTTATTTAATGGTGGTTTTAACCCCACTTAGAAATAGGCTACTTTCATGATTTATTGATTCCTTCTTCCCCTTGTTAATTTGAGCCATTTCTTAGGAAATTATTCATAGTTAATCATGGTAAGAATAAAATTAGTTATAGTGCCCACTTTGCTGCAAAGGGAGCGTAAATAACTTTTAAAGCAAATAGGAAAGAAAAACATGTTAAAGAAAAAAAAGAAGAAGAAAAAAGAAGAAGCCAGAAGAATATATATAAAACGATGATCATCCAAAGGGGGCAGTAAATTAAACCTCTCCACTGTTACTGGTTGGAGGAAGGCACAAATCTACATTCCACAGGAGCACGGCTTTTACAGCAGGCTCTCCTCAATTGAATTTGCCATGTCTTCTGGGAAACACACCATTTGGAAGATAAAATCTCCCACCACTCCACCACCACTGCCACCATTCAGAAGATTAAAAAACCCCGCCAACTCTGTTGTGTGCCTTTTGTGCCCACTAGAGGAATGTAAAACCATTATATTTAAGTATCATAATGGCCAACATATGCTTTTTCTTAGAAATGACACCACCATCTGGATTAAGTTCTCCTGATCATTTCAGACAATGTTACGATTATTATTTTTTTTTTTCCCCTTCAGGAGAACGAACTGCCCAGAAAGCAACAACAGCCGCAGATGGGGAATTTTTGCTTTTCCCTTTCCACCGCTGGCATCTTTGAGAAACGTGGTAAATTCTTTATATGTACTTAAATCGTTTGATTTCACTTGCTAACTGGTATGAAAGCCTACCTGGTTACACCCCAATCCTAAGCCTGTGAGACTCCTATTGCCTTCGGCCATACAACTTCACTATTACAGTTAATAAAGTATGTAATTGCTGTAATGATAAAATTACATCGTGTTACTGTTTGCAGCAGCCTCTTCCCCACAACCACATTAGTCATTAAATATTGCACCAACTGGTACGGGGAGAAGGAGAGGCAGACTTAACCCTTCCCTGGATGAGGGATTTCAGCACACTGTTGTGCAAAGGGGAGGTGTTCTCACCTGAGTGCCTCCTTACCGGCCCCATGGCTATTGTCGTGGTCGTCGGAGACCTTCTGGGCCACCACATCCAACTGGCTGTAACTGGAAATGGGCACGCCGGGATAATTGATGTGCTCAATCTGACCATGCACAGGTGGCAGGGAGACGGCATACAGCAGCTTCTCGGGTTTGCTAGTGCCATCTGTTGCCACAGGAACATCTGTCGTCAAGGTCACCCTGTCACCCTCTGTTAAAGTTACAGGTTTGGCGAGTAGAACAATGTCACCTAAAAAAATGAAATGAGTAAAAGGGGAAATCAACGGGAGAGAAATTAGAAAGGGGAATATTCCTTTTTACATCCCAGACCAGGAGAGAATAGGGTAAAAGTGAGCCCTTCTGTTTAGGGCAAGGAGAAGGACGTTATCAAAATAGGCTGGAAAAATATTTTTGCTTTAGGTTTTAGAGGCAGACAGGACATTCACAACAAAAAAAAGCTGCAGACCCATCTCATTTGTTTTCAAATACGCCCCACAGTGAGTCTCACTTTAAGGCTGATGCTAAATGCAATCACAAGATTTTAATCTAACCTCAGCCTGGCTGAGTTTATAGAAGAGTCCGTGTTTTTATCTGTCTGTGTGAATTGTCCAAAATATCGAAGCCAGCTTTAATTTTCTGTTTGGGCAGAGAGAATGACCCAGTTGTTTAGGAAGAACAATTATGTTAATAGATCCAAACGAGCCAATGGACAGGACACGTTAATGAACTAAGCGTTAAGCGCAAACGCTGTATTTTAAGCCGATAGTGGTGCTGTAACCTCAGCAACAGAGGTTCTGCCTCCATTAGATTTATTTATGAGGAGCTCCACTGCATCGGCCAAGGGCCAGGGCAATTTTCACTTGTACAAAGGAGTAGCCCCAGAAAATTGAAGCTGATGGAAAGATGAACTGGTCTTCTGAGAAGAGGAGTAGCAATGATTTACCTCGTCATGTCCACTTCATCCTTTTCTATCATAGCCCTATTTGTTTTTAAAAACATATCTAAATCAGTGTGGCAGCACCAGGGTTGATCTGCCAAAGGCAGAAGCAGAGACAAGTTTTTATCAGAAGATGTTGCAAGAGCAAGAGAACAACGTCAATCAGTTTCCATTGCTGTCAGTCAACCTGCCGATGACAATATACAATAGCGGCATTTCTAGCTTGGACTCCGTGGGAGCTTTTTTTCTGTTTCTTGTCTATTATGTTGCCAACTGAGTTTTAAAAACAACAGGTTCCTTATCAAGTGGAGAAAGCTGCCAGCAACATTTGAGTATAGTGGTTGTCAGGGCTTGGGGGGGTTTAAAATTTTATTTCCACAACAAAATGTGCACCAATTTCCACGCTTTTCATCCCATTTGATGGCTCGTCTTTGCCACTAAGTCATTTAACACCATTTCTTCCATGCAACTAGCAGGGCAAATGAAAAGTGTGGCTGAGACCAGACACATTCAAGAAGTGACTGTTACCTGAGGAAATTAGTCTAAGACATCATAGTCATTCAAAATATAAATACAATTAGCTAGCTTGCCTTCATCAAGCAAAAATTGTAATTGTGTTTGAAAAAAAGCAACAGAAAGGAAAATAACCAACCCCTTCCCCAGCACAAGCAACATTATCATAATTCATCAGTCTTGGAGCATTTAGAGAAATTGTGTTGTGTTGGAGAAGAAGTTGGGTGTTTTTTAGTTTTTGGTTGCACCTTTGAACTACCCTAAATTTGTATGAAATCTCACTGAATGGCATTTTCAGACTGTTTCCAAGAGTAATCTGAGATCAAGAAGGAGTGCAGAGAGAGGACCTGGAAAGGCAAAGGACAGGACAACACTGTAGGACGCTGCCAGGGATGCAGGACATTGACCTGCTGTACAATCTGCCCAAGTGCTGCAGAAGTTCACAGTCAAGCCCACTGATTAAGAAGATGCAGTGCTCATGCTGACTCATTTTCTTTACAAGAAATCCAACAAACAAATGAAATAAAGAGGCAACAGTGAAACAGACCAATGCAGGTGATTCAACTTATCTTTGCCCATGTGGAAAAAAGGGCCAGATTTCCCACAGCAGCTTGAAAATCTTTTTGCCCCAAGCCCCATGGCACAGAGAAAACCCTCCTGATAAGTCCTTTCACCAGCAAGCTACACACTCCCCTTGCTTAACACTGGGGGAAGAATCAGGCTTCTTATGTCCCTAATTATGAGCCCAAGGACGAAGCATTCAAGCCCTTTCTTAAGTCACAGCGATCCAAGTACAAACCTGAACTGGGATGTCAGCCATCAACCAGTACATTTTGGTTACCATGAAGTAGATATTCTTTAAAATAATCATAGAGTCCTAGAATGCTTTGGGTTGGAAGTGACTTCAAAGACCATCTTGTTCCAACCCCCTCCCATGGGCAGGGACACCTTCCACTATCTCAGGTTGCTCCAAGCCCTATCCAACCCAGCCTTGGACACTGCCAGGGATGGGGCAGCCACAGCTTCTCTGGGTACCCTGTGCCAGGGCCTCAGCACTCCCACAGGGAAGAATTTCTTCCTAATACCTAACCCTGCCCTCTGTCAGTGTGATGCCATACCCCCTTATGCTGTCACTCCATGCTTTTGTCAGAATTCCCTCTGCAGCTCTCCTGTAGCCCCTTTAGGTACCAGAAGGCTGCTATAAATAACTTAATGACTTAATAAAGTCTCCCAGTTTATACCAATAATCCAAAGAATAAATAAATGCTCATCTGATCTTCTGGGTAGCCTGATTTTCTTCTTTCTTTTTCCAGCCCCATACCCATCACGGTCAGGTCAAACACCTCTAAGCCTATGTGACGCATGACAAGAAGACACGAACATCTGAAGTTGTTCATCTAGCAGCAACATTCGGCCTTAGTATGTTCATTTTTTTATAGGCTCTAGAAAAAAAACCCAAGAAGCACTTTCAGATATAAAGGAAAAAAACAGACTCCAACTGCTAGGAAGGGTGAAACCCCACGACCTCAGCAGCTCGAGCGGTCAGTAGCATCCCCCGCATGCTCCTCGGGGCCACGCCGGCTCCCTGCCTTGCCAGGCTGGTGAAGCCACTCGGATTTTTTTTGATTCACTTGCTTAAATGTCGTAGGCTTGAAAGTTTGACTTGAAATATAACATTAGTGGGTTTGTGGTAAAAGCAGCAGAGAGGATAGGATGACAGGCGGGGCAGAGGGGACTGATTGAAAGCAGGTGTGGAGGAGGAAGATGGGAGGAGGAGAAAGAGGAAAACATGACTGAGTAAGTAAATTCAATGTTATACATATTGAAAAAGAGCACCCATATATAGAGCATCCACCTGTGCTCACTTCTTTTGAACATTGTTTTTTTAACATAAAACAAGAGATAGGCTTTAAAATCGAGCGACCAAAACAAGGCACAGCGTGGCACGAGCTCCTCCCACAGAGGTGGCCGCGGCAGGAGTGCAGAGCAGGTGCTCTCCACGGTGTTTAACTCCCCACTGGAATGTTCTGGGATCTGATGGGAAGAATGGTACAGGAGAGGATGGAGGTGTGAGAGTCCCTATAGACTTGAAGGTGGGCTTGGTTCTGGCTACAGGGGAGATCTTGTATTTATATCTGTAGACACACATGCAAAGAGAATAAAATATAGTGGAGACCAATCACAGAATCATCGAATACTCTGAGCTGGAAGGGACTCACCAGTATCATCATCATCCAACTCCTGGCCTCACACAGGACAGCCCTAAGATCACACCATGTGCCTGAGAGCATTGTCTAAATATTTCTTGAGTGCTGGCAGGCTTGATGCTGTGACCACTGTCCTGGGGAGCCTGTTCCAGTCCCAACCACCCTGTGAGTGAAAGACCTTTTCCTAATATCCAGCCTAAACCTCCTCTGACACAGCTGCATGCCCTAGGGTCCTGTCACTGGGCACCAGAGGGAAAAGATCAGTGCCTGCCCCGTGCTCCCCCTCATGAAGAAGTTGTAGACAGCTACAAGGTCTTCCCTCAATGTTTCACCTACCCTGGCCTCTTGAGTATCCTCATCATGTTCATCTGACCACTACACAGAGCACAGCCTTCTTCCCTTAACTAAACACATCCTCAAACAAAAAAAGCATTCCCCCTTGTAAGGGGAAGGAAATGCCCAGGAAGGAAAATTAAAAATTACGGGCCACTATTAACCATCTGAGGCTTTAGGGAGGCTGCTGAACCTCCTCCTCTCTCGACACATGCACACACCATCTCAATTCCATACAGTTTCACCTATTTTTTTACTGCATTTTTACTTGATTATACATATTATTGTCTCATTAACTGCAAACCTTTCCAGGGNAAGTTAGCACTGAGAAATGAGAAGGCAAGTAAACCAAACATGCAAAATGCTCCTCTTGTACCACAAACAGGCTGTCCTAAAGAAAAAAAAATGCCCAGGGCCAGATCCTGCTCCTGGATTTATAGCCCTTTCAGCTGGCTGTCACGCCAGTTACTTGCAGGTGTAAATTGAGTGTAGGACATGGCCTGCAAACTTAAGCTCACCGTAACTCATGCAAACCCACAGCAGAGAAGCGCTCTCCAGCCTCCTTGCAAGGTTACATTTTAACTTTTAATAACCTTTTTTTTTTTTCTATTTTTTTTCCCCTACCAACCATGAAGTACCCAGATGATTATTTAGGATTAATGGATTATCAAAAGTGCCAGTTGGCACACTCCTGCTAAAGAGAAAAAAAAAAGGGGGGGGAAGTGTAACAAATGCAGCTGTTTACTAATAAATAAAGCCTCAGCTGTAACAGAAATAAATTAGATGCATTTAATTGGTCGACTGCAAACCTCCTCTCTTTATTACAATGCTGCTTCTTGTTATTTTATGATGTCAGGGTAGATGGCAGACTGACAGAGTGTTTATGAATCACAGTTTGCAGATGGCACTCCTGGTTTTTCGGCAGTTATGAGCACAAGTAGCATGAGGACTCAATAGAGGGTTTTTGCCAGGGAGGACCCCCTGAGAATTAGCCGCCTTCATTTCTCTGGTGCCAATCTCCCCCTGACAGGAGCACTATTTCACAAAACCTACATTCAATAAATTATACTCGCCTGGCAAGAACTTGGAAATATTTAACACTCGGAGGATACCAGAGTCTCAATTTGATTTCTATTCATTTCCAGAGGACGCCAGGCGCTACTGGGAACAGCCCTGGTTTGTGTGCATGCACATGTGCTTCCCCCCATCCCAGCTAAAAAGAAAATATTAGATATAATGGTCTCTGTAGCCAGGAATATCTCACCCTGCCTTCAAAATGACTTCAAGTCTCTCGAGGACAGTTTACGGTCTCGTGCCCTGGTCCTCCCGAGTTGCCCAGCCTAATGACAGCTTTGTAATCCAGTTGGGAAATAATCTCACATGGCTGCACTCGGAGCTCATGAGCTGTAAAACTTCTGGATTGAACTCCTTCACCTGGTCACTTCAGTGAGCTACAAGCAAATGCAATGAGGGATGTGGTCATAATTGTCAACAGATTTGTAAATCTGTGTCATTAGTTATGCGCATAATGGATTTTATTCTAATGAGCTTGTTCATAAGAATGCCAGGAGGACTTGGCCCCTTTGGAGGAAATAAACTACAAACTTTGCCCATGCATTTTAAAACACATCAGTGCCACATAAAGGGGAAAAAGAAATGTTTCCTCTCCTTTCAGTGCACTGCAGTTTTCACTAAGTTGAACCTGATGCAATAAGCTACGGCTCCTTTTACTGCTGTAAATTCATTTCCTACCTTTCCTGGATTTCTCAGGGATACACAGACTTTTTCAGATGGGGACATATTTTTTTCCATTCATTGAATAAAACTGGAAACTATCACGACTCTTCGGGCTCAAGACATCAGTGTGGAAATACAAAAGGCAGCCCTTGTCCATACTCTCCCAAATGAAATTTACTCCAGGACACAACATTGTCAAAGCTGCCATAGCCTGAAAACCAGAGCACTTCTCCCTCCAAACTCAGCTAGAAACCCTGTGGTGCTCAGGGGGTCAGTCACCAGCACCCGATGCACATGGAAGAACAATAAAACTAAGTATTATTAAATCAGGGTTTTATTATATCTATTACTATTAAATGCATTCTTATTAAATCTAGTTATAGCATAAGACTTGTTCTCCAGAGACAAAGAATGAGGCTTCTAGGCTTGCTCTTTGGGGAAATCTACTCCTGCTTTTCTTTGAAACAACCTGGATATTTTTATTGAATGCATGAGCTGAGCGAAGAAGCAGACAAGCCCATGGAAACCTACTGGCACCTTTGCCAAAACGATGTTCTCCGCGTGCCCAGCGGAGCCCTCTTCCCCTGCTCTCCCTCCTCTCTCTCTCTGATCCTGCTTTTCAGCCAACCACACATAAAAATCTCCAGCATGTGCCAAGTACTACAGATGGGTCCATTGTAGCACACCCTAATGTTCATAGCTGACACCCAGGTGTTACAGTTTGTACTTGCTCGCTAGCCAGACGGTGGCTGTGTGCCAAGGGGAAGGCACAAAGCACTTGGATACCATGCTGAAAAGCTATATAAGAGAGACTTTAAATGACAGAAGAGCAGGTAAGAGGCTATGCAAAAGCAAGAGGAGACCAGTCCACCAGCAAATACCTTCCTCTGCTGCACATCCAGCCTCCTGTCCCGTCCCCATAAAGCTCTGATTTATTACTGGATTCTATCCAAGCATCCCTGTTCCCCTGACCTTATCCACTGTCACACCAGCTCATTTCAAACCTACTGATCTGCAAGTTATTGCAGGTCTGGCTAACAATGAAGTGACTTAGTTAAAAGACATGGGCGCAGGGAGAATGGGCTGTCCATTTCTGATGAGCTCATCCCACCTGGGTTATGGACACTGCCTGCACAGGATCTGAATGTGTAAGGAGCAGAGCTCCTGAAATCGCACCAACCCTCTGTCTGCATGTATTCGAGTGGCCTGCAGAGTATTTACAAGCCTTTCCTATTTAATATCAGTAGCTGGAAAGGGTTAACACCAGTATCCTATTTTCTCTTCCATTTTCCCCTCCCAGGAGCCTACTCCCCTTCCAGCCTAATTTCCTTCAGTTTAATTAATTTTCAGTAATCACAAGTCTAGACACCACAAGCAGCAGCTTCACACCCCAGGTGACACGGTAACGCTTGCAGCGGATGGGCAAAGGGACGCGGTGCGGTTTCACGCACCAGCCCCCCGCGCAGAGCCAGAGCTGCCCACGTCTCAGCTAAGCCCTTTTTGCAGAACAAACAATTTTTTGGAGAACAAATGCTTTTAAGGATTCAGGTGCAGGGAGCTTTTCGACCATCTGGCTGGCGGGGGCTTCCCAGCTGTCTGCAGTGGGTGCGTTCGGCGCAGCACGTACAAGCAGGGTCCAACTCTTCGGAGACGTGCCAAACCTGCGACACATGTGGAGAGCAACTGTGCAGCGCTGGCTCACTCCAGAAAGCCTTGGATCAGTGGTGTGTGGGCTATAAAGCCATGCACCATATGTATGCTGTGGCCCAGGCAGGGTTTCTGGAGGGTTGGCAGCCCCTGCTGGCATTATCAGAGGTGCTGGGTGGACACGCACCTGCTATGTGACCCCCATACCTTTCTACTCAGGGTAAATCCAGAGGTTCTCACTTCTTGGATGGAATTTCAGAAAGTAAAAAGAGAAAAGGTCAAGAGCAGCTCTGATGGCCCTATGGAGGTCACCCTTTATTGACCATTTGTATTTGCTACCCACAGCAAAGTAAGAAAAACTATGAGGTACCAGGAAGGCAAGTTAGGAAACAGTAGCAATCTCTTGGAAATACATAGAGATGGGTCACTTGAGACACATACACGAAGAACAGGATGGAAGTACCATGGGGAGAACAGGGGCATGGTGTCACCAGAGCATGGAGGAACAGAAGTGAGCAGGACATTGCTTCGTGCATTAAAAACCGCATCTTTTCCAACCCAGAACCATTCAAGAAAAGATTGGATGTGGCACATAGTGCCATGGTCCAGTTGATAAGGTGGTGATAAGTCAAGGTTTGGACTTGATGATCTCAGAGGTCCTTTTCCAACCTAAATAATTCTGTGATTTATAAATCCCCACGGTGAAGCAGCTCCTTGGGCTGTCACCATCTATTGGTTTTCCATGCATTAATATGGATTATTTTGCCTCCTGACACTGACTGTCTCTGATGGCTTTTGCACTATTCCCCACTCATGAGCACTCATGAGCTCCAGAAAAAACTTGATAGTGTTTGAGGAACTTGCACATATTGGAAATTAATATCCCACAGCACATGAGAATGAATTTGGGATCCAAAGAGGGAGCTTACACCCACCAGCCCTAGTAGCTGCTGCTTACACAGAGGCTCCGGACCAATTTTTAGCCCTATAAAAAGCACACATTTTAAAACACACAAAATTGGACCAACTGATAGCCAGCCAACTTTTGGTATAATCTCTCTTTCAATCTAACGCCAGTAAAGAAAGAAAAAGAATACTAATGAAGGCGCTTGACAGAAAGGACAGTTAGTTCATGCATGCATTAGTGAACAGCTATGGTGTGTGAAAAAAAACCTTCCTATCCTTTGGTTGCAGAATATCACTGCTAAAATATTTCCCCACCCTCAGCCTAGTCTGAGATTTAGTACTGGTATTTATTGAGCACAGTCCACAGGGCTCTCCTTCCCAGTCCCTTCCGGAGATCTCCACCTTCACCAGGACCAAGCAGGATGAAAGCCAGCCCTTGCTTGGCCCTCCTTGTAAAGCCTGGTCCTTGTTAGAGATTATTGCTCACAAACGTGCTGGCTTGCAGCAGGGCAATGCTCTGCTGCATCCCCAGCCCTCACAGCTCGTATTTAACTCTCACACAACCTGTGTATTCAGGTCGGGAGCACAAAGCCTCCCTCCCAGGGTCACTTCCTTCCTCTTCTGAAATGAATGACTCCACAGATCTGTTGGTTGGGCATAGACATTCCTACAGAGAGAAAGCAAATATTTCACCCTGCTTGTGAAGACTGAGAATAATGCCCTGAGCTTCATCGAGCTGGGATCAGCAGCATCCAAGACACTCATAGCACTGTATCATGACCCAGGGTGAATAACATTATCATCATCCACCCCGAAGTCACAGAATCACAGAATGGTTTGGCTTGGAAAGGGCATTAAAGCCGGTCTCATTCTGTCCCCTGCCATGGGCAGGGCCACCTTCCACTTATCCCAGGTTGCTCCAAGCCCCATCCAACCTGGCCTTGAATACTTCCAGGGATGGGGCAACCACAGCCTCATCTGGGCAACCTGTCCCAGTGCCTCACCACCCTCATAGGGAAAAACTTCTTCCATATATTTAGCCTAATTTTTCATCCATTACTCCTTGTCCTATCCTCACAGTTCCGGATGAAGAGTCCCTCTCTGGCTTCCTTTCCAGCTTCTGATTATTATGTTGTAGTTACTGAAACAAGACCACCTGACTCCTGAAAGGTTTTGTGTGTGTGTGTGTTCCCGGCAAGCAAAGCAAAACAAAATAAATTTAATTCACAGGACAAAGCACAATAAAGTCTATTTGGCTGTAACGAGCTAGATTTACTAATGCACTCAGGATGCCCAAAAAAATGGAAGTTCACTTTTCCAGTCACCTTTATCCCTTCTCATGCACTCCCCCCACGCCTTCCTTTCAGTAGATTATGTGAGACTCATTACTTTTTATAGCTCTGAACAAAAAACATAATCTTACTGTTTCTTACTAATATTAGGCAATGACATAATGCCATTTGCAGAGGTGTCACTGACTTTTACTGGCTTCTGATGGCAGGGCTCTCCACTTTATATTCTGTTTTATGTAAGCCTCCTCAGAATTTATTGACCTCAAAGGATTTCTCAAGTTGCTTAATTATAAAAGGAAGAAGACAGCACAGTGGCTTAGTGAACCAATATAAAAATCACTAAAACGTGTCATTATGGAGAGGGGTAGTGGAGGGAGATGTGCAGCAAGAAGCAGTTTCTAGGGTGTGAGCCCAGGAGGCGAAGCTTTCTCTCTGAGTTATTCCCCAGCTGGGATGCTGCAGGGTGAGGCTGGGGATGGATTCCAGCTTGCCCTGGTGTCCCACAGGTGTGTTGTGTTTGCTCCAAGCAGGATAGGGACAGAGTCTATGGGCACCGTGAAGCAAAGGCAAACAGGAAACAAGAAAGAAATCCTGCAGGAGACCTTCCAAAGCCACCTCAATACAGGAGAAAGTGTCAAATAAAACCCTGTGTTTAGTCTTGCTGCTTACCCTATCAACCAAGCTCAGCCATGAACTAAACCATTTCTAGAACAAGCCTCCTGCTGCAGGAGCTGGCTGGGGATTTCACTCATCCCCAGGAAAAAAGAGGCATAAAAGCCCTAAAGCTACTGCTGCCTCCAGCTGCAGACCTGGGCACATGGGGACAGTTTGGTTGAGCTCATCCCCTGGAGCATCTTTGGTCCCTCCTTCTGACCCAGCACTGGAAATGGCTTTTGTCAGCTGCTTCAGCTTCCAAACCCACATTCCTGGGGAGAAAAAAAAAAAGTAAAAAGAAACAGGAAGTGAGACACTCGTGAAAAAAACAAACCAGCAGCAGTCACTCTCCATTTAGCAACGGGGATTTAATGATTTGAGCCAGACATCCTTGAGCTCAGCGTGTCTACACGTTGCACAGCAGTTACTCACTTCACACACTCACTTGTCCAAACTCAAAGCAACATTTCCAATGCCATCTTTTCTCCTCAGGATGGAAGTTGGAGTGCCTGGGAACTAAGAGATTTCTCAAGGCAACTGTGGGAAAAGCAACTTACTAAGGAGAGAGGCTGGGCAAAAATTAGTTAAGCTCACAAACCTGGGTAAAAATAATGAAAATACATGCATGTGCTTCAAGAAAGGCCACTGGCTTCTGTGCATGACCTGCAGCAGGGACAGCACTGACGTGTTGGTACAGCACCCAGCACAGGCCGACAGGCAGCAGCCCCTCCTGAGGCTCCCTATTTCTTAGTTACTTCTAATTTCCAAGTGGTGGAAGAGGCAGCTCAGATTGTTTAAAGATGTTATTTTGGTCTCCCCTACACCGCTTGGTACGCAGCCCGTGACTGTGTCCAAAAGAGGCAGATTTGGCTGGAAAGACTGAATGCTGCTTAGTATTTTCCCTGTTATATTTTCACATCTTGGGGAAAACTGTGGCAGCGAGGGATCTGTACCTAAGCTTTTCTAATTCGTGTGACCATCACTTACTCGGCACGACACCACAGGTCTCACGTCTCTTGGCAGCAGTACAGGGCTCGCACTTTCATATGGATGAAGTATTTGTGAGCAATTTCTCCAATTTATTAAGCATGAACAGGCTCCTCTTAGCATGGAGCAGATAGAATTTTTTAAAAACATTTCAACAAATCTGCTCCTGTGGGACTGGGACAGAAAGCTTTGCCACGTATGCACATGTGATTTTTTCTTATGTTGCCCTCCAGCCTCACGGGTTTTGACGAAAGGACGAGTCAGACTCATGGCTTTGTGCAGAAGAAGAGTGCACTTCCAGCTCCATGGCTTGGTGGAAAATGGTAATATGGGCACATTTCCTTCCCTTACAAAAGGGCTCAATTTGGTCCATGGACTGGGAATACATAAACAAGATTTGAGGTGTGACGCTTGCCTCTGACGGACTAGAAAACAACATGGAATTTAAAAGAATAAATAAGGGGTGTCTCCATGGGGTTGCTCACAGTGGGGAGGAGAGAACACATGGATCCAGGAAAGCCATTTCACATGCATGAAAACAGAAATGGCAGCAAGGAACCATCCTCAGAGAGTGAAATTGGAAGAAATGGGGGAAAGTAGGTAAAGACATGAAGCATAAGGGAGTAGGCAAAGAACAGGATGAAGGAGATGACAGAGCTGCAGACCAAGCCTTGCAAGGAGAGGACCTGGCTGGAGAGGGAAGGGGGAGGCTGGCAGCATTCTCCCTGAGCAAAGGGGCTTGATGGCTCCTCACCCACGAGCTCCTAAGGAAATGCTGGTCGGAAGGAGGGTCACATATCCATTTTATAACCTCATGTTGTTTACTACTTCTATGAAATTTTTCAAAATACACACATGATGCTCAGGGAAAGAAGCCAAACCTGTTTCAAGCATCGATACCCCTCTATGCATGCCATGGGTGGCTGCTCCCCTCCAGAGGGGGCAACCACAGTGGATTTTTCTGCATTTCCCTGCAAAAAGGACCCAGAAAAGGGGCCCCAGGCACCCAGGTAGAGCAACATGGGGTTTCATATATACACTGATTTCTGCCTCAAAAGGAAGGCTTGTACTTTTCTTCACAGCTAGAGTTAACCAGGTATTTTGTGATCCAACAGGTTTCTTGTGCACTGAAAATAGGGATTCAAACCTTGTTAGTGGGAAGAGTTGGACCTGCATACAAATTTGAGACAAAAGGTTTGTTGGCAAGTCCTAAATATTCTTCTGGTATAAGAATAGAAATTATTTTTAGCTCTACAAACTATTTTTGTGAGTCAAGAAAATGTTTTACCATCACTACTGAGTGAAGTTTTAGCCTTGCTGGTGCTTCTTTCCCTATAACCCATGAAGGTCTTTAAATGATCTACATAATGCAAGAAGCAAAACCAGTATTTTATCCTTCATTTTACAGACTGGATCTGGCATTTCTGGAAGGATTCAGCAGGTCCGCAGGATTTATTTTATTTTTCAACTTGTGAATTCTTAAGAGTAGAAACCCAAATTAAGCCAAAACATGTGTTACTGCCATGAAGTAAGTGAAACCACATCACCTGCATCCCAGTCTCACAACAGGCTGGGTTTCTTCCTCTTTCTTCCGCAGACCGATAAACAAAACGCTGATGAGAGGGTTTAGACTTGCCATGCCACTCAAAAACACTATGACAGACTATTTTATGGTGAAAGGATGTCAGAAGGACTTCACTGCAGGCAAAGAGAGACAATTAATTAATATTACTCTCCATGTAGCTTCCACCTCTTTGAAGCTTTATTCCCAGAGATGGCACTCTGGCTCTCTTGAAAGGAGCGTGAGCATTAACACTGCCTTCAATTGGCTTTGGACCTTAAATATTAAAAAAAAAAAAAAACCATGCCATGTTCTTCCCAACAAGATTCACTGTAAAAAATAGATTAAAGAGAATGGAGAAAACATGCAGAAGGGAATAAAGAAAGCGGGAGAGAGACATAGAGTGTGAAAAAAGAGCAACTCTGGCCTAATTGAAGACAACCAGAGTTTTGCCACTAACTTGAATATAAACAAGCCTTTGCTCAGAGACCAGAAACCAGCTTTTTCTGCATGAATGGTTTTTGCTGGATGGCATTGTGTGGCTTGTCACAGCCCTGTACCAGGCAGCAGAGTGCACAGCCTTGTTGTGAACCAGCTTTCAGGGACAACCCATGCAGGGGAAGCCATATCTCCTCTGTACTGTGGGTGGGCTTGGAGATGCTGGTGTTGAGATGAGTTGCTCTCATTTCTTTCTTTCTTTTTCCTTTGTAAGTCTTTATGCACCGAATGTCACTCAGACAGCTAACCTGGAAAGATGAGGGATTTCATCGTTGACTGGCATGATGTAGATGTAAAGTGTCCCTTGGACTGTGCGCTTGCCATCTGTCAGCTGCACGGTAAAACTATCCTCTAGGCTTTCTGTGTCATTATGCATGTACAGCAGTATCAGTCCTACAGGAAAGAGGGGCAAATGAAAATGAAAACCCTGGATTCTCTAAAAACTTAGAACATAGATATCATATTATTATTAAAAAAAAAAAAAAAACGGGCTCCACAACTCTCTGGAATTTAAGACATCAGTTGTGATCTTCAAACACTACAGATTCAGAAAACCCATGCAGCTTCTGTTGAAAGAAATCCTTGTGGCTGCTGTGATGCCAATGCCCGTGCAAGCCCATACAACCCACAGCCCAAGGTAGCCCAAACAAGGTGCTGCTCCTCTGACAGTGTCCCCATACTGCTGCTCCCTCCCACAGCTGAGCTTTCGGAGGCTTTCGTATTTCTCATCTGAGGTCTCCCACCTTGACTCGTAGCTCGGACCCCTCCCAAGGGGTTAAGACTGTGTTTAGCAGCCTTGGGTGGAGGCTTTATTCTTGCCGCGATTCCTGCAAATGCAAGAGCAGAAGCAGCACAGCAGGGCTCTGGAAGTCATTCCCAGCTAACTTAGGGAGCACAGAGCGAGCCAAGCTCGGCACGCTTTGGAGCAGTCCCCATGGGAGGCCTCAATTGCTAGTGAGATACTGGCAATATCTTCAGTAAATTTTGGGGGCACTTAAAAGAGATTCAAACATGATGTTCCCTTCAACACATCTGCTTTGCAGGGCTAGAGCTCTCCCTAAATTCCTTATTCCCCGGGCACAAACACTGCCCTTGTCACCATGGTATCCGAATGCTTCACACTCGGTCGGTGGCCCCGGCTTGCCAAGCCCTCACCGCGGCAGGAAAACACAGGCGGGCACAAGCCAAATTTAACAAGTAACCTGGACAGTCAGTGACTGCAGGAAGATTTGAAATAATGCTCCTGGAGTTCTGGTGCCGCTTCCTATCCATGTGTGGCTTTTCAACCCATTTTGGGGCAAGGAAATGGGAAAACGTGGGATCAAGGTGTTCATGGAACGGGCTTAACTAGCAGTGTATGCAGGTTAACACATACAGCGTGTGCTTGAATACACTGGGGGAAAAAAAATAATCGAATGGTTTTTTGAGTTGAAAAGACTACATTAAAAGCAAACAAACATTCCGTGAAACAATTCCCTGGAACGAGGAGCGGGCTCCGCTGTG